>WBNO01029160.1:31271-50838 GCA_013400575.1 Peucedramus taeniatus
AAAAAACCACAAAAAACAGTCCCAAAGAAAAATGTAAAGAATGTAACATAAGATTATGGACTGAGTCCTTAATGGGAAAAAAAAAGTTATATTAGCGCAGTTGAAAATCAAGTTTATCTCCTTCCTTATCAAAATTTTGATTCTTACTTAGCTCTAGTTTAAGCTGATGCTGCTGCTATAAGAATCCTTGCTTTTAAATGCATTTTTCATAATAAAGGTATTGTGTGTCATTTGTAGGCAGAAAATCCTGCTGAAATACTGTCCAAAGGAAAGCACAATTCATCCCAATAAACATGTAAATTCCTGAATGGCTGAGCCAATAGCATCCAGCCAGTTATGTTTAAGACTTAGAGCATCACTTATGAATATTTGAATTTGTTAATGGATTTGCTTTGCTGCTCCTGAAGCCAGGCAGATTCAGCAAAACAGAGTTAAGCAAAACTCTGTAGAGGGCTGGATACTCCAAAAGTACTGATGAAACTTCATCAGTGAAGTGGTTACACTAAGCTGCTGCACATGTGTGGGCACTGAATTTTACAAGCTAGGTGACAGACAAAATTTACCTATCTCATGAATGAACATTAAATAAATGCTTACTATTCAAAACAGAAAGATACAAAAAGAATCAAGTTAGCAAATTCATACCCAGGCTATGCTGAGGCACAGCAGCACACAGAGGATCCTCACAGGTATCATCTTCAGGAGAAGAGCAAGAACTCTGACTGAAAGGATGCTCTTTGCCAGTCTTTTGGTGCAATTTAAACCTGAATGTGAAGCTGAGATTAATCATTATGCTCCCTTCTGTTTGTAGAAAAAACACACCACATGCCCCCCTCCCTCTTTGGTGATTACTTAAGGCCTCTTGCACAAGTTTCTGGTGTTATTTGCTCCAGATAAGTTTGTTCAACGCCAACATACGGGCAACACCAAGAATTCCAGGAAAAAAGTCTGTCTAGAACTGTTTCTTTTAACTGGACAGTCAACGAAGATGTATGTCAGCACTAGTGGGATCCAGCAGTGCTTACCTGCTGGAAAACAAACACTCAGTGTGACGGGCATTTAGCTGCATAAACAAAGAGCTGATATTTGAAAATGGAAGTCATTGCTTTGCCTGCATGTTGGTGTTGAACAAAATATACTGAGATCCATGGGGAATCTCCCACTTAAACTCAAAAAACCTCAATTTTTGACTCTATAATAGACACAAAAGTCTGTGAAAAATCACAAGCTTGTGATCTTCATGCTCAGGAGCACAAGAATTGCAGGCACAACCTTCGTGGGTTCTCCTTAGGCATACAGTCATGGACTGTGCTTTACCACAGGATCACATATGATATTTCTTCCACTGAACCCCTTCTGCCTCACACTGAGCATGGGTGTGGTGCTCCACAGGCAAGCATCTGCCCAGAGCTGTACACTCTTTTCCACTCTAGGGTGATGCTCTGCAGACTGCAGAAGGATTTTCCTATGGTACATTACATTCATTCCCTGGCCATCACTTTCCCCTTTGCACAGTTGTAGAAACCAGGTGAGAAGGTTGAAGTCAAAAAGTAGCTGTTAATTTTTGGGATCCATTTTGACAGTCTGAAGTCTTCAGAGCACACCCAATGTGCAGATCCCATTGCTGGCAGCTGCCTCTCAGTGCCAGCACCACGGCTCAGGGGGAACAGCTGGCAGCCAGCTCTGAGACATGTGAGTGTCCTGCCTCTGGTCCCACAGGAACTGGGTGATCTAGCACCTAATTCTGCAGGGTATCAGCTGTTCTCGGGAAACTCCTGCCTGGGACTTCGGGTTTCCCAGCCCGGGAATTCCCCGAGTAACCTTTTCACAGCCAGGTGGTTTAAGAAGAAGTCGGAGTCGCTTTGCCTTCGTTCTCAGAGTTGTTTATTATTTCTTATCCATAACATGTTCTCCCTGACCAGCCGCGATGTGTTCAGCAGGTCAGTCCAAGGCACACTGCCCGCCCCCGGGGCTGTGTTGTTTTTTTATACTATAAACTACGTAGACATTATTTACAGTTAATTTCCAATACCCATCACCTATGTTAGACAGTGAGATTCTACCTTAACCAATCCCCAAGTGCCACCATCACCAAGAAAATGGAGACGATGAAGAAGAAGGAAAAAGGACAGTACACGCCCAGATTCCTCCATCTTGACCCCCCTGTACACTTCTTGACCCCCCTGTACACTTCTTATATGAATCCTAACATTCTATTTTTCTACTTAAAAATAAACTACTTATTTTATTCTGCTTTCCCTGGTTTGTAATTCTTCATATAAAGTTGGTAACTGTTTCCAGGGCTCGAGATCAAAAGCAGAGGGATCTTTGGCTCCATTCCAAGTTCTCCGAGCCCCCTGCCAGGGTCTCAGCCCATCCAAGGCAGCAAGAGGGATGTCCTGGTTTCCCACAAGCTGTAAGGCACCACTCTGCCCCACCCTGTCCTGCTAACTATGTGTGTTACAATCTATGGAACAACTAAAGCATCCTTCATAATGCAGATGTGATATGTCACTTGGGTTTTAACTTTTCCTGGTTTGTTGATGCTTGATTTTGTGATCATCAGTAAAACTCCAACAGATTATATTTGTTATTTAATAGGCCTTAAAAATCAATAGTATTAAGAGCACATAAAGCAGAATAATTTCTGCCTTTTCAACCATGCTGACGGAGGATGTGACAATTAGCTTGGTAGTGCTCCAGGCACCGGTCACCAGGGTAAAAGGGGACATGGCAAGTAGCATGTTCCAGACCTCTTCTGACCCTGAGGGATGGCACAGCTCTCTGATGACACTCAAACACAGTGAACTTAACTCTGGTCCAAGTAAAACTCAGCCACTAAGGCCAGAGGGACTGGAAAAAAGTTGATATCTGATCATAAACATTAGGTAAGCTAAGAGGGGTTTCCTGCTTTCTGCAAAGGCAACTGCTGGGGGAAGTTGGGGTGAAGGAGGAGCTTCTCAGGCTTTACACTCAGGGGCTGAATCTGTGCCTGACCTTCAGCCTGTACCTCTGCTTTCATGTTGCAATCATTCAGTCACTTCTGCCGGTGTTTGTTTGAAAGGCTGGAGGCCAAGAGCTAGATAAACTTTGGATTTAACTTTAATTCAGGATCAAAGGACAGAAGAGCAGTTCACTGCTTCATCTGCCCTGCTCTTGGCTGAATGCCACAGTAACACTCAGGGAGTCTGGGATTTAGAGGTGGTTTGTGTGCCATAGATGTGAGCCCAGCGCTCTCTGTGTCTCCTGCCCTACCAGCAGCTTCCAAGTGGTGCCTTCTGCTCCTCCTGCCTGCTCATTCATGACCTGCCTATGGATGCTTTGTCTTACATTCATTCCCCTTCAGCCTCAGCTCTCATCTTCACTTTCTCTTCATATGCTCCTCAGACTACCTAACCCTTTTGAAGTCATTACTAGTCAGCCACTTTGTCCCACATTTTCCGCATGTGATATCCCAGAACTGAGGAACCCAGAAGTCCTGCAGTCCATCCACTTTATTTGATTCTTTCTTCCTCTATCTCTTCCTCATTTACTTTTTTTGCCCTTGCCTTTGGAGTGAGATTCCTCTGTTTTGTGCTATGGTGATCTTTGTAAGAGTCGCTGCAAGCTCAAGGTATGAAAGAGAGGCCACCAAATCCTTTAATAAACTTTTATAAAGTGAGAGGTACAGACTTTTCTAAATACCGATACCTTTTACTATAGGCTACAGTCTGAGGGTCACGTATGATAAAAAATGATTTAGAAAAGAGAAATATGCTCAGCTCTCAGTATACAAAATAGGGGCAGTAAGTTCAATTGCAATGTACTTGCTTGCAAAAAATAATATTGAGAGTATTATTCTATCTTTAAGAGTTAGAAAAAACAGGTCTTTTCCAGACTCTTTCTGATAGATAGGGTACTGGATACCATAGCAAGGAGCTTCCAGAGGCATGAGTCTTGCCAGATTTCTTTCAGGGCCCAGAGAACACAACAGTGGCTGGGATCCTGCAGACTCACTGATTAACTCTGGCATAGGACTTCATTGAAAGATCAGGCTTCAGGCTGGCTCTGAGCCTTCTGACGACAGGAGCAAATGCTCCTCTCCAGAGATAAAATGATTTGTGAAAACTTAAAGGCATCCATCAGCAAACCAACTGGAAGAATAAGCCAATCTTAGTTATGGTGAGCAATCCATAAAATGCCAGCTCATATCCATGAAATATGTATAATTACAGCAGATTGTCATCAAATTACAGCCAAAATCTAAACCAGGAGAGGCAATGATAATTCTGACCTAGCAGAGTGTAAATATAGATATCAAAGTGACAGAGGAGAAAGGAATATTTTTAAATCCATGTTGCAAATATATAAATAATATCAACTTAAAGTCATGTCATAGGTGGCCTAAATTGAAAACAGAAAGTGGAAGGGACTCAACCAGTTCAAGTTGCTCTTTGCAGAACCAGGAGGAGAGTGGGCTTCCAACACTTCCCTTGCATCCTTCTCTCCAGCCTCTCTACACATACTGCTTCAGCTCCATGGAGCCACAGGAGAGGCCTTACAGCACAAAATGTTCAGGAAAACTGCTTTGCTTGGTGAGGAGCTGAGTGTCAAGGCTGGCAGTGAGCTGTTCAGCATGGCTGGTTGCACGGGTGCAGAGCTGTGCAAATATACCAGTTCAGTGGTGGGGAGGGGTCATCCCTTCTCTCAAGCTGTTGTTAACCTCATCAGACCCTAGCTAGTGATGCCTTCTTCTCACCTGAGATACCTCTCTTCCTCTTAGATTTTGGCCCAAGAGTAAAAATTCAACTATGTCAAAATCTTATTTAAAAATGAGAGGGAGTTGGCAGATTATCATGATGTGGAGACTCAGATCCAGGGAAGATGCTCAGCACCAGCTTCACCGGACATCTGGGCATCAAAACTGGAAAACTGTTGAGGCACCATGAACTGACTGTAAGGTCTCTCTTATCACTGCAATGTCCTCCTGTCTCTAAAATAAAGCACTTGAATGTGCTATTTAGAGATACCAGGCAAACTTCTGGTATTTCATAAGTAGCTAAAAATAAAGACCAGGACACACTTCCTATTGCACTTCTTAATCCATCAGCTTGAGATAGTGATAGTTTCTAGCTCTGGGTGTATCTTTTGTTGAGCAATTTATCCACAAGCCTAATTTGGTTTGCTAACACGCCCCTGAAATGCACTCATCAGATTTTGAGGAGGTACACTCAGACAGCATTGCAAACTCTTTGCTGGCTGTGATCTGTGCTGCAGATTTGCTTATGTGGATCACATGGGAAATTATTATCAGATCCAGAGAAAGAAAATGCAAGTAAAATGCAATCAATTTCTGCTGCAAATTTTAACATTTTTTGTTTGCATGGCACTGAATATGTTGAAGTAATTTTTAAATATTTGTGTACTATTATGTGTTATATAGCAAATGAAACTTATTCTGAGTAAAATTTGAGAAACTTGTTAATATGTGTGGTCTGGAGTAAAATACCTGTTCTTGGTCATTGATACTACCTAGCACATCCCAACTGAAAATGTATTCATTACTTTGTAGTAAGCCAAGTTACATAGTCTTCAGGAGTAAAATAGACTACTTTCAAGTTGCTATGTACTTTGATCTATGTCACCAAACAACTTTATTAGAAGACTTGAAAACTTTAAGATACTAGTCACATTTATGGAGAAATAGGTCGAACACATGCCTCTAAACGAAGAGCAGGAATTGCTGGTGTGAAATTCAGGAATGACTGAATCAAGTAGGTTTGATCCGACTATCAAAAGTTTTCTTTGTCTTGTTTGGCCAGCTGTAGACCGCAGACAAAAAGCTCAGACTACTTTTTTTTTTTTTTTTGTAATAATCAAAAATTTATTGCGAATGTGTACAGAATAAAAAACCCCAACCATCTACAGAGGTAATCACTGCTCAGGGAAGACGTTTGTGTATCTTACAGTCAATGTTGTTTTATAGTCAAAACTGAACTGTGTAATGTTTGCTAAGTTCAGTGTCTAAGACAGAGAAGACTTCCTTTTCCTGTTCAGACTGGTCTTTGTCAAATTGTCCTTTATGCATCTCCAACCTAAAATGGAAAAAAAGAGAGTATTTTAATGTTCTTCTAATGAAAGAAGTACATAAGCCTGTGATGACACATTGATAGTGTTCATGCATAGTTATATTAGTTGGGAATTAAAAATGTAGCATTTAAAATATACAAAGGCAAGGGATTATTCCTGATCATGAGACTATCCATTTATCTATCCTTTAAAAGAAATAGTAATGTAGGAGGTGCACTAAAATTAAAGTACTAATACTCCTGTGACAAAATGGTAAACAAAGCCAACTTCTCTAAGATGCAGTAGGTTTAACTTCAGCTGCCCATGCTCAGTGTTTGAAACTATTACAATGTTCTGTGTTCATTTTAGATGTCTCCTCAGCCCTGTGGTCGAACCTGTTTGGCATTGCCTAAGTTGTGCTGCTGTCCATCTACTGACAGTCTGTTGAATGGGATGATTTTCATTGCAGATTTCTTCATGGAGTACCACCGGTCACGCCAGGTTGCCCAGATAATGCCGTTGTCAAATCCAGATGGACCAGCATCTTCTGATGTGTACACACCACCTAGGAAACACCAGTTGGAGCAAAACAGTTGGTTGCTTTCTAAAATAGTTACTGTGCCCATACATTTTTCTGGTCCTGACACCTCCATGGCATCCCTTGGTGTGCTAACAGACCCTGTTCACTGCCTTTCTCCCCCTATTTTGTTTCTCTCAGGATTGATTCTCCCCCTTTGGAATGGAGAACAGGAATGGTGTTAAAAATTATTGCAAAGAATGGACTATGCCAGCTTTGGGAAATCCAGAAGGCAAAGTGGACTCTATAAACGTGACTCATTTTCCTTTGTCACTGTGGTGTCCTGGACTATAAGCACTTAGGAGACACCTTACCCATATAGTATTTGCCATTGAGGTGGCCAGCGTGACATCTATTCATCCACCACCCAGATCCGTCTTGCTCAGCACAGTTGCCTTCGTAGTTATCGTTGTCATTATCGTGGGTACTGAACCGCATGCCATTGTGGTAGGTGTAGGATTTATCACTGGGGTCATCCCCAAAATCAAATCCATCAAAGGCATCCCCGGCGTCCCCCCCGATGAAGTAGGCGTAAGTCAGTCGGTACTTGTCCTGTTCACTCCCCACTCTGAATACAGCGTAGTCAGCAGTGCTGTGAACAGAGGGCAGTGCTGAATATGAGCATGCTGCATTCCCAGCACATGCACAAGTGAAAATACATCAGCGTTAAAACTGCAGAAAAGGCATTTATTGCATCCTAGCATTTTAGAATGAATTGTTTGTGTGTGACTGTGGGCCTCAGTTCAGTGGCAGACATCCAATCAACTTTTGTACTCCAGTACAAGACATATTTTCTGACTACTAGTCTTTAGTGCTGTATGAAATATCTACATTATCAACACACACACACACACATGCATATATATATCTGATCTCCCAGGTTCATAATAGAAATGGAAATAAAAAATAAAATAATAGAACAAAACAGAACAGAACAGAAGGGACCTATAATGATCATGTAGTCTATAAGATATGTAAGACAAAGAGACTTGAAGAGAAGAAAGATTCCTTCTGCCTAATAAATGAGTGCTGAAAGTAGGTGGCCTTCTGACAGCCACGTGTGCCTGGCAACAAGTCACACCCAGTGACTGCTGTCACAGCTGTAAATTCAGAAGCCAAAGCAGTTCCATGCACACATTATCTGGTCTAAGGGTTAATAAATTTTTAGGAGCGACCTTTCATCAGTAGAAACTGATGCAGCAGTGGGAACAGTAGGTTTTAAGCTGTCATTTTCAGAAGCATCAAAAGCAAATACCTTTTTTTGCCACTCCAGTCCTCCAGCTCTATTCTTAAGGTGTATGGCAGAGTGGACTGTGTAGTTATTAAATGGATCTTTTCATTGCCCAGCCAGAACTCAGTGGTGTCATCTGGAGACAGATGTCCAAATCCTTCCTTGTACTGAACCCAATTTTTGTTGAAGTCTTCGCTCCCATCCAGTCTCTGGGGGAAAAAACCAAGAACACCAAAACCAAAAATATAAACCTCAGTCAAAAAGATATGTATCATATGTAGGTAAATAAAAACAGTGCTGATGCAGTGTTTGTTTATAGCAATAACACATAAGTGGCATACCCTTTGTAGTACTGTCCAGCCATTGCCATATGAGTCAATCTCACAGTAGACTAGGAATGACTGCTTGGCTCTTTGAGGCTTGATAAAGTACAGTCCATTTTTCCTTGCACCCTTATTTGCAATGTCTTGACAATCTGAAGTAAAGATATTCCAAAGATCATTTTCAATCTAGCTACAATTCTATCCTTACATTTATTTTACATTGTAACTTTCTTAGTGCAAGAAGAGCAATTTATATAACTACCATTGTTGCAAAGTTAGCTATTTAGTCCACATACTTCAACGTCATTGCAATAAAAAACCCTACTGAGGGTCACAGGACTTGTGTAAGGTGAAGATGAATTAAGTCTCATGTAAAGTTTAAGCAGTGTAAAACACAATCATTGCATTGATTTCTACAGCAACAAATGAAGATACTTCTGGACCTAATGGAATAATAAAATCTTTTTCCACAGGCTTAGAAATATGATGAGTTATCTTCTCTTTGTCCCAGGCCCATGGAAACTCTAGCCATGTCCCTCGTGTTTATCACACATTTTGGGATAATCGTATTTTGGCCAAAAAGGCCAAGCAAGAACTATGTTCCACCTGAATCCTTGCCTGCAGAGTATCTAACTTGTACTGACTGGTTTTACAATTTGCAATTTTATGTATCTTTGCAGAAGTCTATGAGCCATAAGATTCCAAGTAAATCATTCCTGTGATTCCAAGCAGCGGCACTTGTAGCTGAATTAACCCTCCACCATACAGGGAGCATTCCACACACCTCTCCCAGTTGTGTCCTGAATCTCAGCCCGGTCTGTGCACGGCTCCTGACAGAGCGACTCAAGCTGGGCAATCTTCTGTTTCAGCTCTGTGATCCTGTTGCCATTCATTATATGTGTGTCTGTCAACTGTCTGGACAGAGAGACGTAAAAAGGGGTTGCTGTAGCTGTCATTTGAGAACGTGTAATACACATTCTTTTCCCTGGACACTGCCTCATGGATCTAACGTGCTGCTACATGCACCCCTGTAAAACGGGGTGCCTCTATTAGCACTGGTATTCAGAGCTAAGGACAGGCAAAATAGGAAAGCACATGCTTAACCTCATGCAAAACCTAACCATATGCAAAATTTTACACTAATCAGCAAAAGTTTAGCCAGTAATTAATGTACGAATATAACTCAATGGAAAGTTTTACTTTGCTCTCCTGAAGTAAATGATAAACTCCTCTTCAACTATGGATATATCTGTTAAACATAAGTACTCTAAATAAACTGCTCTAAGTGTCAGAATGCCTTAATAGCACTTAAATAATCTTTGACATAATGTCATAGAAGTGGAGACTTGTCAAAAAACATATGCTTAAGAGTTAAAAACATTAATGATGTTTTCAATTCATTTCCAATGTCAACTTATAAAAGACTATCACTGAGCTTATAGTTGCTTATGATTTAGAACTAGGTAACTGAGCTAATTTCCATGGATATATGCAGCAAAATTGGCCAGAGTGAATGACTGCACAAACATTCCACATACTCTGCTTTACAGCAAAAACTCATGACCTCCAAAGGTCATGAAAAAAATTTAAGGATAGCTGGCACAGCCAGAGAAACATAAATAAAAATATTGCCAGGCTTCATGGCATTCTTATCTTGCACTTCTTGCACAATTTATAGTTTATCCAGGTGAGCAGAGAATTCAGTATCAGATCCTCAAGATCCTTCTGTGGCTTGCTAGGCAGCTACTAATGTCAGTGTGGGCAGAACTGCCCGCAAAAGCACAAAAAACCTTTCTGAGAGAGGCTTTTTGGCACTTGACAAAAGAAAAGAAAGAAAACAATTTGTATTGTCACAGATAAAAGAAGTGGAAGATACCTACTGTATAGTAGTTTCATGAGACAATATAGTGTTTTCATATCTGATAATTTCTTCAATTATTTTCCTGGACTTTTGAGTGAAATCATCAACTGAATCTGTGAAACAGAAAAGGTACAAAATAATTGTAGCTAGGCAAAAAAAAAAAAGAAAGAAAACCACATAATATTTTTCAGTTGTGTACTTATTTTTATATGCTCACTTGGTAATGTCTGCTTTCCTGAAGGATAGAGGCCTTGGACGTGTTGGATCAGATGATCTGCTGTTA
This sequence comes from Peucedramus taeniatus, assembly GCA_013400575.1. Taxonomy (NCBI): domain Eukaryota; kingdom Metazoa; phylum Chordata; class Aves; order Passeriformes; family Fringillidae; genus Peucedramus; species Peucedramus taeniatus. The sequence continues at coordinate 41,595 of WBNO01029160.1, forward strand.
CTGTGGCATTAGAAATCTGCTGCAAAAGTCTCTCCATTTCCAGCAGGTCATTATCCACAGAGGGATGGTATTTACTTAGGAAATCTGCAATGCCACAAGTTGTTGGGCAGAAGCTACCCTAAGGAGTAAAGAGACATAGTTGGCAATGTTTCAGGGGCAAAGCAAACAGAGCAGAATATTTGGGCAGAGGAACTTTCAGACACTGCTGACACAAATGATAAAGGATAAAAAAGGGCAGGCATTCGCAACAGACTTTGCTGTATTTGAATTTTCAGAGATGCTTTACTTTCGTACTACATGCACACAGCAAGAAAACAGTGCATGCCATTATTGTAGCATCTGTTGGATATGTGCTTTCATCCACAGTGCAGCCTCCCATACATTTTTACCAAGCATACACTGCCATCAGTAAATGACAGGTTTAAGCAAAGCACACTAAATAAGTACTGAAAACAATGATGAGGTTCAAGTGATAACGCTAGTTAATAATCAGCATAGAAAAGCTTTGGTTACATTGTTAAGATAAAAGAAAATTTTTCAGGTACTTACAAATCTCTCATCCAGTATGCAGCAGTTTTCTCTGGTAGCAATGTACTGAAGAGAAGAAAGAGGGCTGGTTTTAGTGGGTTTTCTCCAAGACCACTTTCTGCGCTAACACATTTCCTAAACACTGTCTCTTCACTTACCGCCATGCTGGTGGAAAAGAGCAGGGGGAGGAGAGACCCCAGGGGAGTCCAGCTGCACAACCTCAGCCCCATCATGTCTGTCCCACCAGGTGCACTTGTGCAGTCAGCAGCCGAGAATGTTCAACCTAGCACAGGGTGGCAGCAGTTTAAGGCAGCAGGCTGAAGCTGGGGGCGGGCACTGGGAGGTGGTGGGAAGAGGTGGGGTAGGGATTTGAGGTGGATTCCTGGAATTTGCACATACACTCCTCCCATTTTCAGAACTGCTTCGCCCTCAGTTGCCTGATCTCTGCTCCAGCCAGGTTTCAGGGGAGGCAGGAAGGTGAGACAAGGCATGGAGATGCTACACCTAGTCACAAGCATAATCAAACTCACACATCACTTCGTAATAGGGGCTGGCACAAGTTTCACTCTAATAGCACAGGGAAAAGCCACAGTAGCAATCTGAATTATCTGTACTAACTATCAATTGCCTAACAACAAATGATATTTTGGGATTATGTAGGCCTTTCCCGCCACAGATCTCTTTGTGTTTTGCAAAGAGAGGCAAATCATTTTCCCTATTCTGTGGATGACAAAACTGAGGCAGAGAAAGGTATGAAGTCATTGGGCAATGGCATAGCTGGAAGTCTGTGGTATTTCTCACAGGCAACGAATGTTCCCTATCCTTCAACACAGTGAGTCCATTCCAATGACTTTGGTCAATGCTTCCTTGCTGGGGAACTAATGTTGTTGGAATCTGCCTTATTCAATCAATACTGCTGCAAGAGTGCTGACAAGCCCCATCTTCTGCTATGGGCTTTGATCCAGCGACTTACTTCAGTATGTCCTTTTGCATGCTCTCTGTAATAGGGAGCATTCACACCTTTCCACTCATGACCTAGACCTGGTCTCTGAACTATGGCTTCTGCAGAGAAAGCCTGATTTTGTGCCCGTACAGCACGATGTGTGATAAGGCAATGTTGAAGGAGGCTTTTGACTCCATTACATGTTTGACCAAATGGTGAGAAGAATGGTGAGAATGGGGCTCACGGATAGATCTGTTGTTACTGGGGTCAGCTTTGTGATTTCAGGCAAATTACTTCATCTCTGTACAGCAGGATCGATGTTTCAACTTGGCTTAATAGGTATTTTAAAAATGGGAAAAAAAGCATTCTATAGGAACCAGATTATTAGAAAATTAGATACAATTATGCCCTGAAACATGGAGAGTTCCTGACCTGTATATCCTCTTTTAATCTGGTCAAATCAGATCAAACAGAAGGTTCCCATAATGTTCAGGGATCCACCCTCATATTGCCAGAAGGAAATGTGAGCGCTTAAGATGCTAAAAATTAATCTGATGTGACACTTAAGTGAGGCTAAAGCATTGTGCCTGGGAGAGTCAGATTTCCAGTAACTGTACTGATAACGAGTGAGTTAGTTGCCAGACTGCCAAAAGTCTCTTCCAAAGGACAACTGACACTAAAGGTTTGTCTTTCCAACTCTGGTATTAATTACCTTCAAGAGCCATGCGCAGAATGTGCTCTCGTTGACCTTACTGATACAAATAGGGCATGGTTCCACCTTTTACACAGTTACTTCTGTTTCCTAAAGTGCAAAAATAAAGTAAATAGGACTGGGTAGAAGTCTGTTCAACCTGCTGTTGTGTTTTTCACTGTTGCTTCACTGGTGCTGTTAACACGGACTGAGGAAACGACCGCTGAACCTCCTTGTCACTGCTGCTCATACAACGAGCTTGCTCTGCTTCATCTGTGCAGCTCATGACACAAGGGTCCACAGGGTCCTAGAGATACCATTCCAGAGGCTGTGCACCACCAGGATTCCCTTAGATATGACAAGATAGCATGAGTAGGTTGCTGGTATGAACTTTGTTAAGGAACAGCTTTAACACAGATGCACACTGCAGAATACAGATGGGCACGTGCTGTTCGTGATGCAATAGGTCAACCATGTAGCACAATTCAGATATCCCTCAACCTCAGACAGAATAAAGAACATATCTTTCCCTTTTGTCACTAGAAGTAGTACATGAAGGCTTGAAACTCTGTCAGAAGACTATTTGGTAGCAGAAAACGAAAAAGAATTCTCATGTTCCTCAGCAAGAATTTCAGGAGTCAGAGAAAATGACAACAGTGAACTGTGGCAGTAAAACCTAGTTCATCTTGAGTTCAAACCCACAAGATTTTATAATTAAAGTATGAGAATGGCTATAATGACATAATAACAATATATAAATAGAGTTTCAATGTTCAAGGTAAATGTGGGAAAAGGGGATTGGTGGGAAAAACAAAAGGATCATTACCCCTACAAATGGGCTAGGAAAAGGAAACCTGAATTTTCAGTCAGATGCTTATGTTACACAAAATTATCACAGTACATATTTACATTCATGAAGGAGTCAATTTTCAACATTGCCTCAATGATTACCAAATATTTGCACACTGCAATTATAAGTGTTGGTTAGCTGTATCTGTGGTTTTTCTTCGCAGAAGATGTAAATATTTAAACCTCAGGAAATTTTTGTTTGCTTTACTGATTACATGGTCATGAATAATTAATCATTTCATATATTTGCTTCTTTTTTCTTTTCTTCTGTTATTTCACCTTTCATTACTCAGAAAGATCTTATTACTACTTTTAATTAAGTTGAAAGTGATACATATTCTTAGTGGAATGGCTACGTGGCATTTTTCCTCTCCTATGTACCATTTTGTCTTGCTGGCTCCTGGTTGTATAACAGCTGACCCACTTACCAAACCGCTGTGCTAGAGACCTAACTGTACCCTCAGACATGTCCATCCTAATTTAGCCATGTTGATTTTCTGGTCAGTGTTTTATTTCCAGTAAGTCTGTTTACTGGTTTGGTAACAGATGAGGAACAATTCTTGGTAGCACAGGTGGAAGGAAGAGTTCTCAAACTCAGTGTACCCTTTACCTGCAATTTATTTTTGAGGAGAGAGTAAAGGTGAATCATTATTTGTTTGAAAGAGCTTTCCTCAACTCAGTATTGATTAGTATTTTTTGTCAGCCACTAGGACACCATCCAACACCTTCCCATCATTCATAGAAAACCTTTCCTCAGAAAAACAAAACAGAAGAAACATGCTTGTGTCTGTAAATTAGTTCCTGAATATCAGAATATCCTTATGGCTGCCTTGGAAAAACATCTTTTTTTTTAAGCTTATACTTGCCTTAAGAATCTAACCTGAAAAACCAGTCTACAACATTTTAGAAATGCTTTAGTGATGAGTTTTAAGATTTCCAGTGGGATTTTATTACTATTTAACTGAAAGTGTTCAGTGGACTTGACATGAACTTGCATTTTTTAGATGCTCCAGAAGATAATTTTCCTATTTAAAAATAAATATTGAAAAATGCCAAATGGTAAACTATGAAAAAAAAAATCCCTACAATGCTTTGAAATCCATCACCAATACGTATCACCCTGCTTGCATTGCTAAACAGATTAGTGGGCAAAATCCTCTTTGTTAGGTCAATCAATGAGTGAGTGATAATTAGGATGAGAAACAGAGACAACTAAAAAGCTGTCCAGTAGCAAAGCTATGATGATGGTGGGTGAGAAAGCCAAGTGCACTAAAGTGAAAATGAAAATAAAAGTTTTGTAACATATCTTTCTCTTTCAAATTTCAAAATGTGGGCATAAGGTAAATCACAACATTTTTTTCCAATTGCATAGTGGAAAAACTCTGTGCAGCACATTTCTTCCTCACCTTTCCAGAAGTGAAATGAGTCAACAAAAATCAGTTGCTGTGCAAGGGAGAGCCTTTAATTTCTTTACATTTGTGACACCAGTACAGGTACTTACTGTGCTTCAGCTCAAATACTGGCTGGAAATAGTTGTTTCTTTGAAAATTAAGTAAGAACAGTAAGAAATGCATGTAATTCATGTCAGCCAGAACCTTTCATTTTGGAAAGAAATTATGGGATATTTTGCTGCCTTCACATTGGGAATACACACTTTAGAGTGTATTCTTTAATAATTATAGGCTAATGTATTTTATTAAATCAAAACATGGAAGTTACATTGATTCCTGACTGTTCATGTCAGCACTCTTCATAACATAAAAGACGCTTTGTTTTCTGCAAAGAATAACCAAGGGTTATTGCTTTAATACATAGTTCTTATTTTGACTTAAACTATCACTACAAACAAATTTAAATAAATATGTAAAAATTAAAGGGCCAAAAATCAAGACACTTCATCATCATAATATTTCTGAAGACACCTCATATCCATAAGCCAGATATTTGATGGTTAGAATGAGCTATTATCTTATTTTTGAAAATTCCTACGGTGTTTCTGTTTAGTTAGTTCTGCTTACTTAATTTCATGCATTAAAGATTTTATTTAAACTTCTTTCAAATCTTAAGGTATTAAGAGTGATCTCATATCTGAAAAAAGGAATGTGATATAAAGGAATGGAGTCAAGATGATTCAGAAGACAACTCATTCCGTTGTTTTGTCATAGCTGAGGTTTTTCTGAGTCCTGTAGTACAGGACGTTATACCTTGGAATTCTAAAAAACTACTACAAAGCCCTAAACCATGTTCAGTGAAACATTGTTATTGAGCTTTGAGTTGTTTGTGCCTTATTTAGGGATATTTGATGCAACATAGTAAATTCTCTGCCTTTACTGATCTACAGAAACCATTTTCAGCTGTTGATTCACTTAGAAAAGGTTGGTGTTCAGACTGTCTGCAGAAGAGAGATTGCAATGTATACTTTACCTTGAGGGCAAGAACAGTGAACTTATTTGTTAAACAAAGAGATGCACTAATTTGTGCGAATGAGATAAGTAGAAAATTCAAATATTTGCTGAGTATTTTGTAATTAGCTGAGAGGACAGAGCTTCAATAAACTAAACAGAGCCTACTTCAATAATCAAACATATAGGCTGATATTATTGGTTTGGACAGGAATTTATTGACAATAGCATTAAAGGAAATACAGCAAAAATGTAATGTATTTCACAATAAACCTCTGGCCTGTGAAATATTTTGCTTGTACTTTTTTAAACAATCAGAGGAAGCCTGATTGTCAGAAAAAATCCTAGAAATACAATGGAAAGTTTATTTGTTTTGGAAAAATGTACTCTGTGTTGTCCTCCCCGACTTCCAGGATTAGGCTTGAATGCCATTAATTCAGGATGATGGAAGTAGAAGAATGAATTCCACAGTTCTTTAACACGTTATCTGTGCTCCATGCTGGTGCATGGATCTGTTTACAGGAAGAAAAGCACAGGCTTAAGTTTGAAACATTAATAGCACTAGCTGATTAAATGTAAATATAAGTATTTAGTGTCACTGAAGGAAAGAGAAGCTCAGATTTATCTATATGTAAACCATGAATAGAAAAAAAAAAAGTCTTTTTTATTCTTCCTTTTTATTAATCTGTAGTCTTTTTCTTTCTCTGACATAAAAATAAAGCCAGATGATTTTTCTTTCTCCCACTTTCTTCTCACAAATTATCAGAGGAATTCTGGCTTATTCTTAAAAATTTTACATTAAGCAATGGGTTCCTATCACGTGAGTGAGTTGTGTCAGCTTTTTTTGTTGACCCATATCCCCTGCACAGGTCACAAATACAGTCAAGTCTTTACAAGCACCTCCTATCTGGCACCTCCTGTCCATGAATTCCACACAGGCTGATTGTGGTTTCTTTTGGGCTTCACTCACAACCACACAGTGCCACCTGATGTCCTCAAAGAGCAATTTCCTAAAATCTCTTGAATCCTCTCAAAAAAATCTCAAAATTAAGACTTGACCATCACAGAGCATTGCTTCCCAAGCCTACCTGGAAAAGAACCGCCATATAATTTGCCTGTGTTTTCATCCAAACAATCCTAACCTCATGTATGAAATAATGGGCTGTGAGCTAATCATTACTGCTCAGGATGGAATGATGATGGTAATGAAAATTCAGTATATTTTAAGAAAATAATTTGCGAAATGGAGGGATAGAGGTAGTGAATAAATTACTCTCTCAGAAAAATTGATGACTTTGCTGGAATCTCAATAAGCTTATTAAATAGTCTACTTATTTATGGACAAGTATAAATTGAGTAAGAAACACATTCACTGTGGGAACCAACAGAATACAGGCTTTGATCCCTTTATCAATTTACTGCACCATTGCAAATAATGGAAACTATACTAAATCCTTTCCTTGCATTTTTGGGAGATCAACTAGTGGGTATGTCTTAATATTAAATATATGTTGGATATTGATTGTCTCACACAGCCATCAACATCCATATAAAAATTTGCTAAAATTGTATTTAAGGTTCCATAAGGACCTTGAAATGGTTTCTGACAAAGCAAGATCCAGTCCTTCCCTCAAACCATGAGCAATGGCTGTCAAAATCCTTGCTATGAAAATACTTGAGAGAAGATAAAAGAATAAAGCACCTTCTAGATTCCCAGACGGTTTCACCAAGGTACACACGTGCATGTGAATATTTATTTCTTAATGCAGCTAAAATGCCTGGTTCATCCGGAGACACAGAAACTCACAGAGGATGCTGGTGGGAGCAGGTGGCTGTTTTTGGGGCCAGGGATTTGGGGCCAGGCGAGGAGGGTGCGGACAGGCAGTGAAACACAGCCACCTACCCAACTCTGCATCCCTCAGCCTCAGCAGCCAGCTCTTCTCACTCCCAGGAGCTCAGTTTGGCAGCAGGAAAACTCGGCCCAACCCATTCCAGTGGAACTTTGACTTACATCCATGGGCCATCAATGATTCTGTTTATCAGTGATTGGCATTTATTCTGCATGTGTTGAAGCACAGAAAGGAGGTCTGCAGCATGTTGGTAACAGTGTCTCAGCCAAGGTGAACCACACTTGAATTTCAGCCCAGGGTTTGAGAGGGTTGCATGACTTGCAGAGGATTAGCCATGTCTCCTGCCACGCTGCAATACGTTGGCATCTGGCTGCAATGCATTCCGTATCAAAACACACGTGGAAGACACTTCAAAGTTTATTTACAGAAAGCATCTGTCTTTATGTCTATACAGATAGCCGTGTATTTTGTACCAGACAGTGCTTTTTCCTATTCTTGCTTCGAAGTTGACTCTAAGGAGCTACAAGAAATATATACTTAGGACAAAGCTCTCTGGAGTCAACTATGCATAAATTACCTGGTGGTTTTTCTCCCCTACTGTGATTATTTGCATGATTACTAGTTTATAGGGACTCAAAACCTGCAATTTTTAAACATAGTAATGAAATACTTTCATAGTGTAATAATAAAAATCTGTATAGGGAACCAAATTTTCTTTCCGTATAACCTCCTTGGTTCTGGTTGTTTAACAGATTAGGACAGCAATTGTTTATCACTCAGAACATAAAATGGTGTTTTATAGCTCTTATTTGTAACAGGAAAACATTGGACTTTGCTAAATAAAGAACCAAATTCTGAGATCACAGCATGATTATTTCCCATCTTCTCTCAACTGCATTATTTCTAATCACTATTTGAAAGTAGTCTAACTGGAAGTCTTATCAAAAACTTCCAGAAGTACTTATTTATTTTCAACATGGCTACTTTTTACATCAGTAAAACCCCCTCTCATCATCACCGCATAGCATTGTCAGTGTTACACCAAACGTTTTATTTTTCATCATCAAATGATGAAAAATCATCACTTTTATTAAAATGAAAAATGAAAAAATGGGATATAAAATCCCATTTTTTTAATTGTATCATTTGCAAGATATAATTCAAACCCACATGGAATACAAGTGTACTTGTTAAGGAAGGCCAAGCTGTTATTGTCAGAGTAGCACATAAGACTGGTTCAGGCACAGCCCTCGCTCGTGTCAGACACGGAGGATTCCCTTTGGAGCGCCTGTACGTGATCAGCCCTCTGTGCAGATATCCAGAGACGGCCCTCCAGATCAGACATCAGGACTAGGAAATCGCTCCTCCTTATATATGAGGGTATTTCCTGGCTTGGTGACACTTTCCTCACGCCCACAGACTAGAAATTCAGTCCAGGACCCGAGAAACGCTTTCTCTCAGAACAGAGACGGGCACTCCCACACAGAAGGTCTTATTCTTTAATAAACACATTTTGTATTTAGGCGAGGAGGAAAAGGTTTCATAAGGATTCCATAACCGGACTATCTGACACGCTTCCGGCGTTATCCCGAGCCTCGTGACGGGGTTTCCACTGCGGAGGTTTTGCCCCGACACACGGCCTCACGCTTCGGGGGAGCCCGCAGCTCCTCGGGGATGCGACAGCCCCGCCACCGACCCGTGTCCAGCATGGGGCCGGGCACAGCCCGAACCAGAGACCCCGTTCGGACGCGCCTCGGGCTGCACCTAGCACTACCCTACAGCTGACTCGCACCACGCATCCCCGGACTCTCCCCCGCGCACCCGGGGTTTATAAACTTTCTCCCGCCCCTTTTCCCGATCGCCTCCGCAGGCCCCAGCTCCTCCCCAGCCCTGCATGAGGCGGCCGCAGCCGGGGCGGTGCCCGCGCTCCCGCCGCCACCATGAGCTGCGCTGCGCTGCTGGCGCTGCGGGGCCCGCGGCT
>WBNO01029160.1:50881-128488 GCA_013400575.1 Peucedramus taeniatus
CCCAGCGCCATAGACAGCCCCGTTGCGCAAGCGGCCGGGCCGGGTTCGCCGCCGCACGCCCGGGCGGGGCCGGCAGCGGTGCCCCGTGCTGATGGTGCCGTCTTGCTTGCCCCGCCAGTGCCGCAGCTGCTGTATGGAGGGAAGCTGGATTTTCTTGTCTTCGATTACCTCTCCGAGATCACCATGTCGCTGCTGACGGCCGCCAAGGCCCGGTCTCCCGTAAGTAGAGCCGGTGTCTGGCCCCGGCGTGCTGGGCTTGGCCGGGGCGGGTGCGCTCCGCTACTTTGCGACCTCCCGAGCTCTCCTTCAAATCAAATCGCGTCTGAAACCTGTTTTAGACATACCTGGTTATGGGGACACGGTTTCTTAAGTATACTTTTTATTTGCATGCATTTATTGCATCTGTTTAGCTTTATATAGTGAAAGTGTTCATGTGGTTTCCCATCGTGTTACCCAAACGATGGTATTATTTGAGAGGTGGTTGTTCTTCCCCGTTTTCTGTGTTAACCAAGGAGAAGGGTTGGGTTGACGTACCTGTAAGAAATTGTTGCACTCTTAATTATTTCAGGTTTTAGGTTACACTCCGGATTTTGTCTCCACTGCCATGGCTCCCTATATAAAAGACATTCACAGGAAAGGTACGCTACTCCTTGCATGAGTTTGTGTGTTAATTCAGTACACCTGCTTATAAAAGCAGGCTGTCAGAGTTGGGGCTGTCTAGTCTGGAGAGGAGGAGGCTTTGGGAAGATCTTTCACCACCTTGCAGTACCTAAATGGGGCTTGCAAGAGAGTTGGACTTGTTACAAGGATGTATAGCGATAGAAGAAGGGGCAATGGCCATAATCTGGGGTAGATTTAGATTGGGTGCTAGGAAGAAGCTCTTTGCTGTGAGGGTGGTGAGGCACTGGAGCAGGTTGTCCAGAGAAGTTGTGAATGCCCCATCCCTGGAAGTGTTCAAGGGCAGGATGGATGGAGCCCTGAATAACTTTGCCCATAGCAGAGGACTTGGAACTAGGTTCTAAGGTCCTTTTAATCCAAACCATTCTAGAATTCTATGAAAAATCCCATTGTAGTTGATGTGGGGTACAGGTCTGATGGTAAAATTGGGTTGATTTATTTGTATTTGTTACAATTGCAAATATATACTTATATTTCCATGTATTTCTTACTATAGCTTTAATTTGTGAATGGCAGATTGTTTTACAGATCTTTTTAAAATGTGAGATATAGATGTTTTCAAGGTAATTTAAGTTTTTCACAATTCCTACATATATGACAAGATATAATAGACTAATAACACAATAATAATATATATGTATTATATATACATAAATAGAATAATGGAATATATAACTCATATACAATATGAGTTTCCACTCACTTTTTTTGTTTACATTAGTAGAGCTTCACAGTGTGTATTACTGTTTCTGTCGCAGGTGTTTGATGCTGTCTGTCTGGCTCATTATGTGTGTCTTTCTGGTCACTTTCTCCTTCCATTCATAAAGGATAGATGAGAAGTATCTATAGCAGTTATTTTTCTCTAAAATTTTTGTACTGGCTTATTCTGATCCTTTCACAGGTACGATGTGGTTCTTATTTTAATGTGGTTTCTGTATTTTGCTTGATTGGATGTCTGTTACCTTGTGAAGGTGATAGCTTGCTTGTGTTTCAGCATACTTTTTAAAGTCCAGGTGACTGATTATTGATGCTGCTGAACTGAACTTTCCTTTTTTTTTTTTCTATTAGGTGTCCGTGTCATCAGTAATGCTGGTGGAATTAATCCACTTGCTTGTGCAGCTGCCCTTCAGGAGGTGGCAAAGAAAGCAGATGTTGATTTGAAAATAGCTGTTGTTGCTGGAGATGATCTGATGAGTGAGGTATTTCACTTTGTTTTAAGCCTTAGTAGCATGAGTCTGTGTAGCATGAAGGTGGCATTGACTGTCCCGTAGGAGCCTTGTGTGTCTATGCAGTAGTCTTCTACTATCAGAAGTGATGTTCTTCATTGTCTTTTAGGTTTTTTAATGCATAAATATATTTCTTGGCACATCTGGTGTTTGGTATGTAGTGGGGGTGAATCTTATAAGCTTGTGGATCTTCTATTTAGCTTTTTGAAGCAAAATGTGAATTTGCTGTAAGGCCTGCCTGCTCTTCAGGAGAAGCTTTTATATGCTGTTACTGCTTCTGTCTAAACTAGATAATCATGCCTGTTAATGCTTCTGAATATGGTGTAGCTACCACACATTCAATTGTTTATCCCTTCTAGCTTTTTTAGTGGTTTACAGGCATTTCCTGGTGTTACTTAGTCTATAGATAGCTGGTTTTCTGGTTTTAAGTAATTAGTTTACAGCCAGTAAGGTAACGTTAAGTGAGAAGATTGAAGTTTAAATATTAAAAAGAAAAAAAAAAATGGAAAGATTAAAATACATGGGATTTTTTTTTTTTTACTTAAAGTATTACACTTTATCTATGAAATTTGCAAAAGATCTTGGCCATACCTGAAAAGCTACTGGAAAAAGAGTTTATACATAATTGTAGTTACGAGAGGAGAGGCTTGCACTATAATTAAATCTCTGCCTGTAACTTGGAAAATTATTTATCTGCATAGGATCTGTTACCCCTTGCATGCTCTTGAATGTGGAAGATCATCAAGTAAGATTCTTTATTTGCAAATTATGTGTGGTGCTTGGACTTCTATTAAGAAACTTCTGCCCTACTGAAATTACTTTACTGTCTGCAGGCCAGAATTTAATTACTGGCACATTAGTACAGTGGTTGTTATTTGAGCTTGTTACGGACATGTCTGATCTGAAATGCATTGTTTTCTATGCGTATTTCTGTGGTGCCAGTACATAACCTACAGGAACAAAAAAGACACACCTTTTATGGTGTACAGACAGCTTCTACTGTTGATACATGAAACGTGGTAAACGTTACTTGTGGTTTGGAATATTTCAATAATTGCATAGAATACCAAATTAGTTCAGAGCAGAAGTTTGTGGTTTTTTCCACACTACAGATCCCACCTGTAAATTAGTATTTACAGTTTACATTGTGTCTATGCAGTCACTGTCCCCTCAATCCCCTGGATTGTCAAGCTAATGCCTAATTCATGGTCGAAAACACACTCCCCCCCACCTACTTCTCTGGAAACACAGCTTATTCTAAGTTTATGAAGCTACAGGATTAACCTTGTTCTCTGGCCGTGACACCATTGCTGATGTGGCAGATACATTTCTGTTTGCAGGGTTCAATTTATTTAGTCCTACAGCAATTAAAGACAGTTTAAAGCCTAGGAGATACACCAGTTCATTGTTGTTGGTCATATATAAATGAGCATTACATTCTTTAAAGACTGCCTTAATTTTCTGCATGCTGGAAAAGTTGTGGTTAAAAGTGTATCTAAGGCTTTTAGCCATTCAACTGATTGGTATTGTTAATTCTTTTAATAATTACACTTGGCTTAGAGTTGCTATGAAGTGGATCTATTGTTTGATACTAATGAGAGGCTTACAGTAGAAACTTCAAAATACTCATAGCTTGTGTGTCCTGCTTGATTTCTAACAGAAAGAGAATTTAAAAGGAGCTGGTATCACCGATATAGAGAGTGGCAAACAATTTCCAGAGAGTATTCACAGCATGAATGTGTATCTTGGGTGAGTTATTTTAGCAAGTTGTATTTATTGTGAACAATTAAATTTAACACATTGAATACAGAAATTTGTTTTGCTTTGCAGTTAGAACCACTTAGTAGATGAGGTTCACCTTTGAATTATTCAGGCAACCAGAAAAAATTTGTTTGTAACTTGTAAATAAGTTTTAGTTACAGCCTTGTAAGTTATGACTCCTTAGCAATACACCATCTGTGAATCATCAGGTTTTATTCAATCTAAAGAGCATTAGTTCAATTACAATGATTGCAGAAATGCTTTTTCATATGATGAGTATTCTGTTGCAGAATAGAGTGGTTTACTACATTGTCACTAGAGAAGTTCAAGCAAGGAATTCAAGTACTGGGATGTCAGTCAGAGTGCCATAGGAGGTTCTGTTATATTGTGCTGAACTGTGTGTCAGGCTTTGTACTCTCAAAATTTTGAAAACCAGTTTTTCATGATGGTCACTTGTTTTGAAAGATCTCCCTTCCCTCCTTTATGATATTTAAGTGTTTCCGTAAGTCTCTGAATGCAGGTGTTCTAGCTACCTGTTTGTGAACTCACATTTTCATTGTCACCATCTACTTCAGATGAATCAGTGTTAATCAGGTCTGGTAGAGGGAATGGACCAGGAAATGAGACAGTGGTCACATGCACCTCTTCCCGTGGATGATCCTGGTGATCCTGTTCTTGCATAGTGCTCTTGAAGTTGGACAATATTGAGAGTTCTTAAATCACTTAGGTAATTGATCTGAAAGGTTTAAAATTGGAGGGCTAAGTCACCAGGCTTTATCCCTGAAGAATGTTCATCTTGATACACTCATGTACAGATTAAATGGTTAATGAATCTCTGAAAAACACTCTTTTCTGTAAGTGATTATAGAAATGTCCCTCTCTGCTCTTTGTTCAAGAAAGTTTCTATGGACATTAAGAGAAGTGTTTCAGTTATGTTATTTAGGTACCTGAATTTGATAATGCCCTGATGACTGCTCTTTAAAATACTCCTGATGTACATACCATACATGTTGATTGTTAAAGTAGATTTTAATGATTTTTTAGGCAATTTTTAAGTAATTTTTAACCTGTGTGTGTGTCAGGGAATTGCTTTTTAAATGATGCTTTAAAGGATGAAAGTACTTACTGCTGTGTTTTGTCATTTTTAGTGCAAGACCAATAAGCAGAGCTCTAGACCTTGGAGCTGATATTGTTGTGACGGGCAGATGTGTTGACAGCGGGATTGTATTAGGACCACTCATTCATTCTGTAAGTACACGGTAATTTCCGATTGATCGTGAATATATGTGAGTGAATATTCAGCAGTCATTGTCAGACAATTTTTGTTCCTTATGAAACTGTAGATACTAAATCAAAAATAATGAGCATGGTTTTTTTTTGTTGCATGCATGAAAAGTTGCCAGCTTCCGCTTCTCCTAAACTGATAGCAGGCATATTTGTTAACTTGTATACTATTGAACTGGAAAGCACAGGTGAAGTTCAGGAAGTCTTAGCCTCTTTCACACCAGTATTTCACTCTTACCATTTGTTTTGGGTTTTTTCCCCTTGCCTTTCTTCAAAATTTGGTGTGCAAGTATTTTTTTCTTTACCACAAAGTGTCGATAGTAGAGCTCAGTCTGGGTGGGGGGTAGCATGTGAGGTGGTTTAAAACACTGGGTTTTTTGTTCAGTGGGTAAGCAGTTTTTTTTAAAGTAGTCAAGTTTCAATGCAGCATTTCTAAAATGCCTTGAAATTAAAAAACATTATGCAAGCATGGTATGTAGTTTTCTGAAGTATTTTTAATAGGTTTTCATGAATTTTTTGAAGGATCACACATGGTGAAATATAGAAGCTTTCTTTTGGTGCGTATTAAATAGGAGGGTATGTGTCTAGTTAGCAACATACTTTGTAAGATACCACTCTCTTTTGACTTCGTGCATGTCAAACATTGCCTAATTAATTTTCCATTTATAATTTCCATTATGACTTCTTATTTTATTCCTAGTTGTTTGCATTCTGAAAATAACTGTTAGTGTGTATTACCTACTCCAGAGAGACCTTATCTAATTTAGTTAGGAAAGGTTCAAGGAAGATTTCTGCAAAGTGCTGAATAAGAAACAATTACTATATTGTTTGCAAGTTGGACTCGGGGAAAAGATTCTATTTAAAATTTCCAGTTAAACAGAAAGCATACTTCCAGTTTTTGAGGGTGACAGGTAATACTCCAGGAACTGATAGTTTTCAAAAGTTTAAGACACACAGTGGTTTGTCCAAGTGACACGAGATAGGTACTATACTTTTAAACCTGTAGGTTGTGCAGTTTTAAGTAATATGGATGTTGCACTTCCAGGTTTTTTTTGCAGAGGGTATGACTTTCAGAGTTTAAATTTGTTGGGGTGTATCAATAGGAGCAAAACTGATGTGTCAGAGGTTTTTTTGCTAATTTGTTGTAGAGGAATTCAAATCCAGTGTACAGTGCCTGTTGATTAGATTGTTATTTAGATTTGTTGTTTTGTTGATTTGTTACTTAGATTTAAAATGTATCCAATGCATTGTTATTCAAAGCAATGAACATACTGCATGCAGTTTTTTGTACTGTATGAAACTTCGGTGTATTTAAAACATTTGTGTTTTTTTCTTCTAGTTTGGCTGGAATAGGGATGACTATGACTTGCTAGCTGCAGGAAGGTAAATGATATAAGGAGAATGGGGTAAATCTATATTTCATATCATAATGTCAAGATACTGGCTTTTTCAGCACATCCTAATTTTTCATATTATCATTGCATTAATTTATTTGTATATTTTTGTTAGGTTTTGAGTTCTTTTTCAAGGCTCACTTACTGCTTTCACTTGGAATTGAAATTATAGAAACTTTATTCTGAAACCAGCTTAAAATAAGAAAAGAAAGAAAGGGTTAAAGATTTTATTTAACAGCTTAACTTCCTCTTGCTGTTAATTTTGTGTAGAGACCTGAAATCTTATAGTACAGGCCACTGATTCCTACATTTTTTCTTTTTGGCTGCCACTGTTGATGGCTGGGGTGGTCTCAGGGTTTACTCTGAAAGATGCACAAAAGCAGGTTTTGTCAGTAGGCAGCATCCTGTATGGTTTTGTTGAAGCTCAGTGTCACTGCTCCCATTTACAAATCCTTGTTGTAGTCCTGAGGTTAGGAATCTGATTCAGAAAGGGGTAGAATTATGTCACCTAATTTAACATTGTGCATCATGTATCTGAACTAAAGTCCTCATAAACGAGTGATTAGAGATAGCCTGAGCATACTCTAGTGTTAGTGTTCTTGAACCTGTGCTTGAGGAAAAATGTGGAGAGAAATTCATTCAGGCTCCACTGAGGTGGGGATGATAGAGATGATTTTCCCCATAATTCTGTTGAATATTTATGGACTATCACAATCAAAATTTGAAAATAGTAGTATATAATGCATTGTGGTGAATACATAATACATGAATTTGAGATCTGCTGTCTCTTCAGTTAAAAGAACTAGACAAAAGGTCTTTGTCTAGTTCCACACAGCACAGATTACTAAGATACTGAATTTAGATCAAGATCTGAAATTACTAAGAAAACTTGGTTTTAGGTGTGAGGTAATCTTCTAGGTATTAGTTTTTTGTAGGGAAAAATTCTTCTTGTAAAAGTTTGTCCTTTAAAACTGTTCATCTTTCAGGATCCTTGTTACGCTTAATGTACAGTTCATAATTGTATTAGATACTTGTGGAGGAAGATAGTATGTTTTGTTATTTAGCTCTATTTCCATTGTATTTTAAATCTGGATTTGTAAAAATTAATTTTGCATTATACTTAGTTACTTTAATGTCTTTTTCCCAGTCTTGCAGGTCATCTCATTGAATGTGGTGCTCAGTGTACAGGTGGAATCTTCACTGATTGGCACACAGTACCAGACTGGTAGGTAAACTTGATACCAGCATGCATGTTTGTAGTGGACTGAAGATGAGGCTTTCTGCTTATATCTGTGTTGTGAAAACTGCTTCTACCTTTCTCTTTTTGGGGACACAATATGGGCCTGTTGATATTTTGCCATCTCAATGTTACTTTTCTATGAGTTCTGTTTTCCCTTTTGAAGTTTTCCTTTTTGGTCAGACAGAGTCTTTTGGTAACTTCAGCAGATTTTGAAAAACAAATTAGGCCTTTGATTCTATTTTTTTTCCCTGTTAAAACTATTCTTTCCTATTTCCTTTAGTATCCTCTGCTTTTTGAAAAGATTTATTATTGACTTTCATTTATGATTGTATTGGAAAAGACAATATTGATATTTTGAATGCTGTTACAATAATCTTTAGTTAGATCAGGGATGCTTGCTGGTCAGTCAAAAATTTCACATAATTTGCTTTGGTAGGGTTAAATATATGCTGTAGTTCTGTCCTGCTGGATAACCTGATGAGCACAAATGTGTTGGATGGTCAATCCTTTCAAAAAGTTCTGTGTTCAGAGCTATTGAATTAGAGTTATTCATAGGTGTGTCGTTCTGCCTGCTGAGGGAGCCTGCTTTCTACCAACCTGTTGTTAAGAGTAGTTTAAAAGTAGTTGGGGAACACATTTTCTGCATAGTTCTGGCTGCAGTTACTTCTCTATTTATTGGGATGAGAGGGAGGAATCTTGTCCTGTGCTGTATCATGAGAAAGGCAGCTCTTTTACATGGTGGAGGAAAGGGCTGAAGAGCAGCAGGGAGATGCAGGAGAGAAGAGTGCTTAAATACAGCGTGTTCCTGCTCCCAAGCTGACTCTGGTCCAGGTGGATGACCCAGCAGGACTGTGCCCTGCTGTCTGAAAAGCCATAGGGCTGCCTGGATTTTTTTCTTCTCCTTGTAGTGACTGCTTCTGATTCAGGGTGTAATCCTAAAAGATGTGTGCTGCTTTTCTCAGTTCCTGAGCACTGCTGATTAAAGGTGAATGCATGTATGGCGTTGAAACAAAACCTACTGGAAGGCTACTGAACAAATTGCACTCACTCTTCACTGTTATATTCTATGGGAAATCAAAGGAGAGAGTTTCTAGTAAAAAGTTTGGTTTGTAAATTTATAATTCCTATTCTGATGTCTCTCCCAATCATTTAATTGTGCTGCATCATGAAACTTCTTAAAATCTTTTGTAACTTTGACTTCAGAAGACCTTGTTTTATAAAAGAATTGAAGTGAGAAATCAGAATACTAATTTTCTTATTAAAATGTTTGATGGATCTTTATTTTGAAGGATTTTTCTGTGAGGAGTGTCAATCTGGCTTTAAAGAAGAAAGGAAGCTTGAATATATTAAGTTGTGAGCTACTGGAGTGGGAAAAGCTCATTTTGCAGATGAGTTTACGTACACAAATATGCACAGCTAATAGTTTTGTATCTGTAAAATCACAGAACTTTGTCTAAAATCCTGGTAGACTTGTGGCTTGGAGCTGACTGTTGCTGAATTGAATCTCTGTTAAAGAGCACAGAAGTTTTACACCTGATACTGCTCTGTTGCCTTGTCCCCATTGATATGTGTACATACCCTGAAACCATACATGACTGTATTTGTGCTAATGTAACATTTATTTACCTTCAGTTTAAGTCTGCTGAAGAATTGATCATGGTGCCTTAAAACTAGTCAGTTTGTTTGCAGTTTTTTAGTCTTAGACATGTAATTGATGAAGTTCTCGAAATAAAATAATGTGACACATCAGCCTGTATGTGAAGTTGCTAAAACCAGTCATAACCAGAATGTGTGAGCTTTGATTCTGAGTTTTGAGATGTAGAGTGGAGATCCACTTTACTAACTGAAGTGGGATTGTGATCCAGCACATGCATTTAGGATATGGGGAGAAGGAAGGCAGGGAGAAGATTTGGATAAATTTTGGTTTCCTGGTAAGTTGTAGTTTGTTATATTTAGGCCCAAAAGCGTGGAAGGCAAATATGAAAACTCTTGGAGTGCAGTTTCCCATTTAGTAGTTTAGTAGTAGCCTGTTCACTCCTTAGTTTAAAGAAATTTAGTAGCATGGGGTTTTTGTTGTTTAGAAAGTGTGAATCTGTTTTCAGTGCATGCAGATAATGCATTCATCATAATCTACAATAATAACATGGTACCTCAGTCTCAGTAGTGACCAAAACATGTCATACCTGTAGTCACTAACTAGCTATATTGCAAATAGGTCAACAGAGCTTTGGCAGAGTTTGCAGAAGTTACTTGACTGTATCTGTTAATGATTTCTCCCTCATTTAGGGAAAAAATGACATTTTAAGCAGTCTACGGAAAATAAGTGCATAATTTAGATCTCAGTAAATCATTGTGTTAAATCAAAACCAGCCCAACTAAATCAGTAAATAGGAGGGGGAAGAAGCCAAGTTAAATCTGTGTTTATCATTAATGTGCTTTTCGCATATGAGTTTCCCACTCCATGAGTGCATTTGTTCAGCCCAAGAGTGAAAAACCCGTTCCTTGCACTTGCTGGTGTGTGGTAACTGAACACTGGAGGGCAGCCTCTCTCCTCCTCACACCTTACTGCAGAGGGGGAACTTCATTAGCCTCCCACCAGGGTCATTTTTTTGACCGTCTTTGGGGTTTTTTCTCTCCAAGAGCAGTAATCCACGTGACTCTTTTGTCCAAAAAGGACTGATGGGTATGATTTTTTCTAACTTGTAAACAAAACCCAAAGAATTTGCTACATTTCAGGTTAATAAATCTTATCTATTATTTATGCATAAACAAAAATAATTAACTCTGTAAGCAAGAGTACTTTAATTAATCTAAATGAAGCCAGGCAAGTTAGAGCTTACATTCTGTGCATATACTATCAGGTCTCAGTGAATATTGAGGCTGGATTGAATCCACTTCATTCATCCAACACAGTTTAGTTTGTGGGTTTTTGATGTGTGGGGTAGTTGTTTGTTTTTAATTTTCTTGAAATATTTGATGCAGATACTTCTGGGAACTCAATTCCACTGCAGAAGGGTGCTTTAAATCTCAGGAATATTTGTGTGGGTATATTGTGGGCATTTAATGGTTAATAATTAAAACCTAAGCTATTCTTTCATTTCATTTGTTGTCTCCTTAAAGTAAGTTTTTAATGTAAAACAAGTGAAGTACATGTTCCAGCTTGTGACTCTCCAAGTTACTTTAGCTGGTAGAAGCCAAACTTGCTTTCTTTGTGTTCACCTAAGGCACTGGGATTTGGGCTGGGTGTATCTCCTTAACGCATTTGACTTAAAGGTGGGAATCTTGAAGCTGTAAGGTTTTGTCCAGTTTTCATGAAGACAGATTGGTAGAGGGGATAGGTGCTATTAATTTTTCCATTGAGAAGGTTGGTGCTTGACTCTTCTCTTGTGTGGATTCTCTGATGTTCAGCAGAGAAAGTGCAAGAAACCATTAGTTCATAGTCTATAGAAAGAGTAATGTGCATTCTTAAATGCTGATTTTTAGTTAGTGTTATTTAAAAAGGCACTTACTCATTTTCTGTTACTTGTATAGTAATATACACCATCAGAGGGTCAGCAGAAGTGATAATACATCATTGCTCCCTATTTAATGTCTATTAGGAGGGAGACATTACATTACATTGTCTACAGCTTTCATTGGGGAGTTCATGCTATGTGTGGAAATGAACTGTATTGCCAGAACTACATTGACAATTCACAGCTCTCTATTTAATTTCATTTGTCCCCAGACATTGCTGTCTCTTGCTGTTATTTAGAGCCAGTGGGTGATTAGTGCATTGTTTTGTTTTGTTTTGAAATGCAGGAGAGAATAAACTAAGGCTGATCAGTAGAGTAATCATTTTGAGGAGATGATAAACACTGACATTTTGCCCTAAGCCAAGAGTGTACATTGGTTGAGACTGCATAATCCTCTGGCCTGGGATGACCAAAAGGGTAAGTCAATAGCTGTAGTCTCTTAAGGGCTGGATACAGATTTCTTAATTTAGGACTAGAACAAAATCCAGCATGCAAGTCCCATTCAGCAGTGTGGAATGTTTTTTTCTCTGTAGCACCATCTATTCCAGGCAGTTGAGAACACCAGGCAGCTGGTCTGTGTGCCTGAAATTGTCTGGCCATTAGAAGTTGAGGTATAAGACCTAGTCTGGAATGCCCTAGTCAGAGGGGATTAGTGATGCAATCAGTAAGTCTCGCCTAAAGCAGAATTGCATGTTAGGAAACATTTTGGTACCTACATGTAAAGAGATGCTTACACCTTTACTTTATAAGTTGTGCTGATCTTGCCTGATGTATTATCAATTTTGAACCTGTTGTCAGAACACTGCTAGAAGTGGTGGGAGCTTCTGCTTTTTGCCTAATAGAATTCTGGTTAAAATACATACCGAAGGGTTGAGAAGCTTGGCTCAGAGCTCTCCTTGGTGTGACATTCACTGAGTCACGTCCCAGGCAACTGCATTAGCTGTAAAGCTAAAAGTTCATACCACAACTTACTTGGATCCTGGTTCATTTCCACGTCACATGCATTGCTGTGGGGTTTTGTTTTCATTCTTGCAGCAAATTCAGTTGAAAGTAAATGTACTACACTCCCTGTCCCATATTCTGTTGCCAGTAATCTTAATTGAGCAGTAGTGGCTAGAATGAGGTACTTGAGGGATTTGACGCTTTTGAGAGGAGAAATACGTGTTCTGTCTCAAGTAATGTCTCTCTCCCTGAGCCAAAGTACTGGTCATGGATTTTACTTTCCTTGTAATGGAAATGGTGTAAGAAGTATGGCAGAACAAGGAAGAAGTTTATCTTGATGGCTCCTCAGAGACTTCTGAATAGTGTTCCAGAGTAGACAGGGAAGAGATCCCTGCTTAGACAGCTCAATTTATCACCTGTGACATACCCATAAACGGTAACGTTTCTGAGAGCCAAAGCTGAAGAAAAAAACATTTTACATGGAAAAAAAATAATCCAAGAGTAAGTTGTTGCCAGGTAGAGAACTTGACAGAAAACTCAGCTCTAAGAGTAGGTTCATGAGATGGTGGCTTCAGCAGCAAAACCAGTTTTGTAACTTGGTTGCTCCTGTGCTGTAGGTCTTCACTAAGAGCTGCTTTAGCTGTTAACTCCCATGTAGGCCGAGTTTGGAGGGGTTTTCTGAGGTATAATCTTAGCTTAGCTTAGCTTTCAGTGCTCAGGTTTATTAATGTCTATATTATATATACATTTATGTATAATATAATATATTTACTTGCTAAGTAGCAAACATGCAACCTGAAATGGACCTTTTGGATTAAAGAATGGTAGTTGTTATCTCCCCTCACAAAATGACATGTATTACTTGTTTATATTGACCCTGTGCTAAAAGAATTGCTTAAATATTTTAAAAGTAGTATTTGATAATTACTTCTAGTACTGTATTTTATTAATTTATATCATTTAATTAGAATTAATGATATTAGTTCCCTTTTGGAATTGTTCCCATTGCTTGATACTGATTCATCCTACATAGGTGTTTTGTCACTAAACTGATGCAATTCTTTTATTGTTGAAGGATGCCACTTTGCCAGGGTACCTTTGGATGCCATGACCATAGTTGCTGCTGAAGTCCATAGTTCTGTGGTTACTCCCCTGCCTACACTATACAAAAGTACAGCTTAGCTTTGGATTATGGGCAGCCTGAGGTTGGCATGTTCCCCACAGAGCAGATGTCATATAGTGTGTAGTCATTCAGCAAAACCTACAAGTTAATCAGGCAAAGAGGCACTACTTTAAAAGTGGAAGTGCTGGTCAGCGCGATGGTGTGACTATACTGCTTGTGGTATACCTGAGCCAGGCAGCTACTGCTGCTAAAGAGCTTTTTATGCCAGGTTTAAGTAGCTGTCATTTGACTGCATCATAGGAGTGACAGACCAGTTTATTTCCAAGGTGAAAATTAATTTTAAGTATTGTCTTTTAGCAATTTACAACATTCGTTTTTGTGTTAAGCGTGTGTATATTAACATGGATTATTAGTGCCATCTGCTATAAGATAGTACTGGGTATTTGTATTTTCCCAGTCATCCAGTTACAGTACAGGTAGAACCCGGGTGCTTCTTACCCACATCATTGCATCTCTATGTTGTGAATTGTTAAAAAAGTGAGGGAAGCTTTTAGAGCTGACATAACCTGGGGCAGTGCACATCTTCTGCAAATAACTGACCGTACACAAAAGTTCTTTGGGTGGTGGTGTACCCTGAAGGGGGAAACAATATCTGCTTTTTTTTTTTTAAACATATTAAGGGGTGGAATTTCTCACTTTGTCTCAATATTTTTTGTTTTTTAATGGTTCGGAGGTTTTGAGAGTGCAAGTTTGGCAAAATGAAGTTGAATCAATGTTAGTAGACTCAGTGGTTCAGAGTAGGAAGTGGAGTTTACTACACTCTACAGTTTACTTCTTCCTTCCAAACAAAGATTGCTGGGGAGTACTGTAAGAGTTGCATATGCTGATGACTGAGATCAAAGTGGGCTGCAGCAGGGACACTGGCTGGCAGTGCAGGGAGATGGAGTGCTCTGGGTGATCTGTCTTCATGGGACTGGTGTCTCTTCTGGTACATGATCTGAACAAGCTGCATGGAGCCTGTTAGCGGGGCATTTGGTGCTGTTGCCTTAGGACAGATAGGTGATAGGGTCAAGCACACAAACATGAGAGGGCAAAAGCTTCTTAATTCTAGCCTTGTTCAGTCACTGATCCTGCTTTCTTACACTGGCAAAATCATGATGTCTGTCTATGTCTCTCCTTGCATCTAAAATGGGGATAATTACACATTAGTCTGTTACCATATGTTAATATTCAAGAGCAAGAATTGAGGGGGTTTTTTTGGTGGTATTTTTTTTCCTATGTCACATTTC
This sequence comes from Peucedramus taeniatus, assembly GCA_013400575.1. Classification (NCBI taxonomy): domain Eukaryota; kingdom Metazoa; phylum Chordata; class Aves; order Passeriformes; family Fringillidae; genus Peucedramus; species Peucedramus taeniatus. Next base: position 65,334 of record WBNO01029160.1, read on the forward strand.
AAAATTTTGGATATTACATACTTCCTACTACCATGTTTTGTCTCTCCTGTTCCCCTCCAAACCCTCCCCACTAGAATAGCCAGTATATTATAAAATTGTTGATTCCATTCAATTCTTTGCATTCACCAGGGCAGGCTTTTTTTGTGTCCTATGTCTGTTTAGTGGTGTAAATGTTTTAAAAGTGTAAATAATTTCAAAGACCAGTCAAATGAAGTAACTTATTTGATGTGGGCTTTGGTAGGTGTCCATCAGCTACTATACTTTTCAAATTTGTCTGCTATAAGTGTTAAAAGTTGCTGATCTCTGGTAACAGATCCTGTGTCTTAATCCTTTCTTAAAAATAATGAGTTGTGTTTGAATATTCTCAATGATAAGGAATCTGCCCAAAATCCCATGAACTTTTACAAATGTCCCTTAAGAGTTCACTGGTATTTTTGCTTACTTTCTTTCAGACTTTGTGGATTTATGTTATACAAACTGTGTTCATGTAACCTTTGCTGATAACCAGTTCAGTTGTATGTTCAGCACATTGTTACCACTACCACCCAAAAATAATTAAATTGAGGGATTGACTGGTTTTAAGTTTGTATGAAGGTGCTGAAGGTCGTTGCCTTTAACGAGCATGGTAAAGTTGTTAGCCTTTTGTTAGTAAAGCCTTTTGTTATTAGGACCTTTTTAGATTGGCTTTGCTTTTGCAGGGGACTGTATCTCCTTAAGTTCTCATTTTTGTGTTCATTTTATGTTGTGGGACACTTGTAAAAATTTCAGGCTTCCTGTGAGAGGGAAGGGAGCCAGATAGACTTTTTATAAGAATCTTTGCACCCTTATTTTAATTCTCAGGTACTTCTGAAAAGTTTTAAGTTCTTAATTTTGCAAAAATTCTCTGTAAATAAATGAAAGCTTTTTAGCTAGAAAAGGCAGATGTCTGGATCTTGTCCACATAATCCTGATAATTCCACCCTGCTACTGTAATGACCAGTATGTGCTTCTTATTATGAGTTATGTGATCACTTTTTGTATATTTTGCTTGTGAAAATGTGAGGAGGGAGAATATTTTGATTTATGAGCATGTCTGTAGTTTCACGGCTTTTCTTTTTGCTGTGCCTTGTAATTTTTTATTAGTTCTGTCTTCTGTGTGCTGAAGATCTTTACTTTCATGTGTCTTTCAGTTTTCAGATTATGACTTTCCTGTCTATAATTTATTATTAACATGTGAAATTATCCTTTGTAGATGTGACTGTTTCTGTTTCCTACTTCCGTTCGTCTCTGGGGTTCCCAGCACAGGTTGTTCTTCCTGCTTTGACTGCCTTTTTACAAATCCAGAGTGCAAGGTGTATTTAGATGTCCTTCACTGTCATGCAGTGTGTGCTGCTGTAGCCAAATGGGGCTAGAATTAACCATGCTTTATTATACTCTAAATTTACATCTTTAATCATAGTCCCCTAATTCTTGCAGCTTCTTTTTACTTGAACTGTTTCTGCTGGTGTCCTTCTCCATTCCTTTCCTTACATCCGTATTTGCAGGTGGTATCTGTTGTTATATCTGTGTATTCTATGCCAGACAATAGACTACATCCCTTTATTATTTCAGTTGAGCATTTTGTTCAGGGTTTCTTTTTAGTGTATGTTTCTGTAGAAATAACCAGATAAATCATAACTCTTGGCAGGTTTTACTTAATTGGTCATTACTCTGAAATTCCGGTGTGTTGTTAATATTTCTTTTCACTTTCCCTTTGTGTTTATAGGGTTTTTTCTTAATGTTTTTCATATTCTAGGCACAACATAGGCTTTCCCATTGTAGAATGTTCCTCTGAAGGAGACTTTATTCTTTCCAAACCACCAGACACAGGGGGACTAATCTCTTTTGGCACTGTAGCTGAGCAGTTGGTGTACGAATTGGGCAATCCTCAGCGCTATCTTTTACCAGATGTTACATGTGACTTTTCCCAGGTTTCCATCACCGAAATTCCAGGTTAGTCCTCTTTCATGTGAAGATACCTTTGTCAATGAAGTGTGTTATCAAATAAAAGCAGCTGCTTTAATTTCCATGTAGTCTCTGCCTCTTTCTTGTTCAATCAGTTCCTTAGAGTCATGCTGTATTAAACTGATACTTTCAAGGACTTCTGCTCAAAATTCCTTTAGAAATTTTAAACGTAATCTTATTTGTCATGCTGGCTGACTAATTTATATTTTTGATTGCTGCTCCTTTTGCTTTACTTTTTAATGCATGCCTTGCACCTGTCAAGTCATTAAACTATGTATTCAGTGTGAACAACATTGAGACAGCTTCACTATGATTTCAGAATTTTTTAAACTGCAGCTAAATTTCTTTTCTCAAAAAAATGTTTTGTACATAGTTTTACTTGGGGCTTTTGAAGTGTTGGTAACCGTGAAAGGCTGTGTCTTTAAAAGCACTACGTGGTAATGGCATTATTCTTAGACATTTAGGTGGATCATAGTAAGTGGTAGAAGTGTAATTAGGTACAGGATTTCCACCAGAGAATCTTTTTTTAAAAAGTCCATTTGCAATCCTCAAAACACTTAACAGCCAGTAGACTAAAGATGGATATAATGTATGTTCAGAATTTAGCTTCAAAAGGAAAACAAAAAAAACCCAGGCTGAACAGATTCAAAGAGCTGTAATTTGAGTGAGGCAGCTTGAAAAAAATTTTATCTACAGTCATCTAAAGTTTTCCTTTCACTGGATCTATATTATTTTTTTTCCTTCTAATGAAGCTTACTTGTGACAGAATGCCAAGTGTCTTTCTAAACCTTAGAACAATCATAATCTCAAATTAAAAACTTACTGGGATAAAACTCGTAATGTGGTAACATAAAAAAAAAATTTGCTTGAGTAGAGAAGTAGATAACATGGTACAGTGAATCTTCTGCTTGTGCAGCATAACCAAATGGCAGTCTGATAAGGCCAGCTTACTGCTCTTAGCCCCTAGTCTTTCTCATTTTAAAAAAAGAAACCCTAACCTTCTTATGAACTTTTAGCTTGCAAATGACCTGATATGACATGTTTGAACTTAAAATGAACTTTCACATGAACTTCCAGTTAGTCCTCTTAGAAATATAACAGATGGAAAATGGGCAGATTGCTTAAATATTTTAGTTTGAAGTGCTTTGACACGTACAACAGTAAAAACAGGCAACCTATCTAATTTTGCTGTTTATATTGCCAGTTTTATTGTCCTGCTGGATTACTTGCAGGGTTTGAGCTGAGAGGTGCTTGTTTTCTTTCCGTCAATGGATGTTATTGTTTTTTTGGTTTTTTTTTTTTTGTTTTTTTGTACTTTGCTTTCACCTGGAGCATAAAACTCTTCCAGATCTTCACCCTGAATGGAGGGATGTAGCTTCTATATTGAGAGAATTAAATTAACCTCATGTCGGTCTTGAGAGACAGTGATGATGTTGAGTGGTGTGTAAAATTTGTACTAGTGACATTTACTTTTTTAAATGTGTTCTCATCTGATCTTTTCAGAGTATAAGGCTTTGAACTGCTTCTTAAATATTTACAAACACAGGTTAGGCACAGGTGAACTACACTATAATTCTGGCTGTAAAACGTGAGGTGCCGATCCTGCACTGCTGATTTTCAAGGAGTAGCACCTACTGATTTTCTCCAGCTCAAGCTTGAACTTGATTGCATCACAGCAAATTTTTGCTTTCTTTTTTTTGGCATTAATATTCTTAATACTGAACATGGTTGTTGCCCTGGAACATATATTCGGACTGTTTCAGGTAATGACAAGAAAGCTAAAATTAAATTACCCTTCACTTAGTAAGCTCTCAGCCAATAGCTCTCACTGTTTTCTCATCTTGTTTTGATTCTTTACCAAGTGAGAGACTGCAGTCCACTTCAACCAGCTGCAGTAAATTGTATGCTCTGTGTGTGTGAGCAATAACTGGATATTAAGAGGAAAATAGCTATTGAGTCTAATGTCCTGAGGTTGCTTTCTTTGTTAAGTATTTTTTAAGTGCGTGAATAAACATTTCAGTCGCCCTTTTAAAAGGCTCATGGCAGACATAAATTCAGTCACCAGTTTGCTGCTGTTCTTCCTAAGGCAGGAAGGACTGTTTTCTGAAAGGTTCTTCTGCAGCAGTACAGCTATCAATGATTTGCTGTTTAATTAAGTGCATTTGATTAATATGTATCACAAAATAATGTTTTTTAAGTTATATTGAAGAAGCTGAAATACTGATTTTTTTAAACCACTATAGGTTTTGATGGTGGAGCAGTGAAAGTTTGTGGAGCGAAAGGATTACCTCCTTCAACATTTTATAAGGTATGACCTCATTTTGTGGCGTGAAAGATATATTTTGATTTTAAAAATCATAAATTTTGGAGACAATGCTGAAACTTGGCACTGTCATCATCTTCTCTGCCTCAAGGGTGGAAAAGAGGTGGAAAATTTGAAAAGGCAAACTTTATTTTATATGTAAAAACCCTTTACTTTATTTAAAAAGTGTGTATTTGTATAGTTAATGGTTGCCAGAGAGCATTTATAGCTTGTTAGTACTGAATTCCATGTAACTTGGTTATCCCTTTATCATTAGGTAAATGGCACTTACCTTGATGGCTTCAGAGCTACTGCTGTCTGTCCAGTGGGAGGCCCAAAGGCAGTACAAAAAGCAAAACGCACTGCAGAAGCTATTCTGCAAAGGTTGGTATTTGAGTCTTGGAAGGGGTTCTGGCTTGCCTTTTTTTTTTTTTTCCAGATGTGATGAAAATAGAATAGTGACACATGACGGCAACATTACTAACCTTGTAAGAATTCTGGAAGATTATAGTTTTCCTATTGGGATGGCATTTGAAGGCTTAAGCAGCCTTTTCAAGAAACCTCTTTTCAGTATGTACCTGCACTTCAGTTAGGTTTGTCAGAGTGAAAAAAGTGCCAAATACATTTGAAAATAGATGGCTGGAGAGAAACCAGATTTTGTGAGGAACAAGCTATGACTGAGATTAAATTTTATTAGAAGCCAGAGATAAACTCATGTGAAACCAGTTTTCAGCAACTTTAACATAACTTTTTAGTGAAAAGTCTTACTGATGTGAAATGTAGAAGTTTACTGAGTTTGTCTTTAAAATATACTTTCTAAAATGTGACCCAGTGATTTTTTTTTTGGTTTTCTTGCTAGAACAGAGCAAACAATTTTGAGACAGAGTGATAAAGTTTCAGTTGTATTGTCATGGCAGTATATTTGGGCAAGGAGGGATTCCTCTTAAATATAATTCCATATCAGGAATCTCTCAGTGCTTACTCCAGTAGCTCCAGTCTTTCTAATTAAGAGATCTATTTCTGTGTGCCATGTTTTATATAAAGCTTCCTCCCCATCTTGTGGTAAACCCATGCAGAAACTACGCTTGGAAAGTCAGAAGTCCAAGGTTTACTGTGAACTCGGAGTGATTGTTCATGTGCCTGTGTGCAGCACTGTGGTGAAAGAGAAGTTGTCTGACTTCCCTCAAAAGATAAGGCACATAAGAGCAGGCTGATAGGGGCTGTGTAATTGCAAATGCTAAAAGCTCATGTCCAAGAGCTATTGATAAAATCAGATTATGGAAAAAACCTTCAGAAAGTGGTAAATGCAGAGACTTGGAGACTGAGAACCTCCGAAAAGCCGTTTTTCTTGAAGCTAGGTGATTGATAATTTTAGGAAAAAAATAGAATTATGTGTTTTCCATTTCGTGTTTGCTCTTGGACATTATTTCAGACTGGACTATGTGAATCTTTGTCTGATTGAAACAGATTGTGGTGCTGTTTCTGTCTCTGACAACTAGAAAATTAATTCAGCCTGTATACTATGCTCTCCTGAGTAATCATCAGAGGAAAGCTGCGTGAGGTAGTTGAGGGCTGATTAACTGGTGTGAGAAGTGGCCCCTAGCCCATTAAGCATGCCTGTGGGCAAGTTCTCTGTTTTGAAAATTACAATATACAAAAACACATTCTGCATCTCAAATGTAGTCTTAAACAATTTAATATGTGGAATTGTTTTTTTGACTCATAAAAAGATTGGTGTATGTCAGCCCAGATGGAGAATAAGAATTAAGCTGTTCTGATCTCTCTCAAAGAATGCTCTATCAGCAACTATAAATCTTTCAGAAACGTTGATGTCAATTTTTTTACCAGTTTCTGTTCATAAAATCACAAAATTGTCAAAGTTGAAAGAGACCTTTAAGATCAGCAAGTTCAACCATCAACTCAGCTCCATCACTATAATCCCTAAATCACATCACCTTGTGCCAAGTCCAGACATCCCTGTAGCACCTCCAGGAATGGTTACTTCACCACCCCTGGGGAAACCTCCAATGCCTGACAGCCTGAACAGTGGAAATTTTTTTTCTGCTATCTAATCTGGATCTCTCTTGTCTCAGCTTAAGGCTATTTCCTCTGGTCCTCTCACTGCTGGCACAGTAGAACGAACTGGCCTCGTCCTCAGTACACCTTCCTTTCATGTGTAGCCTTTTTCCAGGCTAAACAACCCCAGCTCCCTCAGCTATTCCTTGTAAGACATGCTTTCTAAACCTTTCAAAAGCCTCATTGCCCTTCTCTGGACATGCTCCAGCACCTCAGTGTTCTTTCTAAAGTGAGGGGCCCGAAGCTGGACACAGGGTTTGAGGTGAGGCCTCACCAGTGCCGAGTACGGGAGGACGATCACTGCCCTGGTCCTGCTGGCCACACTATTGCTGATACAGGCCGGGATACCATTGGCCTTCTTGGCTGCCTGGGCATGTGCTCGCTCACGTTCAGCTGGCTGTCAGCCAGCACCCGAGAGTCTCTTTCTGCCAAACAGCTTTCAGGCCACTCTGGCCCAGACTGCGGTGCTGCCTGTGTTTGCTGTCCCAAGTGCAGGACCCAGCACTTTGCCTGAGTGAACTTTAGGCCATTGATCAAGTCTGTTCGGGTCTCTCTGTTTCAAGAGAATATTCTAAGGATATGATCTTTCAGCTGGCCAGCTTCTAGTCTGTTCTAGGTTAAGTTCTGTCCAGGAGTCTAGTGGCAACAAGTGCAGAAAAAGATGAACAAATTTAATGTGCTTCATTTGTACAGGTCAAATTAGTTGCTAGCGTAAGACATTGAGCAGATTTGGCAGCTTGTAAGATGGCTTCTTTTGCTTCTTTCTTGTGCACTTCTCCTTTACTTCTTTATTCATTATTGAAAGCAGAAGGGATTTGGCAATATGTGTGTAAAAAAGTCTTTTTGAAATAGTCTCTGGAGTGCTTATATTTTCATGATTCTCTCTTGCGTTACTAACACATGGAAGGGGTAACAACGACCCGCAGAATGTGTTTTGAACTTTAGTATCTGTAACTGTTATGCTTGTAGACAAACAATTAAAAATAATTTGGTACAGACACAGTTTGCAAATTTAGTTACCTTAAATGAGGTTGTCTGTCTTATTTTTTTAATCTCATCAAAAATAAAGGTGGCCTCATTTGTAATGCGTAAAAACACCTTTCCATCTCTTCACAGCAATTAAAAAATTGTATTTAGTATTAACGTCCTGTATATTGCTTCACTATTTCAAGTGCTGTGTTTATATTTATGACAACAGTGATACATTAGGAGTGTCTTCAAAATGTTCCATCAAAGCAAAAAATGTTGCTTGTTCCACCAAGCAAAATATATATCCTAACAAAATTCCAATATTTCAATGGATAAAATCTTATACAACTACTTGACAGTTAACTTCTGTGGACCACACATGGCTACTTCAGATAATCATTTCTAGACAGTTTACTAATTAAAAAAAATCATTTGTTGCAGGACTCGTCTTATTTTCAGTCAGCTTGGGTATGAAGATTACAGTGCAGTTAACATACAGGTTTTAGGGTCTGAAGATACATATGGACCTCATGCTAGAAGGAGTATAGATGGTGTAAGTATGCAGTCGAGTGTTCTTAAACTTTTACTGACCTCTTTTAATCTTTCCATATTGTTATCTTTTCCACAACTTTAAAGGAAGTCACTATCATCTTGGGAATTTCACCCCTTCGTGTTGCAGAGAACTCACTGTCACTACTTAATGCACAGAATTAACAGTGACAAGGTCTTTGCAGTATTGGGTCTTCCAGAAGCACTGATACAAAATCTTACAAAAATGTTGTTGTACTCTGTTCTGATGGTCTCCTAAAGAAATACCTTATTATAACAACTTCTGTGACATAGACTTAAATTGTATTAGATGTAATGCAAAAAGACGACATTATAAATATTGCAGTCAGGAAATCTCAGCATTAATGTTGCCTGCACAACTTCAAAATTGTCTGTGAGTACTACTTCAGAAATAATCTTCAGCTATATAATTCTGCACTGAGTGCATATGTAAGAATATGAATGATGGCCATAGCCACTGCAGCTGTGATATCCATGGTCTGTTTTCCTAATCTAGAGAATGAAAGTCCTTTTTAAAGGGAGAAGACTGTAAATCATGTCCTCACTTAGACACAGTTTAAATATTTAGACAGTTTAGTTTGTTCCAAAACAGTAGCATTTAATTCTTCTTTGTCAGTGGTAGTCTTGCAAAACTCTTAAGGTACACGTGGCAGGACTCAACTCTGAGTTTGTTCTTATGAGTGCCGACATTTTATCCAACAGTTTGTATCTAAGGGGAATGTGAAAGTCGTGTAGAGAAGGACAGTGGACTTCTTAGTAGTGAAATTGAGTGTTCTTAGAAATTGGTCAAGTTATATCTGCAGCTATTAATTTCAGTGCTTGAGTTTGTTTCCTTCAGCAAAGCAGCAAGAGTTGCTTCCTGAAGACTGAGCTTTATAATGTGGTCTCTTTCGTTTTAGGACCATAAAACCTGTAATTTTAAGTATCTTATTAAGAGTGCAGAATCAAAATTCGGAAGCAGATGTTCCAGATGTTCAACTTGTCTGTGTTCTGTTTGTACCACCTCCTTATCATTACGTATTGTAATATATTATTTGAGTTGTTATATAGGAAGTTTTCTGTCTCGTTGTACAAAGTGAATAATGAGTTGAAGTAGAGCAGTTTCTCCCTCCTGATTGTTCAGTTTACCTTGCTTATAGTACATTAAAGAAATTTTTTAAATGAAAGAGAGTATTTGTATACTCTCTGTATACAAATACTTTCTATATTTCCAGCCCCAGTTCCCAGGTCTTATATTAAAAGTAAACAGAGTGTTATTGCCGTTGTATGTGCTTCTCATCCATGCCTGAAACAGGATGTGAGAGCTAAGGCTGAAATACAGGAAATCACTCTATTGCCCTTCATGCTCCCTCCAGCGTTTTAGAAGAAACTAGCTAGGGGAACTTTCATCTGGAAAGCAGCCGTGGTAGTTTGAGGAAAAGGATTGGGGAGTGGACTTTGCTTTTCTATTTAAAATACAAAGTCATAGAATCCCAAGGAAAACATTTACTCCTTGGGGCTCCAGGTAGGGATAATGTAGTCACTTAAACACTCTTTCCTATCATGTCCTTCCGTGCAAAATTAGACCTGGTTATTTGGGTTCCAAATCATAGTACTCAAAACCAGAGCTATACTAGGCAATATATTAACACATAAGGAAAATAGTTCCTGCTTTGAAAGTTCTACCATCTAAATTTGAAGCAAAGAAGCAAATATGTAAGTGAATAACGAGACAGGGTAAGTTGAACAATATTTGGAGCTTAGTGTCCATACATGTGTGGCTGGACTACTTCCCATGCACTCTGTCAAACTGGCACAGTGGTTAGCCTTTGCAGCTGTGAAATCCCTGTGTCTGCCAGCCTTAGGTGAGCCCGTAGTCTGAACTGCTGTGTGGAGTATTAACTGTTCCTGACAACACAAAATGTCCTTGAGAAATAGGAAAGAGTGGCCCTCGCTTCTTTTTCTCAGACTTCTCTGCCTGTTGATGTGGCTGCTGCCTATCACTCCGGATAGCTTGCTTTGTCAGCACCAGCCTGAGCTAGAAAGGGACCTGAATCTGCACTGAGTAATTTCAGTGGTAATTGATTTTTGCTATCCCCCGTTCTGTTGGGGAGGAAGGAGTTATGACAGTGACATGGCAGCAGTGAGTTTGTGGTTTGGAAATCGGGGATGTGTTTCATATAAGCTATTTTTTTATAGTATATCAGGCATTAGAATTTGCTGCATAAAAACTGTATGTGCTCTGTTAGTTTTCTGCTAGCCTTTTGTTAATTGATGTCCAAGACATTGTTCAGGCTTTGTTTGCTGTTTTTTTGTTTTAATTCTGATACTCTTAGATTAATGGCTTCAGCCTATATATATACCCAGTTTTTGTACTGGGTTCATCCACTCAAAACAGGATTCAGCTTATTTTCATAGACCATTGTATCTTGCATTTGCAGGCAGGGAAGTACACATGGAACTTTAAATGGAATGTTGATTATGGTACAGTTTAGAACCAGAAAGCAGATGTGAATGCATGAATATGTTTTTTTTCAAGAATGTTTCTGGTTGATCATTATTTGTAGTAATTTAATGAATCTTGTGATAGCTTTGGGAACACTGAATGTTAAAATTGTGCATTTGTTGTATGGCTTCATATTTTTTGTGTATTGATTCCAATGGTAGATCTTTCAGTGCCTGAAAATAGAATTTTTGGAGAAGTAAAATTTGAAATGAGAGACAATGCTTATGTCCAAGGACAGGTGTTTTGACTAGAGAAGGGAGCACATGTGATTTATCTTTAGAGGGTGCATCTGCTCTTCTCTCTGAAAACGTGGTGGTTTTTACAAGTTCTGTTCTCACATTTATCTCCCAAGGATTAGGTTTGAATTCTTTTCTGTGGACAGATCTGCTTCCTTCTGGATGCTAAGAGAAGTGAACCTGGCTCTCTGACTTGGCCCCAGAGTATTCTCAGTGCACTTAGAATAAGAGCAAAGTTTGTTTGCCAGTTCCACCAATAGTGAAGCCAAGTGTTTGAGACTGCGAGCTACAGTACTTGTTTCTTGGAGAATGCTGGAGAAAAGGCACAGTGTCCTAGTGTCTTGAAATACCCAATAGCTGATTCTATGGTATTACAAAATAAAGATAATGAAAAGTTAACAGCAAATTATAGTGGTGGTAGATAAAAAGTCACTGAATTATTTAACTCTAGTACTGAGCTACGGTTTTTTTCAGTTTTGTAAATTTGACCAGTGTTCTGATCTAAGCTAATCTAATTTCAACCTGTTTGAAGCAGGGACCTCGGGAAGCTGTTATTTGGCTTGCTGTACATCATAAACAAAGAGAAGCTGTAGAAATCTTCTCCAAAGAGATTGCACCAGCTGGAACTGGCATGGGTAATTATTCATATCATCTTCTAAGATTTTTAAAGTTACTTTTTATTCTCTGAGCATGACTAGCACCCAAAAACTTAGTTATTTTAAGCTTCCTTATGTGAAATAATAATTTTTAAAGGTATACAAGCTTGGTGTAGAAATGCGGCAGACACTAGCAGAACGATATAATGAAAGTCCTCAAACTTCACCTTTGTATTCCTTTTAGGTTCTTTATTCTTCCCTTGCTGCTACTGTTCCATCCTGTTTTTTTTCCTTTTCCTCCTGTTTTCCTACATGAGACTGCCCTGATGTGCAACATTGATTTACTTTTTTACCATGTTCCTTAAACTTTGTAATGCTATTAGACTTCACTGCCAATAAACAGAGTGTTACCTCAACTGGCAAAAATACACCTCAGTGTCCAGCTATAACACTGAAGAGATGTGCAGTTTGAGAGTTTTGAAGGTTCTCTTCATACTTCATTATCTGGTGTTGCTATGAAGGATTTTTATTGAAGCTACTGTACTTCTAACTGTTTAATGTATAGCTGTTTGTGTAAGTAATTACAATGTTCAGTTATAATTTAAAAAATTTAATACTGCAGTGATGGTGCTGACAGTCTGCATCTTACTTAATTCACAATGTGTATTAAGTACCCAACTTAAATTCTCATCCTGCAGTATTAAGTCTAACCTCAAATTATTCTGTCCTCAGATTTTGAGATGTATTGCAACTATTGCAAGATTTATTTTTTTCCTTGATGTGTGAGGTAAAATCAAACCACTGGGATTTAATTAAGTCCATCGTAGTTTTGCGGGTATATTTTTAAGTATTTGCTTAAAGGTCATATGATGTGAAATGATCTGGGCTTCTGTTGCTTGCCAAATGTTTGTTCCAAAAAAAAAAAAAAGGCACATTTGTCTTTTTTAAATGTCATTGGTTTCTCTAAATTTTACTGTGTAATTATTTTCAGCAAAATTATTTTTCTCTCTACTCCCAAGTCCCTTAGGTGTCACCACTATAACTGTCTGAGTTCTGAGCTTTTCCATGTGTTTTGTGCGTAAATCATGAGTACTCATCCCACTTCTATTATTCATTCTAAATGAATTTAAATTTTGACAGCCTAATTTAAGGACTAGAGCTTAGATATTTTGCATACCTTAATGAAGACTATATCTAGAATTTACGTAGATCTTCAAAATTAAATTCCATGGACTTAACCTGAAACTCTGAAAACCTGAAGTTCCATAGCAAATCTAAAATCCTGATTAATGCTTTAATAGTTAGGTGTTGCCTTGCAATTAAGGACCTAATTGTTTTTCCAGTTGGTTAAAAATTGTGTAGAAATGTGCACATTCTCACATTGTGTTGTGTTATTCTTTACAGTATTTGCAGAGAAAAGTTTAATGCAGGTTGGGTTTCTTTTTTTTTCTTTAAAGTTGTATTTATAGAGAGAAGGCCAGTGCATGGTCCTCCTTTTTTTTTTTTTTTTTGTCTCTACAATATAGGTATGATCATGTAGAACTAACTGTAAATATTCATTGAGATAACAGTTTAAAATTTTGCAGTTCTGAAGGCTGATCAGTAGGTCAGCATTTACCATAGATGTAAGTTGCTTCTAAAGAACTTGGAGTTTTCCTTATGGATGAAGGATAGTATTTTCAGTTTGACCAAACTATCATTTCTGTAACTACTTAGGGAATCATAATTGAAGTAGTTTCTCCTTTTTCATAGTGATTTCTCCATAGCAGACTACGAACGTAAATCTCTTCTTGCGTTCATTCTATGTATGCATGGACAGTGCCCTAGAAAACATCCTTTGGAATTAAAGAAAGCTGTGTGGACTTTTAAATCATTGCTTATTTGTAAGGTCCAAAATTAATGGATCTGTACTTATCTCTCCATTCTTAATCTATTCTTCTTTTATAAAGCAATTGCTGTGTATTTAAACCACATTTGAAGTCTGAAAGTGTTGGTTTTACTAAGGGTGCACTTTTTTCCTTTTACCACTGAACTTTGTAGAATGAAAAAGTGGGAAATCTGCTTTACATGGGTTGGGTGAAGTATGTGTAGAATTGAAATTGAGTTACTGTAACACATGAACATCTGTGCCTTGAGGTGGCTGGCAAACTTTCAGTTCTTGTTATCAGGGCTTTCAGTGATGAAACAAATGCATTCCTATGTGGAGTAGGGTTAGGCAAGTCTGTGTGGATGGTGGTTGGGGTGCTGGGTTTGTTTCCCAAAGGAACAGTTTAAGCTTTCTAGAACATCCTGTAGAAGTTTTTCTCAGAAAAAAAATCTGTTTCAATTCATAGAGCTGCTGCTAATGAACAGCAATGGAAAAGATGCTATTTCTGGCAACATCTGAGGCATCTGGTGATAAATAGCACTTTTCCTTGCCAGGTACTGCAAAAAGTTTTTTGGCCTCCATGACATAAATGACTACTGTCAGAGGCTATCAGGGCTGTTTACTGACATGCTTCCAAGTGCACAGTCATTTTTTTTTTTTTTTAATTTGTGGAAGATATACTGGGACTGCTTCATACACTCATTTCTTTCAGTTGCTGTTGTGTGGTAAATTTCTGTATTACCTGTGCCCATAAACTCTTATATAAGCAGACTGGTCAGATTTGGGATCTAAATGCTTGGTAAGCTACTTGTTGATGTGGAATAGGTTTAAAGTAGTGATTAAGAAGAATGTTTTTAATTTTCTTTCTTCAGTGAGATTTAGAATTTTGCAACACTGCCAAACAGTAATTAGTGGTGTACTAATAACTGCATCAGCTTAATGATGCTTAGTTTCTGACAGTAGTGTAGAATTCCAGACCTTGCTGTGAAGAGCAGAAAGAGGACTTCTTGATGCTTAATTGTCTTAAAACGGGCAGCTCCACAGACAAGACTTGTTGAGATGGGTAAGTGATCTTGGGAACAGAAGCCAGAACTAAGACTGTTGAGATTGTTGTTGTCCTAGGTGAATTCTCTAGTAACAGCACCTGGTGTTCCTTTCCCTCCCCCTTTTCCTTGAGCTCTTTCCCTCCCCTCTATTTCGCTGGGACATTTTCTGCGAATAATTACAATTCTCCAGAGTGTCACAGCTTCAGTGAGAGGCAGAGCATGCCCCATGGTCACCCTTGTGGGAGGGTCAGTGTGTCCATAGGCAGGGAGCCCAGAACTTGAGCCTTGTGTGCCCTGTGTAAGTGCTCTGGGCAGTGAGCATGTGAGGTCCCGTTCTGTACATTGCTGCACCACTTTTTCTCACTGGGCATTGAGTAAAAATAGCTGTGGCTGCTGTCTCTTGCATGGAGAGAGCATGCCTGTCAGATGTGGTTTTGTGTTTCGCAAACAAAACACAAATCTGGATCTGTGTGATGTAACTACATGTGGCTTTGTTCTGCCAAAATGGTGGCTGTTGTGGGGATACACACCAAGTGAGATTTTAAGCACGAGTGGCTTTTCCTGATGAAAATCCTTTAAACAATGAAGTCCTGTGTTTCAAAGGTGGCCAGCTTGGTCACACCCCTCCCAACTCTCCTATGTTAGTTCACTTCCAGGAGGTGAGATAGTGACTATGAGAGTCATTGCAAATAACCCTTCTTTCTTTTTTTTACATATCCTTTTAATGAAGAACAGAGGAAAAGCAGGAACAAATTATAAATCTTTCATAATGGACACCAGCGAGGAAGGAGAAATTACTGACTTGCAGAGTGATGTCACCTGAACTGAAACATTGTCTGTTATTTTTGGACATTTAAGAGTGACTTTTAAAAAACAAAGTACACTTTTAGATCTCTACTGGACAAAAAGGAAAAAAAGAAAAAAAAGGGAAATATTTCTCTTCTGCTTGGACTGTATCTAGTGGTTGAGGAGTACTGTTTTTAACTATATTCTTCTTTCCCATCCAGTAGTATTTTGGTGCTTGTTACTCTTAAGTGATGCGTAGGCAGTTGTACAGATAATAATCTTCATATATAGCACCTTTCATCCAAGAACCTTTAGCAAGCTGTGTAAAGATGATCAGCTAAGCTTTCTAACATCTAGTAGCATTGGAAAGTATTCTGCCGGCTTTACAGATGGTTTCCTGAGATGGTGAAAGAAAGCATCACCACAAAAGAATGTGAATCAAGAGTCCTTGGTTCTACTTTCCCTGTAAGAAATGCTGGAAAGCAACTCCACCAATATTTAAGGGGAGCAGGCTGGCTAAAATTTAAGAATGGGGAGTAGAGGAGAAGAGAGATTGAGAAAAGAGATATGATGGTTCACAGTAAGGGTGGAGAGTCACAAGAGCTCCTGCTGCATCTTTTGTAGTGAAATCCAGAAGCACTGTCACTTCTGGTGTTTCATCAAGTGGTTTTAGCCTATAAGTCACTGTTTATGGAGCTGGAGCTGTCAGCTGGAGTTGGTTGTTAGTTTGGCAATATCATAATGCAAAAATTACAAATTGTATGTAAAATATGTGTTGATTTCTTTAATAATCAGTACTAAAAGCCTAGTTTTGGTTTTTTTCACTTAGGGTGAATTTAAATCACTTGAGTCAAAAAAACCTCTGGAGAGAGTTTTCGGTTGCAGTTTTTCAGATTCTATAGGGAACAACAGTAAAATGAGAATGACTTCTTTTCCTTTCTGTGATTAAAAATCACATCACAGTAATTTTGTTGAGGAGTGATCTTCATAATGCTTTACTTAAGAGACTTAAAAGTGGATGTTAGGTCTTGATTATCAGATGTGCTTTTTAGTGAATTTAGAGTCTTAATTGACAGTATTTAATAAATTCTGACTGACTTTGTGGCATATGATTTTTGGATATTATAAAATTTTTGGGCATTTGTATATGTCAACGATAATAATTAGCCCTCATAAAAGGAGAGCATTGTATAGCTTCTGTTCAGTTTGAGAGTGCTGATTCCTCCCCACCCTCCACATCAGTAGAAGGGCAACCATCTAAAAGCATTGTGCTGATCTGAAATTCCCAATTTCTTATGAAATTGCATCCTCTGCATAGAAAGAAGGAACGCTGTCTGTATGTTGAAATGGGCTGAAGCCCATGTGTGTTTGTGCTCTGCAATATATGCAAGGAGTTAGACCAGCAAGAGAGAATTTTGAGATGTTGCATTTTTTAAGAAGGTTCCATAGTCAACAATGAACGACTGAGATTTTTGTAGTTATTCCCTGACTATTTTTCCTAATGATTTTTAAATTCCCATTGTTTTTGTTGAAGGTCCAGCAGGACATATTAGCGTAGTTCCACAGAAATTGTTTTTGAATATTATTAAAACTGCAGATGAGACACTTAAGCCCAGAGAAGAATTTGAAGTTACTGTATATAGACATGCCATGTTGGAGAGTGATTTGTTGTTTATTTTCTGTTTGGAATGGAGGACATTTACTGTAAACTTCTGTTGAGTATGGTATTTAGTTCACAAGTTCAAATGCTTAATCAGTTTTCATTTGGATTATGCTATTCTGATGAACTTAAAGGGATACATACTATAAAAAAAAGACCAAACACATCTTATCCCATCTTTTAATATTTTTTTACAATTAGTGCTTGAGTTCAACCTTTTAATTGATAAAATTATTCTTTCTGTTTAGTCCTCAATAGTCTGGAAGTTGATAATAGCTAGGATTTTTTTTTATCAGCAAGCAGCAAGTTTTGTTGGCTTTATGCATGTTGGTCTCCTGAAAAAAGTAATAACTTTGAATCTCTCTGTACTGTTTGGTCCTAATAGTGGGATCATCACAGCTGTTTTCCCTTTCTGTAAAGTGAGATTCCTATGCTTGGCAGTGGAGAATCCTGGACACATAGACTCAGATTTTCAAATCTGTAGTAACCTATGGGAGTTCAGTGCAGTTCTGCAGTGTTTAGTCCATAGAAGTTCACTTCATAAAAGCTAGCAAACACAGACCTGGTTTGTATTACTCAGTGAAAATCTCTTCATTATGTACAGTCCAGTCAGCCAAATGCTTAGAATTTAAATAATTTCTGTTGATTTAATGTTTTTATGTTGTCTTCTTTAATTCAGATACTTTATTCTGAGTGAAATGCAGTGTAGAAGAGGCTTAAGAAGAGCCTTACTGTGGGAATCTGGCGTTTATAGTTTAACGGGGGTTCGGTAGCTAAGAAATGTTTTACTAATAGCTGAAATCATGTGCTGACCTTTATTTCACATTAAAATGACCGGAGTTTGACACTAAGATGACAGCTGGTTAATACAACTTGAGATTTTAAAGTGCTTGAGTATATGTAAATATTTTGACTGATGTCCTAAGTGTGTTGGAAGATACTTTTAGAAATGTCCTTGTTGTAGCAGTTTACTGCAGTCCCTGTTTTTTTGAGAATAATACTGCAGAAGATAGTTTATCTGCTGTTTTCAGAGGGCATAGATAGAATAATTAAGAACATAAAATTGACCTCTGTAAAAAAAGGTTGTATGCATTTTATGCTGGTGCTCAACCATATTATAAGAACTGCCGAGTATAAAACCTGAGATTTCAGATTTCTCCAGTGTGATCACTTAAAATAAAAAAAAGCTTGACAAGAGGACTACTTTGTCTGGTTTTATATATAAAAACATGTTTCATTCCTTATAATATGCAGTAAATACATTAATAACCTATTGGCTGAGCTAATTCAGTCACTGGAAGTATAAGGTTCAAAAGCTGAAAGCTGTTCAGGAAGAGATATCACTGTATCTTGAAACTCTGTGAAACTTCAAAAAAAAGCCTTTAAGTTTTATTAAACTTAAAGTGCTTAAAGCTTTTTGGATTTCAAGTATTTGGGGCATTTTCATGCTTTTTTACTCCAAAACATTTTACAAAATGCTTCATGCAGTCTAGCATCCTTTGTATATTGCATAGTGGTTTGTTCTGTTTAAAAATATACAGAATTGTACAGAAGGTATTTTTGTTTTTGACAGAGGCAGATTAAAAAATAAGAAGTAATAATCCAAAATTAGGTGTGATGATTCAAGTAGGATTGAAATAGTATAGAGGGAATATTAAGGAGGCAAAACAACAGGCTTTTCGACCATCTGTGAATCCAGTGGGGAGTAATAAGAGCTGGAAGGAATGAGGCTTGTTCTGCTGGAAATTTGCATAGGTTGATTGCAAGCTCCAACCAGGGTTTTTTCTTCTGTGGGGCTTTTTACAGGGTGTGGTATATATGACACAGATTATAATGTATTGGAACATGGTGGTTTTACATATATAAATAGGTGCTTATTTGGGCTGATTCTATGCATCTTTTACCGAGGTTGGTTTTCAGTGGATCCATTCCCTGAATTGCCCCATCTGAGAACAACATTGGTTTTTCCAAGTACTCTTTAGTTCTCCTGCTACCTCTGCTCATGAAATTTATCAGAAACTTGCTGTCTTTTCCAGCATATCATACATGATTTTTAGAAGAACTTGTATTTGCAAGGCCATCCACAGAAGGGTTTTACAGGTTGAGAAAATAAACAAGACCAAGAGGCAGCTGGAGAGATAAAACACACATGGGAAACCAGAAATGGTCAAGCTGTTGTAGCAAGGAGTGTATCCTAATTGGGCTTCACCTTGTATTATTTACATGGATATCTGTTCCTACATCTATGCTCACAGGGGAGTGCCAGTTGTGGGGTGTTACTGTGCTTTGGTATTTTTGAGATTCCTGTCCATCCTTCAGATTTGGATCAGATTTGCCATTGGACCCAAAATTTGGGAGTCTGCAGGTGTGCTGGAAGAATCATGGACACAAAGGAAGAAAACCTGACAAATAATTAATTATCTTTACGTGTATACACAGAGGATGATGGCTTGTTTTTCGTAAGATACTTGGGCTGAAAATGAGCAAGACATAAAGTAGGCTAGAAGAAGGAGTCATAAAATGAAAAGGCAGGACAATACTGTATGAAGAATCATGCAGATAATTCAAAGAAAAGCACTTTCTAACTAATAATTTACTTATTTAATAGATTCAGTGTGGATTTAAACCTTTAAGGTTCCCATATCAGAGCTTAGTCACCTAGAAAGGAGTAGATTTACCATTCTTAGTGCCTGAAGTTTTTCCAACCATGTAATATATTTGGGAGTTAATAAAAACAGTGGAATCCCAGTGGTGTAATCCCCAGTATTCATTGGTCTAAAATGGCCAGTGACCGGAGAATTTGGAGTTCTCAGGGTTGATCCCCAGACACTGTGAGAAAATGGAAGGCTTTTGGATGAAACACTTGAATCAGAATAAGTGTCATGATATTCACTGTGACACCAAACAAATACTGTACCTGGAGATGAACAGGATATAGATGCATTGAAAGGAAGATCACCCATCTAAAAGTAATGACCCCATTTTGCAGTGCATCATTTTTATGCCATTCTGAGGCACAAAAGCTGGCAAAGAGTGGTGGTGAGTTCATTAGCTTGAAGTGAAGCAACTTGTTCAAGAGGTTCAGAGGTTCAGTGGTAGCAGATGAGAATACTTTTATCTTCCTTGAGGCACTAAGGAACTCTGATGACAAAAAATGGTCATGTGAAGTTCCTGGGAAAGTAGATCAAGAGCTGCAATTTAGCTGAGAATCATAGTGATTTGAGACTGCAGCCTGATGGATATCCTCTGCAAGTACAGCAAAGTGTTTGTGTTGTTGTAGATAAAGATAAGCATTCCAGAAAGGAGGGAGAGCATCTGTACAGATATTTAAGCAAGCATTGCAATGTAAACATAAAGTACAGTATGAGAAGATACTTCTATAAGAAATTTTCTTGGGACAGTGGTTGATCCAAGGAGATCATAATTTAATTAGCAGAAGGTAGATCTGACCACAGTGACAAGTTCACTATTACTTGGTTGTACTGCACCTTTCATTGCCTTCTTTTGGTTTACTGGAGAAATGTAATGGGAATCTGAGACCTGGGTTGAGGTGAGGTGTAGTGCTCTTGTACTGTTCACAGAATTAACAAACTCATTGTGGCTTACAATCAGTAATTTAAGATTTGCTTTGTCTTCTCTGCTCGAAGCCTAACTAGGAATTTCATATAGATAAAATTAAATTTGACTTAAAATTACTTTCATCATATTTATATTCACATAAACAATAATCATAGCATAGAACTTTATAGTGTTGCATCTGGGGTATTGGTGTAGCTTTGCTCTGCAGTTGCAGAGATAGCTTCAAAGACAGATCTGCTGTTGCAGTAGCTTGTGCTTGTGAACTGCTGAAAGACCAGCAGAAGAAGGTTATCCTAGCCTTGAGGTAAGAGCAGTTGTTGCTCTTACTTGCATTGTTTTCTTCTCTGTGTTGGGAACTACTTTGTTGTAGTAGTCAAGATCCCTTGGGTGAAAGCAAGCAAATGAAGAGCTTTCTTTAAAAGCTTTCAGGAAGTTGAAATTGATGTTGGAGCAAAATCTGGTATCCTTAATGAGCAATTCAGATGCCTAGCAAGAAGTGACCCATATGAAAATCCACAGATAATTTAACTAGCTTTATGGACCTGTATTTTCAACATGACCTTCCCATATCCACCCTCCTTCCCTGGGAACCTAAATAAACAAACTAGGCACATAATTCAATAAAATGTCTGCAGCTAGTTTTGTTGCTGAGTGGCAGTTCTGCTTGAATGAGTGCACAGGGCTGAAACCTCACTGGATCATTTAAAATTGTGTAATATTTATGTAAGGCATCCTTTTTTCTATCCTCCACCACATTTCTTTTTAGCAATACCTAGTGAGCAGGGAGATGGTTATGTGATGCTTTTTCTTCTGAAGGTTTTTTTTTTTGTGTGTGCTTTAAAACATCAAAGACTTTTTTTGGGAAGTCGCTTTTGATGAGCATGAATATGGCAAGGTGGTGTAATCTCTGCTGCCACAGGTGTGTCCACATTGACAAGGCACTGAATCCAGGCTAGAACAGCCTGCTGTGTAGTAGAGCTCATCACTGTTAGCTTTACTACCACAACAGCACAGTTACCTGGCTTGGAGAACTAACTGAGGGGATTCACACCTGCAGAAGGCATGAAGTCCTTTTTAGCCAGAATTAATTTGGCTAAATATACCATGTGGGCAGCTTTCCACAGCACTTATTTTAAAGGGACTGCTTATTAATTCCTAGGCTGATGTAATGTATGCATTTTAACTGTTTCTTTCCCCTGCAATACTCTGGAGTTCTGATGCATCATGTATTCCTGCTGTCCATGCCAGACAGAAGGGTGAGAATCTGTGGTCAGGATGAGGAGAGCAGAACTGTTTCTTTCAGAAATACTGAGCTGGGCAGATGGGTTTAATGATAGTAGAGCCTGGCAACCTGATAATACAGTGCTGACTTACCACAGACCTGGGCTTGTGCTAGTGTCTTAAACCCTTGAAGTGCCTGTGTACTGCAGAGAAGGAATGGGATCTGCAGTACCCAGCACCTTAAAAAAGCAAAGTTAGTTTAAGGGCTAGAGAGAGTGATTAAAATTTAACAGTTAATCTACAAAAGAAAATTCATATTAAACAAGTACTAAAAGAAGCCATGATCCATCAGAATTATTTCTGTGCTCTCTTTGAAAGTAAATAAAACAAGAATGACAAAAAAACTAAAGCAAAATTCTTTTTCTGTCAAATGTATTACCTCACTGGCATTCGTATACAAAGTATTTGGAAGAAGATTAGTTCACACTTCCCACATGTATATTTTTTTGGTTAAAATTCACTGTTGCATGTTTTGCCTTTTAACTTGTATAAAATATTCAGTTCTGTTAACTTAAAACAATGTACGTAATTGTCTGGAGATTTCCCTGCATTTATTAAAAATGAATCAATTCAAGCTATGGTAAGCTGCAAGCTCTGATGTTTTAAAGAGGGCTTTAACCATTCTTTTGTGAATTTAATTTTCCTTTTCCAGCCCCTGGCCTCACTGGAATTGTTGGAGGGCGCCCCAGAGTGTAAGTTAACTCCTGATCATTAACTTGTAGTAATGTGTGATGATAATGTTCCTACCAGTCGCCATCACAAGCTTCCCCAGCTTGAGACAGCAACGACAGAAGCAACTAAATCTTCCTGTGTCATTCTGTGCTTAATAACTGATAACAAGATAATAGTGAGTGCTATATGATATGCATGCAAATAGTAAAATTCTTTATTGAATTAAATGTTAGTTATGTAGGTTTCTGATCAGCTCATAGTAATGTCTTTGCTTAATGAAGTGTAGGGAAAACTTGAAATGTGACTTCATGGCAAGGCAGTAGCTCAACCACATCAATACATGCAAATTTCTGGACCAGTTTTCTCTTGTAGCTGTTAGTTTGGAATATGGGCCCACCAAATTTACATTTGTATGAGCTCACTTCACCTAGAAATGTAAGGTCAAATACCAGAACATCCCACATAATTTTAGCATGAAACCATTTCATGACTGAGCTGAACATAGCAATATTGAGCATGTTTTAAAAAAAAACTTGACGATTCATTTTTTTTCTAGATATGATTGAAATCTTGTCGTGATTTATATCCTCACCTTTTCATTCTTACTCATCTAAAGCTTTTCTGTAATTTAGCAAATACTGCACATGAAGATGGGAGAAGAACCTGTGGCTCTATTTCCAGTTGCCCTCTGTAGCTGGCCTAGGTACCAATGTGGGGCTACTGACAGTGTAGTAGACTTCAATGTCAAGTAGCACATCCTTTGTCAAGAAAATATTTTTGCTGTTTTGGCTACCTCCCCTCAGTAAAAATTTCTTCAGTTTTTTAAACAAAATCTTATTTTCTTACTAATGGACTTAAAGGAGTTTTTACACTTCTCAGGCTTTCCAGAGTTGGTTGAAAAACCATTGTTAGTCATGGTTGAATGGATTTAATTTCCCATGTGTTTGGTATATGAGTAGTCCAAAGGTGTATGATCTACAAGTTTCATTAATTTCTAGGTAAATGCATTTAAGCTTGTTTTTTTGTGTGTCTAGGTCTCCGGTATTGAAGCCATTTTTCTTCTACTATCCCAAAAGCAATGTTCAGGTAAGACCTACTGCTTAGAGTCTGAGTTCTGTTTTCTCGGAATTTGAAAAATCCTGCTGATTCTGGCATTTTTTGGTGACTTTAAGTAATAAAACTGCAAAGTAGTCTGGTGACTTTGATTAAAAAATATTTCCTGAGAGAATAATGTTGCTCACACAGAATGTTTTGCAACAGTTGAACTTGCCAACCTTCCATTTTAATTACTGCTAATTTTGAAATATTACATCAAAACTGAGCTTCTCTTTTCAGGTTCCTGGAATTTTAGGTTTGCATTATTTTTCCTGCATTTGCAAAGAGTGCTTAAGAAAATTGTATACTTTTTTGAAGGTCAATGAAGTCTCTTTAAAGAGTAGGCAGTTGGATGTTCAGAGAGTGGAACATTAATCTTGTGAACTAGGATACATCTGAGTTTTTGGGGACTAAAATCATTGAATTTCCTCTGATTCAACAGCTTTTACCTTAACAGAGAGTTGGGCCTTTTCTTTTCATATACCCTGTTTATAAAAATAGAAGTAGTCATTTCTGTTCTTGCCTGCATTACAAATCTCTCAAATTCTGAAAGCCTGTGCTACTATTGTGCTTTCATGGAGGAACCCATGACTCTGTGGCCCTGTTAGTTCATAGCAACAGTTTCTTTCAGTCCAAGAATTTACAGTTCAGATATCTAGGCAGCCATAAGTGAGACATTACAGTGTAAGGTGACATGTTCATCTAGAGCCTACTTCTTTTCTGTGATGCATGTACCGCTGTCTAGTTTGAAGTTTTCAAGATAAACTTGAAGAAACTGCTTTTGCTGAAACCATAAAGCGTTTGGATTTATCAACATTGTCTCTGCTCTTCTGAGTGCCATCAGATACCGAATTTGTCTTTTGGAAACTGCAGACAAAACTGCATATAGGCCTTTCTTTTTCAAGTAGCTTGTAACTATTGCATCCCTCCATGCCAAGGCATCCTAATACTCTGTAAGAGCTTCTCACCCATCCACTGTCAAGAAAGTGGCCAAAGGCTGGAATAGACCACAGGTATTGTGACAGGCTTCTGCTTAGGGTTGCTCAGGGAAGCTTTGGCAGCACAGGCAGCAAGTGAAAAAGTGGGCAGGGGGGAACAAATGAAACAACTTGATCAGAAAGGGAGTGTTTTGTTTTTGTTCTTTAACATTCATACAGTGTTTAGCACAACCAAGCCCTATTCTTTAAATAGCATTCTTCATTAAAGGAAAATATTTTAATTTCACGACTTTACAGAGAAGATGCCATTTAGTTATTAAATCGAAGTTAATTACAAACTCTTCATAGTGGAAAAACATCAAATAAACCTCCACCTTGTTGTCTAAAATTGAAGTACTTCTATCATCACTTACATTTTGCTTTATATAAATGACTTGTCTTTGCCAAGTTTAGTGTGAAATTATTATCTTTATGGAAGTTTAGCCTACCAATGTGTTGTCCAAATTTAGTATTAACTTACTTAATTAGCATTGTTTTCCAGACTTGGTAAAATGCTGTTGAGATTAAACAGTAACCTAATTTAACAAAGAAAGAAAGCAGTGTCTCATTTACTCTTTTCAATACAGAAAATCAAAGTCCTTGCTCTTTGTAACTAATCTGATAGGGACACTGATATGCTGTCAGCAAAATGCAGTGTGTCCTATCACTGTTGTCCTGCAGTAATATTGAGGATAAAAATGTGGTGTGATTCAAGTCCTTGATTCAAAATTCTAGCCATGTTTTAAAAACTGTTGTCCAGTAAGAGACTACAGAGTATGGTATGAATTGTTTTTCTAAATTAGAAGTTCAGTTACAAAGAGTCTAGTTGCTCTAGGTCAGCATTTGACCTAAAACTAAAAAAAATTCCATAAGCAGATTATGAGTTATGTTAACATTGCCACAGTGGGTTCTTTTCTTTTGTGTTAGGTAACACCTTTCTGGGTGTCAGCTTGGATTCAATGTCTTGTTTGTTGTTTCCACTACTTTTATGCAACTGTACTGATTCTATCATAGATCACTAGTGATTTTATGGTTAAAATAGTAGTTGTTTTCCATGTGTGCTTTGAAGGTAACCTAAAACTTTTACCTAGGGGGAAATTGCAGCAAACCTACTGAAGACGAGTCACTATTAGTTATTCTTTAAGGACAATCTTAAGAAAGAGTGCTGAGTAGAGTTATTTTGCATTTGCTGACAACTGAGCACTGATAACTGCTGCAGCTAAGTTTGTTTATGTTGTTTTGTTCTGGAAGTTTAACCTGAATGTGTCTGAATCTTTCATACTGGGAGTCGTCCCATACAGATGAAATAGATATCACTCACTTCCATCTCACTTCTTCATGTCCTGTCAGTGGTCCCACAGGTAAAACTGAGGGGTAGCCTGCTGTGTGTGTACTTTCTACATACTTCCTCTTGATCAAAAGGATGGTTACTGTTAAAAGCTGAGATACTGGTCCATGTATATATTGGGGAGCAAGACTTTTTTTTCCCCATTTCATTGGTGGTGTTGAGCCAGATGATCCGTGGCTGGTGCCTCTGTCTCTCCAGGTCATTGTTGCCAGTCACTTGGGATACAGTGATGTGTTGCACACAAATTGCTGTTCTGTGAGTCGCGGGAATTGGGCTTCATCTGGATCTGACCTGGCTAAGCTACATCTTAGGTCATAATAAATCATTTCTAGCATGGCTAATTCTTTCAAGAACTGGATACCTCCCTGCATTGTGGTGCTCTTATCTGGGTGACATACAGCATTTTCCTTGAAGGGGTACCTTTCCTTCTGACTTAACAGGAGTCATCTTCAGAGGCTGAGGACCTAGGCCTCTTTTTCAAATCCAGTTTGTCACTTCCCTGGAAAGTGATCATAGCTACTTGGCTTCCCTACTCTCTAATTACAGGCTACTCACTTAATTATCCCAGCATCACAGCAGCCAGGTGATAATGTGCTGACCTGCAAAACAGGTGAAATACTTTTACATATCCCACATCTAATTCAAAGATAGGTATCTTGTTCTGTCTCTTTCTCTTGTTTTTGTGATGGCCCTGCTACATCCTCCTTTACAAACTGAGTTTTGTGTCTGTTTCTTGTATTGTGGTTGATAATTGGAGTGATTGATAATTAGGAGGGGTTAGTCCTCTCATTCCTCTGCAGTGCCTGTCACCAGTGTTGGAGTAGCTGCAGGGTTTTTGTTTTATCATCAGATCCAGAGACCTTCTTTTCCCCTTGAGAAGAATAGTGTCAAAGAGAGCTTAGTAGGCCTGGGCCAGCACATTGCAGTGATCTGTGTCTCTGGAATGGCTAAGGTGACAGCATACTTTTTCCAGATATTTTACTAGTTTTTCTGGATTCGGCACTTGTTCAAGGGTGAATGTTAAGTGATTGGAATAGACTTTAAAGATCATCTAGTCCAAACCTTCACTGTCATGGGCAGGGATACTTCCCACTAGACCAGGCCTTAACCAGCCTGGCTTTGAACACCTCTGGGGATGGGGCATCCCTGACTTCCCTGGGAAGCTTGTTCCAGTGTCTCACCACCCTCCCAGTGAAAAATTTCCACCTAATATCTAACCTAAATTTCCTTTTTTTCAATTTGTACCCATTACCCTTGTCCCATCACTACAGTTCCTGACAGTGAGTCCCTCTCCAGCTGCCATGTAGGCCCCTTCAGATACTGGTAGGTTGCTATGAGGTCTCCACATAGCCTTCTCTTCTCCAGGCTGAACAGCCCCAGCTCCCTCAGTCTTTGTAGGGAAGGTGCTCCAGTCCTTTTATGAACTTCATGGTCCCCTCTGGACTTGTTCCAGCAGGTCCATGTCCTTCATATTTTGGGGATACCAGCACGGTACACAATGCTCCAGGTGGGGGTGTCGCAAGAGCAGCATAGAGGGAGAGAGTCACTTCCTGCAACTGATTGGCCACACTCCTTTTGATGCAGCTCAGTATTTGGTTGACTTTCTGGGCTGTGAACATACACTGACAGGTCATGTTGAGTTTTCCACCAACCATCACCCCCAAGTCTTTCTCTGCAGGGCTGATCTCTGAGAAGTAGTCTTGAATACCTGTTTAAACTTTAAACAAGACCTGGAACAGAAGACTGGCCAACAGTGTGGCCAGGAAGGCCAATGGCATCCTGACCTGGATCAGCAGTAGTGTGGCCAGCATGACCAGGGCAGTGGTCATCCCCCTGTATTCAGCACTGGTGAGGCTACATCTCGAGTCCTGTGTCTAGTTCTGGGCCCCTCAATTTAGGAGAGACTTTGAGGTGCTGGAGCAAATCCAGAGAAGCTGGCAAAGCTAGTGAAGGATCTGCAGCACAGGTCTCATGAGGAGCAGCTGAGGGAGCTGTGGTTGTTTATCCTGGGGAAAAGGAGGTTCAGGGGAGACCTTATCACACACTTAAACTACCTGAGAGGAGGTGGAGTCACCATATCTGGAGGTGTTTAAGGAAAGACTAGATGTGGCACTTAGGTCTAGTTGACATTTTCTGTTGGATCATAGGTTGGACTCTATCTCAGAGGTCTTTCCCAATCTAATTGATTCTGTGAAGACATAATGATAGGAACATGCTAGTTTGAGCATCCCAGGATATTTAAAATTCTCAAGATGTATTGTAATTAGCCTGGAGGATAAGGGGTAGAGGAAGGGAAGCGTGTCCCCTCCATGGTCTGAGTTTCCAAAGAGAAAAGGTAAAAGGTATAATTATCAATATCAATAGTTTCTGATAGACGACTCCCCAAGTACAGGGATGACAGCAGTGCTGAGTGCAAATACCAGATTGGTTTCACAACCAGCAATTATATCGTATCACTAGCCAGAGTTACAAAGTACAGCTTGATAACCTCAGCCCAGTTTCCATGGGTGATAAACATCCGAACAGAGAACACATACTGCAAGTAAGGCGGTACATAATTGAACTTAAGGAACAAACACATCAACTTTGAGAGCAAATAAGTCATCGTGACCAGTGGCTAGTAAACTAATAAAATGAATGCTTGTAAGAAATTTATTCTAACATATTCTAGTCAGATCTGTTATCTCAACCCATTAAGCCCCATGTTGAGCATGAAAAAGGCCTGTCAGCGTTTATTCCCAACTGGTAACTAAGTGCCACTCAGCCACTCTATGGCTGACAGGGGACCTCTCCCCTCCCTGGTATAATAGGGAGAATAATTGGAAAAGTGGTAGAAAATAAAGCACACAAGTTGAGATAAGAACAGTTTAATAATTAAAACAAAGTAGTAGTTGTTGATATTATTAAAAGGGAGGTGATGAAAAAGTAAGAGGGGAATAAAACCCAAGAAAGACAAGTGATGCACTGTAGAGTATCCCTCCACCCACTGACCACTGCTCAGCCTGTCCTCCAGCAGTGATCAGCAGCTCCCAGCAAACTCTCCACTCTCCCCATTTATGTACTGGGCCTGATGCTCTTTGGTGTGGAATATCCCTCTGGCCAGTTCAGGTCAGCTGTCCTGGCCAGGCTTCAATCCCAGCTCCCTGTGCACCTGCTTGCTGGCAGAGCATGGGCAACTGAAAAGTCATTGACTTAGTGTCTACTAAGTTGCTGCTACTGAGCAACAACCAAGCCCAAAATTCCTGTATTGATATCTTTTTTTAGCATCTTTCACAAAAATATATTTGAAGATGAACACAGAATGCAGAGAGAAGTTTGTCCATAACACAGCAACATTAAGAAGAAAAGAGGGTTGCATCATGGAAAAGATGGAAACATTCAGGTTTTGGGATTCAGCTGTCAAGAGTTGTGACACAAAGTTCCATACAGTGTTGCAGTATATAGAGTGAGATGGAAAGAGATTTGTCTTCTTTTAAAAAACACCAAACTGGACGGAGCATTCCTTTGGGGTTTTTTGGTACCATTTTTCCCCCAAACACAGATTTCTTTTAGGTTTATAATGAATTGTTTTTGTATTGTGACCTTTTAAAAGGGAGCAATAGAGCCTTATGTGTAAAGCTATTACTGGAAGTCATCTAGATCAATACTTAATTGGGAATGTGCTTTATTTATTCACATTGTAATGGATTTCTGATTTGATTGTTTGAAAATCTGTGTTCTTTGTACAGATCAACCTATTTTTAAATGGGCAGCATGTTGAGATACTTGAGGAGGATCTCACGTTTACATCAGATGAGGTGGTTTTGTTTGATCTACCCAAGATTAGCAGTGAATTGAAAGGTATGTTCATCTTTGTACTTGTGAATTTATCATTTGCCGTCTTTGTCCTGGCAAATAGTGTTGGATTTTGTCCAATAAATGTGAATGTGAAATACATTTTGCCTCCTTATGTGATACAATTTTATGGCTGTTGCAAAACACAAACTGTTTCCTTGGAAGATGGTTAGTGTCAAGCAGTATAACATGTATTTGAGATTATAATAAGTATGGAAGTAATTTTTTTATTAAAAACCTCTAGGCCTTAAACACTGAAGATCATGTAAAGCTGGTTTGAAATTGAAATGTGGTTTGGAAATATACTGTAATCTTAGTTTTTGTGAATCCTGGGAATAGTTTGGTTTATCTTACATCAAAATAGCATTCAGAATAGAGGACTGAGGAACAGAATGACTTACGGACTGACAGCACTTGGATAATTAAAATTTGCTCCTGTTCCATATGGCAGCCTTCACAAAATCAACAAGAATGGGATCAACCTGGAACTGGTGACTTTAAAAGAAACCATACTGGGTTAATAATCCAGCAGGATAGTTACTGTATTGCTGCTAGACTTGTCTAACCAAATTCTCTGAGAAAGAAAGGAACCTTGAGAAGGGCTAACCAGTGAGCTGAATGGAGCAGATCAGGATGTCTGCAATGTAAAGGAAGTGTTAAATCAGAGTTGCTCATACAAGCAGTTATTGAAAGTGCTGGATACCTGCAAATTTTTGTTATTTCTAATGGCTGAACTATATGCAGTATTTCTTAAAGTATAGCATACTCCATCATTCCCTTTTGGTCCAGTCTTCATTATCTTATTTCTGCTTACCAGAGAGCTGAGAGAATTAATTTAAAGCTGTGGCTAGGTATTTGAAAATGTGAATCAGGTGACTCTACCTAAAAATTACAAGTTAGAAAAATTTCTGTAAATAATACTGATGGTGAAAGAGTAATTCAGGTATTAAAGTCTGTGTATACTCAAAAAACTAATGCTCTTAAGGCATTTACATGTTAAGGTTTACTCGGGATTCCAGATAAAGGTGAGTAGTGTTTCTCAAAATTAGCAGTAGAACAGTGTAACAACTAATATGAGTTAGTAGGGAATGTTTGTATGATATAGAGAAATTTTGAAAAACGTCCATGACTGTGTTTATATTGACATTTGAAAGCCACTGATAGTGGATGCCTGATTGCCATGCATGTGTTCATTTTCCCCGTCTATTCAAACATCTCTTCAGTAGAATGATTTGTGCCTGCAGAAACAATTTAAACTCTTAAGTATGGGATCAGCTCTTAAGTCTGTTGGAAATCTGATGTTACAGCAGCATCTCTCAGCTCCCTGGGAGTTCTCAGGAGGGCAGCGGGTATTTGCACCAGCAGACTGGGCAAATTAAGGAATAGGAAGTTATTGTTTTGCTTAATGAAAGGGTTAGCAAAGGTCCTGGGTTTGGGTTTTTTTTTCAATGTGAATGCAGTGCTAAATATTGGAGAAGCAAAAAGCTATTGGACTCCCTACTGCTTTTTTATAACTTGAGAAAACTTTGAGATACCTGACACCAGAAGTTAACTACTGAATTCTTCAGGCCTTTTTTCAGGCAAAACCCCACTTTTGAGAGACAGCAGAACTTCTCTGATTGTTTCCCCTGAGAAGGATCTCTAAACTTTTGCCCTTGGTTGTAAATATAAGTGTTTTCTGTATGTGACTAAATACTTGCTTACTTCTGTGGCTTAATGTAGGACAGCATGGATGAGAAAGACAAATGGGTTAGACTGTAAAAGGAATAGCTTCTGCTAAAGCATTTTCTGTAAGCATTTAGAGGAGGAAAGTATTTTTCTTAGTTTCATGGTTATCTCAAGGGTTGAGGGACTGGTAGTTGTCGTTGAATAGATAAGAGAAATATGTGAAAATGGATTTAAAATATGTGCTAGATGTGCTTCTGGGAGGGTGGAATTTGTATTTACCATTTTCCCTAGCTTTGAAGGGAATTCTTTCGTAGATTTGTTTAAGATGTTTATTAAATGAAAACAATTTCCTGATAAAAAGATCATGAAAGATAAATCGATTAGGGTAATAATAAATGAGAACACCAGAACACTGACTTGAACTGGTTTTGTTTAAAGGGGGATTGTCCGAGACTGACGGCGTAAAATGTCTGCTGGAGAAAAGATTTCTATAGCTTATGCAATTTAGATATTGTCAAATTTCAGCCTTTGAAAAAGCACTAAATTTTGTCTTGAATTGTATATTGAATGAAATTATTAAAATCAATATGATTTTTGTAGTGTATGAAGTGTGGTAGTCTTGTCCAAAATGAGCAATGAGATTTAGCTGGACTTTCAGATCCACTCTCAATGGGACATGTTTAATCACAAATAGTATTCCCCAGTTAAATAAATATTACTCTTAAACATTTTCTGCTTAAACATTTTCTGCTACATTTCATGGCAGATTTCTGCTTGCAAGTGAATGTGGAAAAGATTGTGAGCTTCAAGCTCAAAGCAAACCTGCTGTGTTCCTCTTTTTCACTGTATGCTTTAACCTCTTCAAATTTCATGTTAGTGTGACTTTCTGCCACTGAGGAGCCATTGTGCCAGACTGAACTAGAATCACTCTTTCAGCTCGCCTTTCACAGTGACCCAATATATATTATAAAACTCTAGATATTAATTAAAGCAGTTCAGTGCTGATAAGCTGTTGTTCAGGCAGATTGTGGGAAGATTTCCTGATGCAGGTGTGCCAGTAGAAGAGGTTGCTGTGGTGATCTCCTAGTTCTTCATTATTGTTTTCCTTGTTATTACCACTCACATGTGCCAGCAGAGCTCCTCTTGTGAGTGTTGAGTGATCTGCTTCAACCAAACACAGATACACTGTACAAATTATGTGTCATGTCCTACTAAGGCATTTTTGTTACCCAGTATATCTCCCACCCCATATCCATATGGACTTGGGGGATCTGTCCAGCTGCCACTGCCACAGACCGGGTCAGTGAAAACTGCAGCCAGTAGGATTTGGACATAGTTTCTCTCTTACCCAGGTCAGCCTGGCTCATGTCTGTCTCAGCAATTTTCTGTGGGCAGGAAGGAGTTGAAGGTAAGGATGATTAGGCTAGGGCTGGGTTTACCTGATCACCTGATGCAGTTCACAAGACTACATACCTACTCATGCCTGCATAGTAGGTGCACTGTGCTCTAAATGATGCCCCAGGCCAGCATTTGGAGCGCAAGGTCTTTAATACCAGGTCTCCTACTCCCTAAAATTAAAACAAAATTTAAAAAGAAAAAAAGAAAATCAACCCAAATAGTTTGGTATTCTCGGTAGAAGCAATAATAGTACAAAAAGGACAGATTGATGTATTTTCAAATTGCATTGTCCTTGCAACATGAAGTTAGTCCAGCATAATTGATTTACAAGACCTTGTATTTTCAATTTCTTTAATTTTGGGATGTTGGTGACTTGCTTCTAGCTGTCATCAGCAGCAGTTGCACCAGAAGCTGCCACAAAGCAGGAAGGCTGTCACTGCCCTGCCCTGCATATTCCCCCTCTGCTGTCCAAGGAGCAGAGAGAGGGGGAGAACCACCACTTGCATCCAGAAGGATGAAAAAAAAGACAGGAAGGGGACAGAGGAGAGAAGGACTGAGGGATGAGAAATTTACTGTGAGTCAGGAGTGGAGGTCAGTCTGTTATTGATGGTGCGGTTGAAAAGCCAAGGAGTCCAGGAGAGTTCATATGGCCCTAGGAAAGTTGGATCAGAAGCAAAATTGATCCAATTTAAAGTTGGATCAGAAGCAAAAATTACTTGATTCTCTCTGCCTAAAAGCTTGGATATAGCCCATGCTTCAAGTTTCAGTGTTATGCTGTGATCAGTGAATAACTCAAACTCATTAGCAAAGTGGTGCTTCATCTCTCACTTTAGAGAACAGGAGCTAGATGGTGACAGCCTACTACTCTGAGAATCAACAATTGCAAGAGGTCTGTGCTGTGTAACTTAACCATCAAACCTCAGGTATATAACCTGTGTGAATCCCACAATATTAAATTTCTGGATTTGGATAGGAGTGGGTTTGCTTTTTGATACATAGATGGATAAAAATATTTCATATGAACTTTGTTCAGTGAAGTGCAACAGCCTCCATGTTCCTTGAACATCCAATACGCAGACATCAATGAGTTAGAAAATCAAGAGTGGCTTCCTAGAAAGCATATATTTTCCTATATAATACTAAGATATTTACAAAACCAGTGACTTGAAAAAGGAATCTTAGGTTTCTTCTATACAGTTGGATTAGAAGCTGTATAGTGCAAATTTAAGTGAGAGATGCATTGTCTTGAAAAGGAATTTAAGTTGTTACTGTTTTCTACAGGCATTAGCAGATAATTCTGTAACATCTGTCCAGTCAGGACAGGAGCAACTGCAGGTATTTTCCACCTGCACTGGGAGCAGACATCTGTGTGTTAAGGCGACAAAGGTTACTGGCTAGTCTAGAAAAGACAAGCAGCTGCTATCCCTCCTTCAGAGGTACTGCATTGCTAAGGCCAAGGTGGAAGTTATATTGAAGGGTCATGGATGAGGGGATGCCTGGTACAGCATTTGTCTGTAAAAAAGTAAAAGGGTTTTGGGAGATGGAGCAGGAGGGATCAACTTCTTAATGTTGGCCCCCAGTCTTGCCTCTTTTTCTCTAGGTGCTCCTGTGAGAAGAAGTATTGGAAATGTTTTCAGAGTACTGCAAACAATGCAAAAAACATGCACTTAAACTGACAGTTATTCCTTCAAAATACTGTTATTTGTAGCACCATTAAAATTAATTCATTTTTATGTTGTACAGATCTGCCAAGTGGTCCACATACCTACCGCTTAGAAGATCTTGCCTATACTAGAAGTGGAGACAAAGGCAATTCTGCAAACATAGGTATTTTTCTTACTTTTGCTTTCTGAAGTGATGTAACATTTTCACATACGAGTTACATATCAAGTGCTAGTCTTAATTTGTTTAAACATCACTTGACCTTTTTTTATAACTGCGCTGAAACAAAAGAGAATATTTCTTGAATATGGATTTTACTAATGAATTATCTGTATTCTTCTGATTAGCAGCTGCTGTAATCTGAGGTACTAAGAAAAAATACTAGCATGTCATAACTAAAAAGATAGGTTTTTGTTTAGGGTTGGAAAGTTGAGCTCCCAGAAGTTAAGAAATGCCTTCTTAAGGTTTCTTTTACACATCAGTTGCTACTGCTTCATATATGTATGTTATGTAATATAATTTCTTGGTTGTCTGATCATGTATAATATTTTCGTACATTAATTTTGTAACACATCTATGGCTAAAAAATTGACAGTATTAGGAAATACTAAAGTTGTTCTCATACATACAAGAATGTTTTTATTATATTGCTAATGCAAATGGTATATTTCAGTATGCAGTCTCTTTGCATTGATTGTGCTGCTTCTTGCATTGTTTAATAACTCCTTCTATTCCTTACCTCTGCATGCAACAATTGGCTCTCTTACTTGTTGGAAGATGAGAGCGTGTGGTGTTCAAAGCTCAGTATGAATTAAAGGTGCGTTTGGGATTTGATTTGCTATTAGCTGTCATGCTAAAACTGATGAATTCTGTTCATTTGTATTCAGGAATGTAGTTTTCTTGTCCTTGTTTGTGAAACTAGTTTTTTTGGGTTGAAGAAGGAAGCAATGTTGATTTTTTTTTTTCTTTTTCCTTTTTTTTTCTTTTTCTTTCTCCGTGATTGACCACTGTTGCAGTGTAGCATTGCCAAGTCATGAATGATGTATATGCAATAGACTGCTTCAGATACAAAGACACTGCTGCATTTCTAAGGAACAACACTAACAACAACAAACTTCACCTCTAACTTAAGTCCAGATAGAAAGGTCCTAGTGATACAAAGCTGTTTTCCTGATCTTGCTCTGGAACCTCAGCTTCAGCATAAAATTAGCTGAAACTTATAAAGCATACTTACAGCAATAAAAATGTAATTGCAATTTGTCATACTTATGTCAGAATCCCTTGCAAGAGGTGGGGCAAGGACCAAACCTTTGGTCACTGATCATTCCTTGTTGTGGTTAATTGTGATTACTTAAATATCTAAGTCTTGCAAACCATTTAAAGAAAGAGAATTGCCTGTGGGTTGTTGTTGTGATGTTGTTGTTCTTTAGATGTCTTTCAGTGATAGGGACTGTTTGCAGCAGAAAAAATCCAGTGATCACTTAGTGGTAACTTAGTGTCATGCTTTGGTGTCATGCTCCACCCTACATCTCTACTGACAGAGGGAGAGCTGTCATACTATTGTGTTTTTTATTCAGGAGCTCATTAAAGGGGACCCATATGTACAGTTTCAGTTAAGCGGAGGACCTCAAATTGGTTTTGAAAGGGTAAATACAAATTGGTTTTAACAGTTCCTATTTCAGCTAATGCCAATTAATGCCTAACAGGTGTGATAGCACGGCATCCCCTCTACTATCCATACCTAAAGAAAACTTTAACTGCTCAAGCCCTGGAGAATTACTTTCAACACCTCTTAGAGCATGAGAAACCAGAAGAAGAACTAGTAACAAGGTGAGTACCTTGCTGCGCAGCCCACAGTTGTATGGTAGATACATGATGGTATCAGAAGTTCTCTTAAAATATGCTAACATAAATATTGCAAACTTATATGCATTTTCTTTGGTTTTTTTTAATGAATCTTTTTTTGCCTTTTTAAATAACAACTTGAGCATAATCACTGAGAAAGAACATGAACTTGGGCCTCTCTCGAAGCTGGACAAAAGCCGTGAATCCGTTTAGTGAAGGCATTTAAATTCTCAGAATTAAATTTCTCGGCATAGTAGTGTTGGGGCTGTTCCTTGTTTTGTTCCAGTACAGAATGTCTTTACCAACTAGAAATAGCTTCCAATGCCCTTTGAGAAATTTATCTTTCCACTGGTTTTGCACCATTTGGGAACTGCAGGAGCCTTAGTAACTGAAGCTTCCCAAGCCTCTGAACTACTGCTGAACTGAGAGTTAGAAATCTGTTAAACACTACCTGAAAGACATTCGCACAGCCACTGTAGTCTGGAGCCCAAACTTACCTGATGATCCATCAGAAATGGGCCTCATACTGTCCCTGTTTCTGCAAAGCATTTTCATATTTATGAAGTTCGCTGACATTAGATAAAAGTAGGTACTAGATACTTTTAGTACCTCACTCACACCCACTTCTGTGCCACATACACCAAGCCAGAATTTAAAGAAAAACATAGCTAATTTCTCTTAAAATCTGAAAGAGACAACATCCTAAACAGGACACTTTTGTGATACTCATCTACTAAAGAATATCCTCTGCCAGCAGACAACATATGAAACATTCTTATTTTTGTGGTATGGCTGATGCTAGGGGCTCTTCCTGGGGACTGAAGGAAACATACACTGCTCTTGTAGCATGAGGTAATGAAGCTCGCTCTCCTAAGGATGGCCAGTAAACAGTCAACAGTTTTAAACCTTTTTATCTCTTTGAAAACAAGTAAATGTTGAATACTGCTACAAACAATTCAGTCTTCTAAAACATGTTTTGATACAAAGTCAGTTCCACTGCACATGAGGAGATTTTGCCAAAATCCTTTATGTATTTCCATGGGTAGTGGATAAACTGTTGACTGTCTTTTGTTTGTTCAAAGAGCTTGAGTCAGAAGAGTACAGCTCAAAGCTCAGAGAGAGCTTGGCGTTATTTTAACCCCATATCATTGAATTGTAAGTGCTGGTTTTGTCTTCATAAGCAGCTCAGTGCAGATCTCACCCACTATTTCTTAAGTGCTAACAAATCTATGTATCTAATAAATTGTGATACTTAGAATTCTAATTGAATTTCCTCTGAAACAGAGCAGAGACAAGAAGAAATAAACAATGTCATGCCTCCTAATGATAGTTCTAGAAATTGATTCATTGTCATTCCTTAATGCTGTTTATATTCATAAATAAAAGTAGAAATTTGCTCTGTCTGGATGAAGCCAAATTAATTTGATTAATTAGATTATCTGTTTGTGGTTTTGGCTTCCTTTAATGATGTGATAATGGAGCTCTGTGAGTGAATTGGAAAGCTACTGGGGAAAAAGAATAAAACCTTTTGTGGAAATACTTAGGATTATAGGGATTATGCTCATGTGCTTCAGATTGTGTAGTTTCTTTTTAAATTACTTGTTTATTTTTTTAGTTTTAACTCATCCAAAAAAGAGTTGTCTTACTGTCTGATTTTCCTTCATTTCCTTTATTTAAATGGTGAGTAGTTAAAAACTATGTATTAGTTTTGCTACTATAAACATACCAACCATGGCTCTATCTTACTACAGAACAGTCTGTTAACCAGCTTTCTTTCATGCTTTTCCATGAGAGGCATTAAGTAGGTGTACTAAACAGAGAAAAGGTGGGATTATTTTGGTAGAGATCACTGAAAACTCATAAACTTCCAGATCTGCAGGTAAAATAATAGCAAAAGATAGTCTTTCAATCCTCAGGTGATTGTTTCCCACAGTAGAGTGCTGGACTACATTCTTAACAGATCCAAGTATCTTAAGATACAGAACAAGAAACTTTCTGTGCAGTGGTACTAGGTTAGTCATTTAAGAAGAACAGTAAAACTATCCTATGAGATTTTGCTATTTTCATCTTCTGCAATATGGTCTTTGTAATGTTTTGAGAACATTTAAATGTTCAGAAATATTAAAAATTGACAGTTGATTTCTTCCTATGTGATGTTTTCACCAAGAGCTGAAGAACAAGAAATGTGGATGCTGATCCTTCTAGATGGTTTTTTTTTTACATATATTTATTAGGATAAATAAGTATTTCTCTACAGTATATCTCATATGCAAACACTTCTTTAAGCCTATGGACTTGGTTCCTGCTTTCCTGTGATGAAAAGAATCATGTCTTTTCCTTGATTGAAATGCATTAAATAATTTTATATCATTATTATTTCCATGCTTTTTAATGGGAAATTCACCGAAAACCCGACTTCTCTGAATATTATGGGACAACACTTTAAAGGAAGTAATTAAGCAGGCACTCCGTTGTGCATAAGCATGAGAATTCAGCTAGAACAGTGAATATTCCTTGTCTTACTGGTTTCTGTCACAGAAACAGTATTCTTTGAAAGGTTTATTTGTTTTCTGTGTTTTTTAAAAGCAGCTCTTAAAACATTTAATTAAGTTGTACAATTAGATAATTTTTTTTCCTTTAGATCTCAGTTAATTAAGCTTAAATTGTTTAATTATGCTTAGTAAATGCCTGCCAGCATTTTGGTCAATGTATTGTTGCTGCTTAAGACTATTATAATGGTTATAGTGGTTTTTCTTCCTTTTATTGTGCAAATCTCTTTTCTGTGTGGAAATATTTTGGATGCTCAGATGCTTCAGACAAGCCTTAAAATAGTGAAGATGCTGGCCTTCATATATTACTTTGTAATTCTAAGCTAGATTATCCCCCTGTAAATATTTTCTCAAGGTAAATAAAATGATTATGCCATGTTATAGTGTTCCAAATTAAGATCTGTTGCTTGTATTACATATTTCCTCTGGCAAAATTACTGCAGATAGTGAAATGAAATTCTTCCACTTATTTGTTTCTGCTTTTATATGCTCTTCAGTTTCTCTCCTGATTTGTTTTTCCTGATTGATTTTCATGACACTTCTTTTGAGAGATGAGATATTAGGAATTGAAATTCCATCAGTCTAGTTCTTGAGGACACATACTCCAGTTGTGAAATTCTTTGCTGCCTGGAAATCTTTGCCAGCTTTTCAGAGTAAAATTTATAGTGTAGTGCTTTGCTTTGGTAGATCTCTGGCTTTCATGGTATGTAGTGATTGGAAATTTTTACTTAGTTTTTTAGAAAATTTGGTGGGGTTGTGCTGTATAGTTGATTATAGTATTAAATTTTGTAAATTAGGTCGGTAACTTATTGTAGAATTGCTTTATTCTTCATATTTGTATTGTCTAATAGAGCACTGGTGGATTAATCTGCTTTCCTGCCTTCCCAGTGGATTTGCCTTTAAGCATGATAATGGTGCCTGTCAGCTAGTTTTTGAGGAAAGGCAACAGAAAGCTGACACCAATTTTTCTTCTTTATAACAACTAATAATACTAATACTCAAGTAGAGTGTGGTAATGAAAAAGTAGAAGGAACTTAAAACTTTCTGCCTGGGAGACAGACACGGACACTCCAATGACTACTTGCTTTCTAGAACAAGAACTGAAGTGATTTCCAGACTGCTCAGCAGAATCATCTCTTTCCACAAGAGGTTTAGGTCACATGCCCAAGACAAAAGGGCAGACAGGGCTGTAAGCACCAACCACAGCCATGGTTTTCAGTGTGCTCAAAAGGAGCTGAAAGAGATAAACCTCAAAGTGACAAAATCAGCAGTATAAGAGCACTGCAAGAAATGCTACCTAAATTAGGGGAAAGATTTAAAGAATCTCTCCCAAACAGATGAAGATCAGGTAGGTGACTAAAGAAAAAAAGTGATGTTGGAGGAAGCAGGATTTAAATTGCAGCAGTCAAAGATCTGGAGACAGAGTGAGAATTGGATATCATCTTTCTCTGTTAATTCCTTTTGGCTTGATGATGTTCTGATTTAAATCCTTTCCTATGGAATTAAAGCAAAACTATCAGGTACTTAGATCAAGAAAATTTTGGAGGAAAGCAAAAACCAAAGAAAACCAACAATAGAAGAAAGATGACAAAACACTGCAAGGAGAGGCAAATGGAAATATACTGTAGACCTATTTATGGAATTTGAAACAATAGGAAACCACAGAGCCATTTGCCAAACTGCTACAGAAGTTTCCAAACTGGAACTGCACCAGTCAAAAGCAAGGATGGAAAAATGCTTACAGTGGCGATGGAACAGAAACACAGGTCTGTCACACTAAAATAAAATTTTATCTGAACAAAGTACATGGCTCCAGGAAAGCTTTGATTTGAATTTGCCATAAAGTTATCTGTTTGTCGTAAGAGTTGATGTAGTGACTCATAGATGTTTCTCAGTAATTAAGAGGGTGTTTTTCCCATTAACTGGCAGCATTTGTTAACAGAAGTGAGTTTCAGGAATTAAGTGATTGTACTTTTCAGTATCAGAACTAGGAGTTAATACAAATACTTTCTTCTGCCCATCGTGTTGTCCGAGTTCATACTGGATCTTGAACCTCTGGCTTGCAGATACGGACTTCAACTCATAGAAAGAAAGAATTCTAGAAACAACCCTATTAGAAATGTATGAGTTTTGAATAGAGAAGAATGATTACCTTACAGTCCAGCTTTAAAATTATTAAGGACTGTTAATTTGGAGTAAGAGGAAGGAACAAGAAGGCAGGTAAGGCCTTGCGTTAATCTTGTTACCTTTTGGACTTGACTCAGCAGTGGGTTGTGATCAGAAGCTTGAAAATTTTTGCTTTTTTTTATTAGATGTTCTCTACATGTGTTTCTTCCAAAATCTGCTGAGAAATAATGTGCAGCTTTTATTTTACAGATATGAGTTGCCAGGAATCCATGGATTAAATTTTGTTCTGAAGAATTCCCTTGGTGGTGGTGGTATAGCATCCCTAAGAAG
Organism: Peucedramus taeniatus; assembly: GCA_013400575.1. Taxonomy (NCBI): domain Eukaryota; kingdom Metazoa; phylum Chordata; class Aves; order Passeriformes; family Fringillidae; genus Peucedramus; species Peucedramus taeniatus. The sequence continues at coordinate 106,275 of WBNO01029160.1, forward strand.
TGACCCACAGGCATGTATCAAAGCAATAATTTTAATGTCATCTTTTATGAGTCTCTCTATAACCAGCTTTTGGTCTGGAACTGTGAGGTTTGGGGTTTGACTCTACTTCCTTTTAATTTCCTGTTAATAAATACTGTCTATTTAATTTTGTAAAGTTTGAAAACAACATAGGAAAGTAGAAAGTGGATTTTGAATATTTGGTGAAAAAGATGTGTACTAATAAGATAGCACATCATAAAGAGCATAACTGATTTGAAGACTGCCAGTTTTTTGATGCAGCAGCAAAATCGGTTTATCAGAAACTTTTTTCTCATTTTGAAAAAGGCAGATTTACTAGACAATTCTGATTGTTTCTAAGTATATGCAAGAATCATGCACTGTAGAACAACTCCTCATCTAGCCTATGCCTTCTATAGTGAAAATACTGAGAAATAATACATATAAACATGAAAAGCACATGAATGTGAGGTCTTTTGTTGATGACTTTATGTGAATCTGAAAGTAAGAGATTTTTTGCAAGTGTACAGTCTGAGTATTAAATATTTAAAACACCTAAACCTGAAGATGAGATCCTGAGCAATGCTATGGCTCACACAGCTGTGCTCATAGGCTCAGAAATGCTCATGTGCATATAATCCCAGCATAGTCAAGAAGACTGCTCACAAAGTAAGGTGATGCTATGTATGAATAGATAGAATTGAACCCCAAATTAATTTACTTTAGCACTAGGTACCAAATAAATGGAAGAAATTGTTCAGTCTATTCATATTTGGATGCTTGAAAACTCAAGAAACTTAAAATGAATTCTCACACTGATTATAGGAAAAACACTCATAGGAAACCAATTTTAAAAAAAAACTTTTTTTAAACAGATTATATATTTAATAGTAAAATAAAATGTTGGTTTGGTTCTTTCTCTTACAGGGTAAAGCACTTGGACAGATGCTGTTGGATTTCCAGATTAAAAATGTTCCTGATTTAAAATCACTGATAGAATAACAGGTGTTTAATATATATGCTTTTAACCCTAAGTGGTATAAAAACATGCTATAAACAAGAACTGGCTTCTTGAATGAGTTTTTTTTTTAAAGGTTAAGAGTAGAAATTTGACAGTTAATTCTCAGAGGTTTAGCTACATGGCACAGATTAGCAAATGTTTTGAGTAATACAAGACTAATAGCTTTGTCTGTGCCTGATAACATTTCCTGTCTAGATAATACAGTGGATGAAGAATCAACTTATTTCCTGAAAAACAGAATTAATCAAATTGCAACATAACATTTAATTATGAGACAAGATAATCTTTGTTTCAAGATGGAAATTACCTCCTATTTGATCCATCTCTCTTTTCCTTCTGTCATCCTTTGTTTGAAAATGGACTGTACTGCTGTCCTGTTAGTTGTGTCTGTCCTGTGCAGTGAGTGAGGCTGGGTAACCTGCTCTGCACTGCTGGGAAGGCAGCACTGTCTGGTACTGGGGAAAATGGTTTTCCCTGCTGGGCAATAAAGAAAAGTAATAATTGGTACTGTTATACAGTGACTGGTCATAAATGCTGACCTTTGGTGGTGATCCACCAAACTTCCAGCACTTTGTCTGGTTAATGGCAGACTTTTTTATTACATTTTCCAATATCTTTTCCTAATTAATCCTTCGGTTGAAAGCACTGAGTAGTAGTGAATTGCAGATCTTAGTGTGGTAATAAATTTGAAGATGAGGAAAGGGGAATCCGCCCACTCACTCCTTCTTGTGGTGGTGCAATCCTGGCAGGGGTGAAGCAGGGCTGGGTGGTTTTGTTCCAGGGCTATTAAATCCTTGATTTGTGCAGCAGAGTCATGCCTGGATTAAGTTTATTTGACTGTTATTTGCATTGCCCTTCCCACAAAAAGGTGTCTTCTGCTGTGAAGGAAAACCATGTTGAATGCAGTGTACTCTTTCTTCTAACTCCCAGTTATCTCCTCTCCATCTCCCTTCCTGCACAATATGATTAGTATGTTCAAATTGGGATACTTAAGAACTACTTCATCTCATTAAGAAGAGACTTAAAAATCAATATCATACTTTCTGGGATAATAGCAAGGTGGAAATTCTGGTAACTGTGTTTTCTCTGCAGAAGCTTAAAAGCTATTACTCCACATGTTCAGGCATTTTATATTCAGAAATTATTATTTTTGTTTCTTTTGGGGGAGATTGTATTAATTTTGTTTAATGCTGACAAAACAAGGCATTACTAATACCAGACAAAATTATGGAAATAAGTATTTTTTAATTGTCACCAAACCTATCTGTTAGTTCCTAAATTTCCAGTGCTGTCTATCACTGTTATTAATTTCCTAGTCTCTTGCTTGCTAATGAGGACTATGCAGTGAATTGTTCCCACCTTTTGTGTGGTTTTGTTCATTTGAATTGAAGGTATCGTATGAATGATTTAGCCATCTAAACAATTATTGCCTGCGCAAGTCGTAGGTACTATCCATGTATACAACATGATTGTCAGGTTGTAAAAAATACGTCATTACTTCATTGCAGAAAAACAGTCAAGTTAATAACTTCAAAGGGAAAATGGCATGCAGGTTTTATGATGTTTACAGTCATTGTTAGAAAACTCTCCTTAATAATTTGGAAGCCTATTGAGAGGAAGTAAAAAAGAAAAAGCGATAGACCTCAGTAGCAAACCTACAAGGATAAAAAGGCTACAGTAAATATTTGCAGTTCACTCAATATGCTGCTTAAGTGACTCTGGAAATGTGTATGCAATAATTTCTGAATAAAAGTGAACATTTATAAAGTATAAATTTGTTTTAGTCGTTTATGTGGTTTCTTCTACTAGAAGAGAGTGATACTTAGTTCAGAGGTTCTTTGTTTGGAGTTGTTTAACTTGCCTGCAATTTCATGTATTGTGCTGCTGGTTCCCTTCTTTGTTCAGATTTTTTCTGTTCTGTCCCTAGTCTTTGTTAAATACAAAAATCAAAAAAGTAAATGTTAATATTTGCTGGAGAGCTGGTCACTTACAGCTCTGTAATGGAAGCTGTAATTTGCTGAAAGGAATGGTACGGTGTTCAAATGGATTGGATATGGGAATACAAAGGTGTTATTTTTTTATCTCTGGAGTAGCCCTTTTGGATGCTATTAAACCATCCTCCACAAACATGTTTTCTGTCCATTATTTTTTTCAGCACACCAGCTTAAACCAAATGGATTTGCTTTTCGGATACTCTTGCAAATTATACCCTCCAAAAATCCCTATCCAAAGATGTTATTCTCCTTGAATGCCTTAACATGTTTTGAATTCATGAAACTGTGCTCATTTCAGCAGTCTCAGATGATCTGAAAGTAAAGCTTGACTAATTGAGAGAGGTTTGGTAAAATATGCACAAAGGCGAGCAGGTATGCAGTCAGCATTGGTTTAACTTCAGTTAAAAAATTCATTTTGCCTGCTTGTTAAACCAGGTCTGTTCATCATACAGGCAAGAACATACCTTCCAACTCCCTGCCTTTCCTGCTTTTTCCCTGCTGTGTTAGCTGTGAGAGCAGGATGGAAATAGTAATGTCTAGTGCATAAAATAAGGTTCCTTTTAATACAGGAGTTTCAGTGTAATGGAAACTGGCTTATACCTCTTACTTAAGTTTTTGTTCTTTGGCTCATCTACACTACTAAACAAAGGCTGCATTCTTACCTCTCACAGCTTTCTTACTGCATCTCAGCCTAACTCTCAAAAATAAAGCATGGGCTTTATCGTTAAATTATTCCACAACAGTTAACAGTCCGAACACATACTTCCTCAATGTTTCCAGGTTTGTATTTAATATTCCAGAGGGATTTTCCCACTTAAATTTGTGTACTAAAGTTATAAAAGCTATTATACAAAAGTCACCCAAGAGGATGTGTCAGTGTTTGATGCATAATGTATATTTTTAGTTTTACCATCTCCAGTAGAGATGGTTTTTCACTAGAGTACATGTTTTCTTCCCTCTTTCAGGTGCAAAATTATTTTAAGTATACCTTACATTGGAATGTGGAAGTTTGACAGTAATAGCAGTGCAGCCCCTTGGGTTTGAAAGCAGAAAACGTTGGGCTGCAGGTTGCTTCTCAAGAATCTGAGTGGTTTCATTCAGGAATTACTTTGATGTGTTGTATTAAGTGCTTTGCACACAGTAATGCTCACAACAGTTGCAAGGTAGTGGCGAAGCATTCATTACCTGGGTGGATTCCACAGACCCATCTGCTCTGTAATGCCTTTTAGGCTTGTTCACTGGGGTTTCTGGGCTTGAGAGTGAGTGAGTGGTTGTGGGGGGAGGGAGAGAGGAGGCTCTTCAGTCCCTCAGGTATGAGGAAATTACACCCCAGAAATGTCACACCTTTCACCTTACTGCTTTGAAACCCTTCCATGCAGTAAGACTTTGAGTCTCCTCATGGCAATTCCTCTTCTTCAGTTTCATCCTGGCTTCCTTTCTGGATTTACTTGAAATGGACCCTGGTGATTTTGGGATTAAAGCTAACTGGCATGAAGAAGACAAAGGTTGCCTCCATGTGAAAGATCCCATTGGGAAGTGTCTGTATCTGCCAAGGGAGTTCAGCTGAATTCCCCTACCTACCTTTGGACAGGAAAGAGAAACCTGAACTGCAGGACTGAACCATCTCTACCACCTATTTCAGCAAAGACCATTCAGACACTCCCTAGACAGCTTTAGGGAAGGGGAGAGGGGGAATCTTGAGACAGCAGTGCAGGGCAAGACTGGTGCTTATCCACACAGGAGGGAAACAGGAACATTTCTGTGCCAGGACTTTTTTGTGGAGTCTGACAACCTTCTGTGCCTTCAGCTCTGGACCACCTGCTGTGACCATCACCAAATGGGTGAGACTCTTCATGAGGATGAGGTGTTTAAATTTCTTTTTCTCTCATCCATTAAAAAATGCTCTAGATAAGAAAGTTCATCTTTCTCCTTCCCCCATTTTTATTTGGTAGTAGCAAAAGCCTTAAACCTTCCAAATACACTTTTTAACATCTGGATTTGAAAATACACTGGTTTAATTATATAATCATGTGTGTCTGGTGGCTAATCTACAGGGTTCCTGTACAAGCATCATAAGCTACATCTAAAAGGTATTTTCTCTTTTGTAAGTGATGTGATTTGAAGTAGGGGTCTTGAGAGGGGTAAGCTTCTGTTGCATAAAAATTTGGCTGAGACTCCAGAGAAAATCCCAAAGGCCTGATCACTGTGTTAGTAGTGCTGGGGCTCGGGCCAGTAATCAGCAAGTGAACAAGAGCTTGTGGGGAGCCTCTTTCTTTGCAGATGAAGTAAGGTGAGGATAGTCTTAGCTTCCCAGGAAGCTGCTCTCTGCTCCAAGCAGGAGGAAACAGAAGGGTACCAGCTATTGTCTTTTGTTGACAAGTAGTGAGGTAACCCCCTCCCCTGAAATATTTTCTTTACTGAGGAAGTGGGAAAACTTGCTTTTGGTTCATCAGTAAGCTTTCATGTTTACAAGATCCTGAACCTGGGTTCAGAATATGTGAGGGGGTAGGAGGCTCTCACCCGCTGGGTCCTTTGCATCCCCTTTGCCTTCTGAATCATACCAGAGTTGTTTGCTAATGGAAAGAAAAGGGATAGTGAACATTTTCTCTTTTTTTGCTGGTGTGACCAAAGGGATTCTACAGCTCTGGGGTGGTCTAGAGATCTCATTCGTGTTCCATAGAGTTTAAAGTGACTGAGGAGAGAAAATAACCTACTGTTTCAACGCGGTTTGCCTGTGGAGAGCTGCCAAGCTGTTACACACTATCGCTCCTCTTCCCGCTTCCCCGTTTCGTATTTGGCATCCTGAGGTTGCAGTGTTAGCAGAGTTTAAAGGAAGATGCTCCACCAAACTTCTCCAGCATAACCCTTCCTCCTTCCCCCTCCCTCCGCCCGTTCCGCGTGTCTCAGAGGCGAAAGCCCCCCCTGCAGCCGGAGCGGCTGCGGCACGAACAAAGACCCATGGCAGCGGGCCGGGGCGCGGCGGCGGGGACTCGGTGAAAGGCTGCAGCCACGGCCACCTCCCCTGCCACTTTCCGAGCCCTGTCATCTTCCAGGTAAAATGAATGTGTGTCACATCCATCATCCCGCCATCCCAGGGGGCGGGAACCTGCTTGGTTACTGAAACTTCCGAGCCCCGATCGGGGCGGTATTGTTGACCTGACAGGGCTGCTCTTTTGTGGGCTCCGTTGCCAGGATTTAGCCATTTGCATAATGGATTAGCATGAAACTGAACGCACGGGAATGCCGCTGCGCCGTTTCCCACTCTTTCTTAGCTGGCGGACCTCTGCGGCGAGTTAATTTATAAATGTGACTTGCCGCTATCCCTCGGAGACCTGTTTCCTTTCAGGCAAGGCAGACGCTCCCTCCCCTGTCTCGCCGCCGTGCGAATACCATGGCAGCCCGCCCCCCCCCCATCCGATCCGGTCGCCGCTGGCCCCCCGCGAGGGCCGGGGCGGGCAGCCGGAGCCCCTCAGGTCCCGCCGGCGGGGAAAGGTGCACGAAGCGGCCGTGGCCCCGGGAGCCCCTCTCTGCTCTCCCCGGGGCGGGTGAAGGGCTTTACCCGCACTTTTCCGCGCACTTCTACCTGGGCAGCGCGGGCGGTAGACNCAGGAGCTGCTCGGAGGCACCCAGGGTTTCCCCCGCCGACCATGAAGAACCCGATGCCACAGGCGGCCTCGCTGCTGCTGGAGAAGCTGATGCTCCTCGTCCACATCCGGCCATTGCCCGCGGGCTCCGGCGGGGAAACGCCACCGCCTGCACCCGGCTACTACGACACCAGCTGCTTCAAGCGAGGAGACCTGTTGGAGGTGCCCCGCACCCTCTTCATCCACTTCGGCATTTACCTGGGCGAGAACCGCGTCGCCCACTTGATGCCCGACATCCTGCCCTCCATCACCGGCGACCGTCGGCAGATTCAGCAGGTGGTGACCAACAAGCGGCTTATCCTGGGCGTCATCGCCAGGACGGCCAGCGTCAGGGTGGACACGGTGGAGGACTTCGCCTACGGCGGCAGCATCCTGGTCAACCACATGGACCGGCTCTTCGAGGACCAGGTGCTGGGCAGCGAGGAGGCGGCCCGCCGGGCGGAGAAGCTGGTGGGCGCCACGGCCTACAGCCTGCTCTGGAACAACTGCGAGCACTTCGTCACCTACTGCCGATACGGAGCCCCCGTCAGCTTCCAGACCGACAAGGTACGGCCCGGCCAGCGGCGGCGCTGCCCTTCCCCCGGCGAACCCGCTCCCCGAAGNTGCCGGTACCGCCCGCCGGCCCGGCCGCCGCTGACGCTGCTGTTCCCGCAGCGGGCAGTGCCGCTCGGGACGGCGGCGAGCCTGGCCTCAGCTGGCTTCAAGCGGCGAGGAAAGCCAAGCTGAATTGGTAGAAAAGTTAATACGCATCTAAATTGCTCTGAAGCTACAGGTTGTAGCCGGAGCCACAGGCAGTACCGGGGTTGATGCTGGGGGTGATGCGGTGCCAGTCCAGCTCTTCTCTCTTCCCCTCCCTCCGGGGCGCCCGTGTGAGAGCTGAGGCAGCAACCGCTGCTCTGTCCCGAGAGAGTGGGCATCGCCAGCTCTGCAGCGAAAGCTTCCCTCTTTAAATCTCTTTTTAATTTTTTTTTTTCCCAGTTCTGTGAGACTGTGAAGATGATTATTCGGGACCAGAGGAGCGTGCTCGCATCGGTGCTTGTGGGACTAGCGTCAATAGTCTGCCTAGGTGTGGCACCTTCCACCACACTTCCCACCATCTTCATTCCCTTCTTTCTGTGGATGGCTGGCTAACAGCCTTCCTGGAGTCTTCCATCCAGCGTCTGTATATAGGATGTATACTACTGTATTTATGAAAGCACACATTACTCACTGGCATCATGTAAAGTTTCTTAACTTTGTGCACCATTTTAAAATACAATTTTGTCTAGAACACAGTGCACAAGGCATAGCTTACTGTGTAAGCCAAATAACAGATTTCCTGAAAATCTTGGTATATTTTAACACACCTTTAAATCATGGAAAAAGTAGGGTTGCGATGCAGTTCTGCTCCTTGTCTTTAGCCAAAAATGATTCTAGTAACATCCTTCATGTTCTTCAGTTTTTTAGCTGCATACCTGGGTGCCATAACTATTAATAAAATTGATGATGGAGTTCCAGAAAGTGATGGAAATGGAGAACAAACTGCTTACCTCTTCCTTTTATAGATATAGTGTATATTCAGAAATTACTGTTTCCATTCCTAAAATACTCCTTGGTGGAAATGCAAATAAATTGACTCTTTTTTTGAGAGCAAAGAAGAAAACCCAACCCTGAGCTGGGTGCTGTGGGAGCACATTTGGCCGGACCAGTTAAAGTCATTTCCCTTTTGGGAAATGTTCAGAAATCTGTCATTTACATTAATTGTGTAAACACTTGCTGCCTTATTGAACAACTTTTTAATTGGGTTAGTGATAAGGAATGATGGCAATTCCTCACCAATTTCCTTGCCAGTGATAATGGCTAATATAAAAGGCTACAGAGGGATTTAGGAGCTATAGGAAGAAATCTGCCTGTTTTATGTCAACTAGTGATGTACAGATGTTGGGACATTTCCAGCATTCCAGGGCACATGGCAGGGAGGAGGAGGACAGACACCAATTTTGTTCCTGCCATTCCTCAGCAGTGGAACCTGTGGAGGTGCTGTAAAGTATCAGGGATCATTGGAGCAGTTTCTGTGTCGGCTATATTGTGATTTTGGAGATTGCCTTAAAACACTTTCTCGGTGAAAGACAACATGTCTTCCTATATTCATCTCTTATAAAAGTATTCACTTTCAAGCCAGTAGCTGGTGCTAGATGCGTTTTATCTTCAATGCTGAGGCCTTTCAGTTTATCAAGAATGTGTAAAGCTGGATTTGAAATCAAGTTCATGTAGGCAATTATTTAAATGCTAAAAACCTTTGCTATTTTTTTCTTAGCAAGGTCTGTTATGTATTCAGAGGAATTGTTCAGCTCCTGGAATGCCTTGCGTGCATACATGTGCTTACTTGTTCACATGCTGTGCTTCCTTCCTTTCTAGTTAAAGGCCAATATGATGGTGTCTTCACCAAGGACTCAACCTCAGATTTGCTTTTATTAATGGTGTGCAGTGTCCTGCCCTCAGCTCTGTTGCTGAAATGGCCAGTTTCCCATTTTTAGAAAGACTCCTTTTAACTGTGTTATAAACCCCCTCCTCCTTCCCCTAGACCTTACAGATGCTTGAAGGTTGGGTTTTTTAGAACTGAGAGTCTACTTGGCTACTCTCTAATCGTCATCTTCTGGCTGCTCCACCATAACCGACGAAGAATGTAAAGACTGGGGTGAAATTCCAGCTCATAGGAAAGAGCAGCATGACTCCTGCTGACATCAAATAGGGGATTTCAGCCCAGCTTTCACATGTTCAGTCGGCAGCCCAGCTCTGAGCAGCTGGATATCAATTACTGCTGGATCCTTGTAAACAGCTTCTATTCTGCTTTGAAAGGTTGCAATGCTCAGTGTAAACTGTTTCTGGTAAACTTTTGAAATTAAGGGTTTTTTTAATTAACACGAGTTACTTTTTCATAGCGTATGCATTAGTAATATTTACATAAACTCCAGTGTGGTTTTTTTACTTGCTGTGAATAAGGCATGAGCTGTAGTCATAACTGTAATTATATAAATAGATTTTATTCATTTAAAAATGTCTGCTGACCTCTTGAAATTGAGTCTAATGCTGTAGTATTACTCTAAGATATCCCAGTAGGGCACTGAACAGGCCATTAACATGCAGTTACATGGTGTCTGATTACAGGTGGGCTTTTCTTTTACCTTTTATTTAATTGGGATTTATAAGAATTCCAGTAATTCTTACGATCTACATACACAATAAACAACGGGGTCATGACCACTAACCAAATCACATGTGGGACTCCTGGAAGCAGAGAAATGTTCCTGCTCTAGCTTTGGTATCAAAGGACCTGTGCTCCTGCACTGCTAACATTGTTGAGTAAAAATCATCCAGAGTGACTAAATTGGGATTTTCATAGGTGTCTACGAGAGAAATGAAAACAGTTCCTTGCAGGCTTTTGGATGTATTAGTAGAGAATTTTCCTTCAGCATATAAAGTTTTAAACTTATGAAATGCTATGAAATGGTCTAGAATGTCTTGCTGTATCCTTTTATCAAAGACAAGTAATAATGGCATGGGAGCAGAAATTCATCTGCATGTTTAAGCATTTTTCCTACCAACTGTAGTTCCAGAAAAGATCTGGAAATTTTGTTAGAGTCAGGCATGAGTCAAATCAGTCATACTCTGAGGAGAAAAACAAGACTAACAGGCATGAATTTTCATGTTCAGCTCAGCGGGTGGTGTTTGTGCTCTGAAATATTTTGGTAAATGTCAGTGTCAACTTTTTTTTCTGTAATTACTTGAGTAAAAATAAGCACTAGCTGGAGCATTGCATTTCAGACTTGAGCTCAACTGTGATGCCATTGAAATGAAGGAGCTAGTTATAATAAGAAAAACACAGAAAACTGTGGAGTGGTTCAGCTGTTGGGGAAATGTGTGTGCTTAGAAGTGAAATTGTTCATCGGTAACTGTAAGTGATGGTGATGGGGAGTGTAAATCCAGAGCCACAGCTCATTATAGTGGGGGCTGTTCTGAAAAGCCGTGTGGTTAAACCAGAATACGTAATGAAGGAGTATAACTATCACCCCATGCTACTGGAAAAAGCAAGTAGTGAAGACATCAGGTTTAAAGGATAGATGTTTACCTTCAGGCTTTCCAAGGAAAACAAAAATAAAATGAGTAAAGTTCAAAATGTTTTTAGAAAACCCTTGTTTAAAAGAAATGAACAAAAAAGGTCAGTTACTAAATGAAGACATTAGAACACTGTGCTTTCTGGTTTTCTGTTTGCATTTATTTTAGCTTGGAACATAAATGATAACTCATTCTCTGGTGAACAGTCATCTGCTGCTTGATTTCACTCTGCATTCTCCTGTGCTGAAGGAGAATGCTGCATATAAATACCATTGAGGCTTTTAATGAAAACAGAATCATAGTAATACTTGTTAAAGTCTGAGGGGGTAGGAAAGAGGGAATTAAACTTGTGTGTGACTTGACATCGTCCAGACAGGTTTTAGAATGCAAACTGCAGCAACAAAAAACATTAGAACTGTGATCTCTAGAAATTATATGGTGCTGTATTATTTGTTGCATGTTCTCACATTAAATAAAGCATCACACACCACTGGATGATACAGAACCATGTTAGACAGTCATTAGTTAGCATCTCCTTTATCCACTGAAACAAAAGTTCTCAGGTGACTTGGAGCATTTCCTCATAATGCTTTGTAATAGCTTTGGACTTGATTTATCTGAATACTTAACTGTCATGAATGAGCTTTCCAATGAGAAGTGAAGACAGAAGAGCTTAATAGTTTTGAAGCTCTTTGCTGTAGTGCATTCCAGGCTCTTGTCAGCCTTACAAAAATCTTTCAGAGCATTGTGCTGGTAGAATAAACAATCTCCTCTCCTGCAGGAATGGAACAGTCAAAGTATTTGAAGGCTTTTTTTTCTGGCATAATTTCTTTTAAAAAAATTATTCTAGTGTGTTCTGTGATGTAGCTTCATCACAGAACAACAGAAGTCAAGAGAACATTTAGGATATGGTCCTGAGTGCTCAGAGACTGTGGGAGAAGGGGGGCAAGTGGGGAGACCTTTAGGAGGCTTAAGTTAGAATTACATTGATTCCAGTACCACAGTTCTGTCTGTTACAAAACTGGGGATTTGGAGTTACTGTTTCTGTGTCTCACAGGGTGGAAAACTTTCTGTAAGACTTTCTGTAGCTTTTTTATGTTTTCCCTGTATATAAGAGAACTTTGTTTAGCCGTGTGGCTTTGTTTCTCTTCTGTATTGCTGTGTCTGTAAACTGAAAAACTGTTGGTGTCTGCTCTGTGCTAGTGTGATTTGGAGCAAATCAGCTGCACAGTCCCCTATAACTGTATCACAACACCTACAAGTTTCTGCTTGGTCTGAACAAAGCAGTGGGAATGTGACAGACAGATAATGCAGGTTTATTTTAATTGAAAGGGCAGGGCATATTAAGTGTGGTGAAGGACTAGTCAGTGAGTGCAGAAGTGTGTGCCTGAAGACAGATGCAGGGCACAGCGTTGTCTGCCTTCCTGTGCCCAGCTGGAGTTTAGGAGGCTTGCAGTGGGGTTGCATGTTAGCACAGAGATTAAAAGGATTAACTTGCCTTCCCTTAAATTGAAGCATGCCATCCATGCCACAGGCTGTAATCTAACCTAGTAAATAAAGAGTGGTGGACCATCCTCTGACTATGTGGTGGTACACTGTGGCTCTTGTGTGTAGCTGAACTACCCCACTGTTTCACCTGTACTGGCTGTGAGTAGCCCTCCCTGGCCTGCCTTGACCTAAGGCATGCTCCAAGAGAGCACCAGTTGCCAGGTGATGCAACTGGAATCATGCAAACATGGATGACCATGTACAAATGTGCAAACCTATTTTGCGACCTTGTTTAGCTGATAACCCTGGCCAGAATTTTAAGGCCATTTGTTACCCAAAACCTTGAGCCCCTTCCTGACTGAGCAGCACTTAGAATGGAAACAGCAATACCAATTTACAAAGAGGGGAAAAAAATGTGATTGCTACCGCATTTCTGGGGATTTGGGAGACCTGTTCCTAGGACCTTCTCAGTCCATCCTTCAGGAGTTCACAAGACTTTGGATAAGGCTATGGGGTGGCTACCCTTCAACTTTTTTTATTTTTAGTCTTTTAGTTATTTTTATGGTTAGAACAGTGATTATTGATATTTTTTTAGGCAACACCTGTGACTTTGAGTTAGAAGGGCAAAATGGCTCTCTGTCCACTCTGTGTTGGAACAGGCTCTGTTTGGGATCTCCAAAGGAGGGTGTCACTTCTCATGGTCTATTGGCCCCAGTGACGTTCAGAATGGGAAACAGATGCAGTCAGAAACTGCTGAGATTAGGACATTTCTGGAAGTAATTCATAAAATTTTCAGGCAGAAATAAGGGAGAGACTATTATGTTTGATCAGTGGTCTGCTTCTTTACTGCACTGTTGCTTTCATTATAAAAAATCCTCTTAATTAAAGCAGATAACCTGCTGTACCTCCCAAACTATTGGCTAGAGTGTCTCCTTTTTAACTCTTTCCCATTTCTATAACCATGACAATAATCATCTCTCTGATTTCTGGCTACTTTGAGGACTTGGTTAATATTTGCATAAGGTTGTAGGGTTTTTTGCATTGGACATACCCAATAAATAAAATGCATGGTTCCTCCCCAGAAGGCATTTTCTCTGCTTGTGAAACCAGAGTTCTGTGAGGCTAAGAAGGCACACTATAGAATGTAATTAAGAATACATTCAAATGAAAGGTTTTGCTCTGCTTAACTTGCCAAGCCACCTTATCTTCTCTTTGTGCAGAGGCTGAGACCTAACTCAGATTTGCACCCACGTTCCTTGCAGTTTTGCAGAAAATACCTGCACATTGCCATTTAGTACTGCACATAAACAGAGGGAGGAGTCTGCTACTTCTACACAGTAGGAAAAAATTAGTAATTTGTTCTAATCAAAAGTGAAGAAATGTGGATGTGAAGAAAATGACGAGTTTCCCGCACTCCTACTGGAAATATTAGGGTTAGATAACAGAGTAATTTTTGCCATTTATATGTGCAGACTGGATTGTAGGAAGCTCCGAGTGAATATTCAGGAGAAGGGAGGCACCTGGTTTCAACACTTCATTTAGTGTCTAAATGACATGATAATGCACTGTGGAAGTAGCCTGGAGCCAAGGATGACTTGGTTGCCTCCAGAACCAGAAACAGCATGGCTGTGAAAAAAGGAGCAGTACATTTAGCCCTAGGGGGAGGTGGCAGTTCAGTACAGCACCATCTATCCCAGCTCCATCTCTTTTGGAGCCTGAACAGATAATGTTTCATGACCCTGTCCCGTATTGCAGTCATACCTGCTCACCTGAAGCAAGAGATCTGAATCATGCAGATACACTCCAGACTGTTTCAATTCCATCTCAAGCCTCATGTTATTCCTGGGTGAGTTACACAGGTAGCAGCTCTGACGGTATCTCAGGAGTCCCTTCCAAAATATTTCAGATTTTGGAAGAGGAGCTTGAAGGTCTCACTTAGGGCTGCAAATCATCTCAGACTGTCAAGTGTGTAAGGTTGCAATGCCCTGAAGTATACATGAAGATGTAGCCTGTGGTATCCACAGTCATGCTACCACATCCCATTACTCATCTTTTCATCAACCTTGGGATATAGACAAATCTCAGCTCCTCTGGAAATCCAAATATGTAATAAACTAGAACATGGCCTTGACAAATAGGTAAAAATAACATTTCTTCATCCAGTACATCAGCCATTTATCACGGATGATTGCATGGTAAAGACAGCTGTTTGTATTCTTTTAGCTACTACTCCCAGTTTCTGGCAGCAAGTTTTGGTTGCACTGTATGCAAGAAAGATCCACTCCAGTGTACAAGTAACTATTTTAGAATGGCAATTTCTTCATGTATTGACAGACAGGGTGTAGACTGGGTATAATGTCTTTTCAAAAACTTGCCTGGTGAAAGCAGTAATTCTGCTTGGCTGATAAACTGAAATTCCAGCAAGGAACAGAGCGTTTCTATTTCTGATGTCTTTGAGCAATTCCAGTAACTAATACTGTTAAAGCATTGAGAACTGCACCGGCAGTGGAGCTGATGCATAGTCATAAAACATGTTTCAAAATTATAATGAGGGTTTTATGACTTGCAAAGAGATTTTTACTAGCAAGCTGAAAATATCCACCCAAACCAGTTATAGAAGTTACTTTCCCTCAGTAATTTTCTAGTCTGCATTTTTCATTTTGTTGAATGTTTGCATTGAAAGCTCTCTAACAGACAGTACTTAATGCTGCAATTAAATACAAATCTGTGCTTGCAACAACAGTCTGTTCTTATGGGAAAGACAATGGATTTGTGACATCAATTGTGAGCTCAGTGTATAACAAGCAGGAAAGGAACATGGGATGTGAGCAAGATATCTATTTATACAAAAAACATTTCACCCTAATTTAAAAAATTGTAAGAGAAATTCCTTTAAAAAAAGTTGCATAATTAAGACTGCACAGTTAAAAATTATAACATTAACTTTATAATTAAGTAGTACTCCAGGCTTCTTTATTATAACAGCATCACTGGGTTATGTTTCTTCCAGCTAAAACCAATAGGAGCTTTGTTACTGTCTTCACAGAGAGCAAAAATAAATATGAAATATTGCTACCAATTCCCTGACTTCTTCACAATCTTGTATCTGTGAAAATTTAATAATGATGTTCAGAAATAATGAACCCCCAGCAATAATGAAATTTACATAGAATTATGATTCAAAGAATCCCACACATCAAAAACTCTGCAGCTTTGTTTTTTTTCTTTGTAGTTTTTCAAATCTTTTCAGGCAGCTGTCTGCAGATGGTTTTGCACTGCCACCATTGTTTTTACCAATTTTTTTGTTGGTATAGGCACTGCACCCTTCATGTGGCTTCTGAGATTTTTTTCTGTGAACAAATCTACTCCCATTATTATTTAGAAAACTGGATTTTCAATTCAGAGCTGCAGCAAGACAGACACTGTTAACAACTTTACTACCTTTGAGCACTTTGAGCTTATAGATGAGGGCCAGATTTTTACTATCAGAGGAAACTGGGAATGACCTTGGCAACATCTGAAAGTCAGTTTAGCAAAGTATCATTCTCCACTGATGAGCAACATTGAACACTTGAGGATAGGGAACACGTACATATGGATTCTTGATATGTTCTCAGAAGTTTACAATTTGCAAACTTCCAGCTTTAAAGCTTGCATTCATTTCATCACGTTAAATACTCTTACCCTGTGTGAACTTATCTTACTTCATTTTTAGTTTATCAGCCTGACCTTTGAAAGGCTCTATGGCAAGATAAATTATGATATATGAAAAAGCACATTTTAAAAATCTCTTGTCCCTCCCCTTCTTGTACTACAGGGAAGAATGAATAATCATTTGCAGTACTTTTTTTCCACTTAGAGTCTTACAGCTCAGATATTCCTGATGTGAAAATCAGAGTTTTTGCTGTTTCCACAAAGTTGTACTTTGGGAAACAGCTCATTTGGCACCATCTTTCTTCTACCATGGCTGCCCTCCAAAATTTACTACACATTATACTTCTTAGTTCAACAGTATCATCCTGGATCTTTAGAGCTGAACACACACATCCTTCAGTCGTTTCTCGGAATTTACTCATCTGTGCTAAAATGCCTTTTATTGTGTTCTCAGTTTAGAACCAATGCGAGGTTCTGTTCCTTTAGAAAAAGAACTAGCTTACTTTGAAAACTGCTCTATCACTTTTGTACTGAATATTGCTACAACTTTTTTTTTTCCCCTATAGCCTAATCCCTCAAAAGACCCTTTCTTTATCACCTTCCAGTTCTATCGCTGGCAAATGCCTGGCTTTTAATATATTTTAACAAGTTGGTTTTTGTTTTGTTTTTTTTTTTTAATTGTTATTACTAGCTTTTATGTTAGCAAGGTGATCCTCTGAATCTATTTTCACCTGGGTCCTCGGGGCTTTCTACGTAATTAGCTTGTGTTCCTTGTCTGGATATGAGATAGACTTTTTGAAGGGTGGCACTTGTAGTATTATTAGAGAGTGTCCAAAGAAGGGCTAGGAAGAAGCGGCTGAGGTCACTTAGGCTGGCCTAGAGAAGAGACTGAGGGGAGACCTCAACGTGATCTACAGCTTCATTGTGAGTGGACAAGGGGGGACAGACACTGATGTCTCCTCTGTGGTGACAAGGGACGGGACCTGAGGGAGGGGCATGAAGCTGTGTCAGGGAAAGTTTAGGCCGGATATTAGGAAAAAGGTTCTTTACCCAGAGGGTGGCTGGGCACTGGAACAGCTCCCCGGGGAAGTGGTCACAGCTCTAAGCCTGACAGAGCTCAAGAAGTGTTTGGACAATGCTCTCAGGCACAGGGTGTGACTCTTGGGGTGGCCTGTGCAGGGCCAGGAGCTGGATTCAATGATCCTTGTGGGTCCTTTCCAACTCAGGATACTCTGTTATAATATGAAGTCTTTGCTTGCCCCAGCTCACATCCTCCTGGGCCAGAGGTGCAATGAGGCAGGCAGCGTCTTCTCGGAGTCCAGTGTGGAGACGAGCGTCGAAGAATGCCAAATCGATCACCACCGACTCGACACGCTGTGAAGAGAGTTGCACCATCTCCGGGCTGCCAGGAAAAGAGAGGAGTGGAGCTCCTCCAACATGACAAAAGCCGTGGCTGACCAAGTGCCTTTTAAGATAACATACTCCCACCTAGTGGTTCTCTTAGAGTCAGGAAAATGCACTGACTCCAGCAAATGGAGAAGTTAACTATGGAACTCGCATTTAAAGAACGAGTAACTCAGATATTTACTAAGTCGATATAACTTCTCAGTAGGTCTAGAAACGTTGGTTTTGAATTCCTATTTCACTGCTGTAACATCTAACCAGAAATCGAGAAGGAACAGTTAAGCTGCATAACCCTGATTTTATAGTTAGTACTATAGTTACTACTGTAGTATATAGTTGCCCATGATGTAGTTAGTGAGTCTCAGTTTAGTTTTTCACAACACTTTTGGTTGTGTCTCTACGCTTTGTAGGAAAGACAATAGCTAGATACAGAAAAGCATTTAAAAACCATTCTGTTAGCTGTACTTAATACCATAAGAAACCTCAAAGAGAAATTGTGGTATTCTACATGTGTATAAGAGACAAATATATAAAAATGTGTGCATATATATAAATGAAAGAAACACCCAAAATTACAGGTAACATTGCTTCTGGCTTTCTTAATTGTGTCTCCAAGCAGAGCACTATATCTCTAATAAAGAAAATTACACAGAAGCACTGTAAGTTGTTCAACTACAATTGGTACTGACACTCCAGAGTTTCCTGACTTAAAAGCTAGCTAGCAGCTCACAGCAGCTGGATTACAAATTCAGAGGATGTGAACTGGATACATCAATGGCTTTTAGGATTCTCAGTATAAGCAGGAATTCAAAGCCAAGTATGAGGAATCTAAAGAAAGACTGAACTCTTTCCTTCCACCTTTCAAATTACTCAAGAGGTATTTTAAATATTTAAATTAAGGAAAAGTAGAATGAAATCTTGTTGTCCACTGTTGCACTCAATGTAATTTATTTCCAAAATTATTTAATATTCAAGAGCTAATGTCATATAAAAGTCTTCAGACTCCCTGATAAACTTCCACTTAATGTTTAGGTCAGATCCAGTATGACCAAAGACTCTACAGTTTAACACCTATTTGGTTTCAGTGCTGAGATATGCTCTAAGATTTTCACAGAAACTACCATAAATTCAAGCATTTTCGGCAATATTTGCAGAGAAATAAAAAACTGAGCAGGCACTGTGTCTGATCTTTTGACACCCTTTGGTGAGGACTGAGACACCAGCGGTGTGAGGAAGAAAGCCTGCTTTGTAGTTCTTTGTGCTTCCCATCTTTCTGTGAAGAAAACTCTGGTTTCAAGCTTGTTGTGGCAGTAGCCATTTCTTGCCAATCCTCTTCAATTCCTCCTCCACAGAGGTGAAGAGGTTGTATCTCTGTTCCAGAATGCTTTTGAAACATCTGCTTAAAAAGCAGACTGGAAAGCATTCTGTGATGGTGGAACATCAAAAGACCACAGTGCTGTAGGACAGGATTTTCTGTCTCCCTTGGCCCTTCCCTCCTTCCTGTTCTTTCCTCACTTCACTTTCCTGACATTCACCACTTTTTCCACCAACCCTTTGTGGTGTTACTTTTTCAGCAGTTCCCTTCTGCTCCTTCCCTCTCAGGCTTAGCTGTATTGCCAGAAAACTGCCATTTTGCTCAGTGATAAAAGGCATGGCTTTTGTCGTGAAGTGCCCAGGTTTTAAGAGAGAACAGAAAGCAATAGTTCTGGACGTAATGGGGGGAAAAACAAGAAAAGAGATTTTATACACTTTGTTAATGCACATTTTACATCACTCCACACTCAGCAATATTGGCTTAAAGTAGATTTAATTCAATTTACATCAGAGCAATTGTTGACATTTGTACTCATCAAAGTGAAGACAGAACTTGCTCCAGGATCCATTTTTTCATCTTCATTGTATATCTTTTAACATTGCATGTTAAAATCATGTGGCATGTGTCTCAAAGTGGTTTACCAAAAAAGAAACTCTGTATTATATTTTTTTCTCCAATTAATATTCTGTTCTCCCCAAATGTTCATTTCAGCAATATTTGATCTTGTAATTTTATAATTAAAAAAGATTCCAACTTTTTAAGGCAGAAAGCTGAAAGAGTACAAACTGTTCTTTTCAAGAAAAAAGACCCTTTAGGCCCTAGGACGCCTTGTTAGGAGGATCCTAATAAACAAGCATTGCAGTGCTTGATAAAGTGAAATCCAAAATAAAATGGACTGATTGACTCAAATAAAGTCTTTCCAGACAGCATACTATAATTAGATTTACAATCATATTATGTCTAGGTTTTCTGCAGAGACCTTTGTCTAAACTTCAAAGGATGTCTGGTTCCTTTTCTACTACCTACACATCAAACCTGTCAGAGTGCAGAGAAATACTACATACCCTCTTTTCCTGCTCCAGGCCATAGTAAAATTTACAGTGACAAAAAAAAATCTAATGCTCCTATTAAAGTATATTACAACTGCAGGAATAGCCCACTCCAGAAATATATATGGTAGGACTTGCTAGCATTCCAATAAAACAGAAGTTAAATATCAAGGACTTCTGTGTTACAGCTACCTAAAATAACTTAGAAGGAAAAGCACTGTCTGGTGCAGTGCTATAAAATAAAATGTGTAAGAAAAAGACCTCTTTCACATTTTCAAATCTAGCCAAAGGAATCTATGTCATAATCTTGGCAAGACTCTGCCCTCATTCCTCATCCATCAGATTTGTGAGAGTTTCAAGTAGACATTGCAAGGAAGCAAACTCAGTGTTAAAAGGAACTGTATAAAGCTTTGGGGCAAACAGTATATTATTTGCAATTAAAGGTAATTTTCTAACCAGAATTGGTACCAAATGCTTTTTGGTAAATTATGCTGTAATTCTTGTACAATAATCCTAAAATAAATTTCTGTTTATCAGGTCTGAAAGTTAAACAGCTATGTCCTAAGGTACTGATTCAATAGAGCAATAAAAAAATAAATGTTGTGATAAATGCCAAAACATGTTTTGGGCCTGGTTCTTTTTTACCATTCTTTCATAAAAGTTCATAAAAAACAAGTGAATAAAACTTTCAGGTGTGTAAAATCTCTTCTGAAGACCTGAAGTTATCTGATATAGTTCTTAATTTAATAAAAAAATATTACATTCCCCTGTAAATCATGTCTTACTAGGAAATTTAAATATTCAGCTCAGATTTTATTATGAGTCACAGAAAAATCCAAGAAAAATAGAGATTATAAACAGTTGTTCTTAGTAAAGCCTAATTATAGTGAACATTCAGATCGTCAAAGAAAAGCAGCTCACACCTGTGGGCAAGGGTGCACTGAGAACTCTGATACCCAATTAGCACATGGGGAACAGAGGAAGAAAAGGATCATTAATTTCTTTCAGAAAGGCAGGGGTCGTTAGCTCCTATGTTCACCTTTGATGTTTAATAAGAGATTATAAATATGGAATACTTTTTGGTTATTTACATTCTCTTTTATTCATGCCATAAAGTGGAAAACCTGATTGCAAAGTTGTATGTTTCCCTTGAGACCTTCTGCTGTACTCCAGAAATGGCTGTACATGGCAACCTATCCAGTAAGGTGTCACTTACATGAAATACAAAGAAAATGCCGAGGATTTGTGGGTTTGGGTATGTTTTTTTTTTTCATCTAAAAGAGATTGCCTGCATTCCTTCAGTATTTCCCATCACTAGTAACAACTGAGACACATGGAGTTTTCAGCCAGGGAGTGAGCAGCCTCTAAGGTAACAGGGACACACAACTGCAGTCAAAATGTCACTTCATTTGACTTAATATACCCCAAACTGATTCCTATGAGAGGCTTTGTGGCCGATTTAGATGGGGGGGGGGGAATAACCACACAGAAACCAAACAGGCACCTGAAATGAAAAGATGGTGAAATTTAATCTTGAAGGCAATAGCTTTGGTATGTTGGCCATTCAGAACTTTTAAATGGAGACATACAATCTGTAAATTACATGATGAGTGTAACATGCCATTATTAATAAAAGCACAACATGCATTCTCTTTGAAAAATAAGCAAACTCAAATCACTAAATGTCAAATATGACAATGTGGCAATTCTGTGGCAGTACAGATTTAAAGTGAGATTGCTAAAAGCTCTGGAACATCTTCATAATAAAGAGGAATTTGCATGTCCCAAAGGTAAAATTTCAGGGATTCTCTGCCTTATTACTAAGCGCAGTTGAGCATGTAAACCTTAAGAAAAGGGAGGGGGAGAAGTTTTTGGTGAAAGCATATTGGTTTTGAAAGTCTTTGATTTGCTAGATGGGGGAAATGGGCCACAACATTATGATAACAACTTGAAGAACTTGCAAGCTAATCCCACACCCCGTATTAACCCTGATACATTTGACGTGTGCCTTGCTACGTGAGCCCTAAGGAGTGGTGATGGGAGTTGAAGAGCAGTGCCAGAGCCGCAGGGCCAACAGCCCAGCTGGCTTGGCAAGCGGCTGCAGGTGTGAAGCTCGTGGGGCTCATTTCCAAGAGACTGAAACATTACCTGAGCCAACAGGGATTGAAACCAGACATGTCTTCTCCCTGGCAGCCAGAGACGGGACAAGAGAACGTAGCCTTGAGCTGCACCCAGGGGAGGGTTAGGTTGGACATTAGGAAGGATTTATTCACAGAAGGGGCGATCAAATATTGGAATGGAATAGAATGTCCAAGGAGATGATCAAGTCACCATCCCCATGTAAGATGGAAGGCAGCACTTAGTGCCACAGTCTACTGGACATCGTGATGGTGTTGGGTCATAGGCTAGATTTGGCTTTTCCAGAGGTCTTTTTGATTCAGTGATATTTCACTTCGGTATTACTTGTCAACGCGGACCTGAACAAGACTAAACACTCCCTAACGAACGAGTGTATGCCAGAGCACATCGTAAAGGCCCAAATACGCTGCTTCG
>WBNO01029161.1:4985-41630 GCA_013400575.1 Peucedramus taeniatus
GGCTCACGGGGAGGGGCCCGGCTCGCACGGCTCTCCCCGTGGGACACGCGGCCGGCTCGCCGAGTGAGCCTCTGCGCCGTGCTCAGGTGCAGGCGTAAAACTGAGGGGCCCACGTTGATGATTGCCCTTTCACAGGCTTGTCCGGCACCTTACGCTGCCACTCCAGTTTAACTGCGGAGCAAGGAGAGGAGCCCCAGTGTTTTTCACTGTTCTTGTATCAGGATTAGGAGTTTATGAGAGCTCTTCCAACTCAACGTTGCCAACTTTTTCGCTTCTGGGAAGAAATGGCCAGGCAAGAAATCTGAAAGGGCAAAATCACTCTATGTCTTGTAACTGCAATTTGCCCAAATGGTCTTTTTTTGAGAAACACACTCAACAGAGCAGTACAAAATACAGGGTCCCAGAGATGCTGCATCATCAGTACCTTGTTTTAGAACTCAGTTTATGTTTTTAAGCATTACTTATCATCATAATGCCAATGTACCCCATACTGAGATTCAGACAGATTCCACAAACTGTTCTTTAATTCTAAGACTAACTGACAAGGTTCAGATATTGAAAGTAATCTTCTGCCAACAATCAGGGCACACTTCTCTTGAGGTTTCCAAAATTATCAATGTTGCTCACTGGCTCTTCTCAGAGGCAGTGATAAATACTATTATCACAACAGGGACTGGGGCAACTTGACTGTTGCTTTGCTGAAGAATTTCAGGTAAAAGGAAAAACCCTACATATTTCTGGCAACCACATTCAGTAGGTGACATTCTTTTAAGTAAGTTGTAAGTTCATCCCTAGCCTAGAGCCTGAAGGTCACTGTGGTTTAAGAAACACAAATACATTAATACTATATCCGAGGTCACATATCATGTCCTCTGTGGCAGTTGTGTTGTTAAGCCAATCTCCTGGCTGAATTATACTTCAAGAAATACATCCCAGCCATCTTCGCTTTTTCTTTAACACATTTTCCTTGAGAAGTTCACATGCATGCAAATAGATGGAGGTTTGACAGAAAGAGTACGTAATCTTAAAAAGTACTTTTAAGTACTTATTACTTAAAAAGTAATCCATAAGTAAATCTTATGATTTACTGAAAGAGTACACAATCTCATACAAATAGTCGGTTTTAATTTATATGCACAGACAGCAGCTCTGACATACTGATCCTTGAATGTGACATTCTTCAGATGAAATGGTCTCCTATGTAAAGTAGATTCATGCTTAGTTTGTGTTCTCAGAGGATCAGAAATATGCTCTATGGAAAAGCAAGATATTTCTTCTATTCCCGGAGTTCCATTCAGTAGTCAACTGCTTTAAAGTTTAACTTATGATACTAAGGCACCACACTAACAGAGTTGCAAGATGCTAATGCCTAGGATGGACCACATTGCTCCCAAGGGAACATGACCAGCTAGATATTTTTGTACTCATGTGCTCAGATTCCTGGAAGACTTTGCAACATTAGTACCTTATAAATTGGATTTTACCATCAGAACCAAGTGAAAGAACCATCGTACTGCTTCAGCTCAGGCTGGATCTTTGGAGTTCAGTTGTTGTTCAAGATATACCTTTTTCCCTACAAATTACTACAAGACCACAAACATAGCTTGGCCTCGAATCAGAATAAAAGTAATTTTCTGAAAGCTGTGCTTTCAAATATATTTTAAGCTTATTCAGTTTGCTATTTTTCCTGGGTCCATACCTGCTCTTTACAGTGGACCAGCTAATGGAGCATGTGCTACCATACAGTGGGCTGAACACAAAATCCAGGCAAAAAATAAACTCAGATAACCTAAATAAAAATTATACATGTTCTGCCATACAGTAGTATTTTTTAAATTCATTTCACCACCCACTCATATTAGCTCAACTGCTGCCACAATCAAACAGTGGCATGAGAGCAAGACCACATATATTTTTCCAGTAGCATTTACTTAGCTCTATTTAACATAGATCATTGTAAAAGCACAGCCTCAATCTGAAAGCTCTTCAGTGTCCTTGTGGCATGGGATCATGAATGAAAAGGGTCCTTGGCACTGACAGAAGATCTGATATGTGGCAGGATCAATAGACAACATTAGAGAGGCAAGCCAGATAAGATAGTGTAGGAAGCAATTCCAGAAAAGGAGAAAAGCTTGCTAGCATAATTGGGAAGAAGAACAGAAAATAGAAACCTTAGAAGAGTCACTGTATGAAAAGTTAACGTTGCAAAATCTTATGTAAACTAGGTAGTAGTCAGTCATTGGATTTAACAATTTGTCTCTCTCAGTGAAAGCCTGTTAGCAATTGCACATGAAAATCTTCATCTGAGCTGTGATATGCCAAAGGTGTGGCTGTCCTGTGGTGTCTGCCCTGTTTAAGGTTTTATCTAAATGTACTTCTCTGTTATAATTAAGGTTTGTAGATCTTGAAACTCTTAAAGCTGTTGGTGTGAGTGTTGATTTCTGTTGTAGCCAGTAGAGCAGTTCTAGTGTCTGTTCCAAGCCTGGGTTATCCCATTTGATCAGGATGATCTAGGCTTTGAGTACGTTTACTAATTTATCAAATATTTCCATTTTTGGAAAGTTGCAGAGTTAGTGAAGGTTTTAGTCTGATAACCCCATTGAGGTTATCAGACCTTGGGTAGTTCTCTCACTACTCTATACTGACATTTCTTCTCTGAAGGTTGCTTCAGTTAAACATTAACATCCAGCAGTCAGCCTTCAGTTGAACAAGGTGAAAAAGGGAAACAACCAGAATTCATTAAAGCAGAAAAGGAAAAGCTTAGAAACCTAGAGTAGAGCACGGAATACTTGGACTTACTGGTTTTTGATTTTGCCAGAGCATTTTTTGGATTATTTGCCATGGATTCCCCACCATTCTCAGTGAATACTCAGGCTGGTGGTTACAGCTACTGTGAGTAAGTTTGTTCACTTCAAGTGCCAAAAGTCTGTGGGATGGATTTAATGAGTCCAGTCCTAGTAATGACCCATGTAGGTGTAAATATGCTGCCACTTTATAGAGTATCTGTGGGTCTTAGTCTTGGAAATTATAGGCAAGACAGAGCTTGTGGGTAAAGGCAATAACTTTTATCAGACCAACTGGCACAATTAAAAAGCCACACATTTTTAGTAGATTTAACAAGAGTTTCTGTAGAGAATCTCAAAATCACACAATGTCTGACTTTGGAAGGGACCTCAGGTCCAGCCTTCTGCTCAAAGCATGACTGTGAGACTAAGCCTGATTGCTCAGGGCTTTATTTAGCTGGATCTTGAAAGCCTCTAAGTCTGAAGACTGCACAGCTTCTCTGATCAGCCTGTTAGAACATTTGACTGACCTCATGCTTAAAAAAATCTGGAAAATGAAAAAAATCTCTATATCTAATTACTGTCTAAGCTTATTTTGATTTATTTGTTGTCTCTCATACTCCTGCTGATCACTGCTGTGAAAACCTGGCTCCATCTCAATAGCCTTCTCAGAAGCAGTCAGTCTGCTCTTGCATCTCCCCTGAGGCCATTTCTTCTCCAAGCTGAAAAGGCCCAGTTCCTTTAGCATGTCCTCTCAGGACAGGTGCTCTGGCCTCCAGCAATCTCAGTGGCCCTCAGGTGAAGGCAATCCAGTTTGTCAATGTCCTGCTTGTACTGGGATGCCCAGAACTGGATCTGTCTGGTGATGGTGTAATCCCTTCTCCCTGTCTGCTGGCTCTGTGAGTACAGCCTGGGGTGCTGCTGGCCCTCTCTGCTGTCAGGGCACACTGCTGGCTCCTGTGCAGCCCCTGCCTGGCAAAGCCTCCACCTCCTTCCCAGCAGTGCTGCCTCCCCACTTTCCAGTACCCAGCCTATACTGGAGCAAGGGCCTCTTCTTTCTTAGGTCCAGGACTGTGCATTTGTCCTTGGTCAGTCCATTCTTCCAGCCTGCCTAGGTCTCTCTGGATGGCAGCCCTGGCCACCCCAAATTGTCATCCCAATTTGATGCTGCCTGCATCAGCTAGAAGACAGAGCACTGCACCAGCTCCCCCAGCACTGCTGGTCTCCAGATACAGTAAAACACCTACTCCCTGAGCATGACCATTCAAAATGCTCTTTACTAGGTTATAGGAGCAACTATTTAGTTGCTCATCTATCCAGACCTCCCAAACTGAATGCAATAGTATTACATAAGATCATGTTGAAAGCTAAGATTTACTGAATTTAAAAACCAGCAACATCTAGAAATCTGTGTACTTGTTTCTATATTATACTACCTGGTCTAATAAAAGGCATTATCTATCCCTAAAAACCATGTCTTGACTGTGTATTTAAGCCATTGCAGTTATGACAGTGTAACCATGTAGAGAGGCCTCTTGAAGACTTGTGAACTTCAAAATTCATATCTCATGTGTATGGGTGTCAATATTGCCTTTAACTGTAAAACAAGGTATCATTTCTTTCATAGCATCTCTGCTTCCATTTAAATCATAGTATGGATATGTAGTAGGGGCAAATAAAGAGGCATACTGGTGGCACTTGTCATTTTCAACTGCTTTGCTTACAGAAGTTAGATGGCTTGTAGTCACTAGGGAATGAGGATTGGAGAAGTCAAATTATTGCCAGATGACTGAGATAATTGGAAACTGCTTGTGCATCTTCTATGGGCTCCAGAGAGTTCCTTGCCCTTTGAGCAATGGATGCCAAAAAGAGCTTTCTACACATTTATTTGCTGTATTCCTCAGGTGCTGACTGGTCATTCTTTTACCTGCAGAAATTGCAGAAATCTGAGCATTCAGTAGTGAAAATTAAATAAAAACCATGTTCTTCAGTCATGCACAGGACTAAGTAATGCTAATTAGTTTTTTTTAAAAATAGTCCTCATAGTCACACTTTGAGTACTGCAACTTCTGTGGCCCTTCCCTCGTGTGTCTGCTCCCCCTTCCTAAATAGGAAAAAAACCTCTCACTCTCCTTCACAACAATGAGCCATAAAGTCTTTTTTTTTTAATATGCAGTTGTGTTTGTAAGTATTTATCCAATTGCTTGGTAATATACTTTGAAAAGAATTGTATATGTGCTTGTGAAAGTGTTCATCTATTCCGGGAATTCACATGAGCACATGGTTTTGCAACCCAAATTAGAGCTTTTCTCATTCAGTCCAGGAAACTTGAGACTGATAGATAAATAAATGCATCAGGCAGTGCATATAGTACTCCAGTTCCATCAGTACTCTGGGATTCTGGGCAGAGACAAATCCCCCCCAAAACGGCCAAATTCCTCTTCCTTTTTTCTTCTGTTCAGATAAACCTTAGAATATTAAGTGAGCTAGCGCAGTAAAATTTAGATATTTCTGATTTTTAATAACTTAGATGTTCCTTCTGTGTGCACTCTGGACTCCCTCACAGAATTAAAAGTCAGCAGGGAGTCTAAAATCTACTTTAAGAACTATGACTAAGTTTTTCATTAGGTGTATGTATAGATAACCTGCAAGCCTCTGATTGGCAACAGTCTTGCACTATCAGCTATGTAGAATTGAAACTTAGATTTTGTTGTTGCTTTTAATCAAGAAAATTTTAAACAAAAGTGGACTAAAATTAATTCTTCTAGTAGAATTTAGAAAAAGCAATGAACCTGTATCTTGATAATATACAAAAGCATCAAGAGGTCTGGTGAGTTAGGAAATGTTACTAACTGGTGGCATTCTTCTGAGTAGATTCACACTGATTTGTGTGGCTGTTAGGCTCAGTTCACCAGCCTTTCTATTGATTCAAGATTTTGATATTTTGCTATTTAGGGGAATGCTGAATTACAGTAAACACTGATCATCTGCCTATAAGGATCATCAGCCATCATCTTGCATGAATTTCAGAAGCAGCACAGAATGAGGCAATATGCAGTGAAAGGTCATGATATTGCCAACTGAAATCTGTATTCTGAATCAATAAAATCACATTTAATTCTGGCATCAGAGAAAGACAAAAGTTTTTATTTACTATAACTGAGTGCAACGGCATTGATATCATAACTTTTATTTCCCTCCTGTAGCCCATAGCAAAGTAACTTTCTTTCCTTTATGATCTTTCAGGATAAACAGATTTGGTCAGTTTTGATTTGGTTACTTACATGTACATACAGTTTACCTACTCATTTTGATAAGAACAGTACAAAACACCTTATTTCTTAAAAAACATTTGCATAAAGTATGGATAGATAAGGTGAAAAATAGCTGGTACCCTTGAAATAACTGTCCAGAAACTCAAGATACAGAAAGGAAAAGCATAACAATACTACTAAGAATGCTTCTTTTTGGTTCACCATCTGATTTAAGAGAACAAAATAGCTACTTAAACAGGATGTAGATAACATCATCCCAAACTCCCTTTGTAAACATTTTCCAAGGAGACAGTGATTAGCTACTTCCTTTACAGGATATTTCTTGGTCAGCAGCGAGAGGCCAGACATCATGCTCTAGAAATATACTAAGTGTATTGTTTAAACATTTTAAAATTGGTTTCACAGTTAAATTGTTCTGGATATAACAGTCCCTTTGAAAGTATAACAAGATGAAAGTTGGGCTCACAAAAGTGTTGGGGTTTGTTTTTTTTTTAGTATAATGTTTACATAAATCTTTCCTAAAATTACACTGGTCCTTCAAGTTGGAAAAAAATGTAGACATGTTTCCATGTGCTTTGTCTCTGGCGGAGCTGCTTCAAAATTTCCAAACTGAGTGGACAAAATTTAATTTTGCTGCTGCAGTGTTCAAGGTCAGTGATAATAATTTTGCCCTTGTCATTTGCAGTGACAAAGTCAGTGGCAGGGATTGTGTGAACAAGTAGGAGTGACAGCTCTTGCTGACTGTGAGGTGAGAAAAAATAAGGAGTAGTCATAGCGGTTTCACGGGACGTGGGTGTGGTAAGTGGTGTTTCTCTGCCCTTTCTGACTTCATCTGCAGGGCAGGAACCTTTTCCAATGGGAGTTCACCTTGAAATGCAGGTTGTGCTGATTTGAACTAAGCATTGAATTGAATGCTGAAAATGTAATTGGACATGATATGCCACATAGACCAGCTCCATTCTTCTCTACTGAGGGAATCTCCTGTTCCATCACTTTAAAGGAAAAGTTCTTTGATCTTCTCACCAGGTTTGCCCCTCTCTCTATTTCTCTGGTATGCTCATTATGTGAGTCAAATGGAGAAGAAAGGGAGAGGATAGGGAAGGAAGAGCATCTTCCCTCAAACCCACTCCAGCAATTCATCAAGACCATGGTTCTGGAGGATCAGAAGGAAGCAGAACTGGGCTAAGAATGTATGGTTACAGGTAACAGTGGCTGCCAAGGGCTGGCTCTCTTCTGCTGTTATTGCTCCAAGAACTAACAGTGAGTGACCGTTATTTAAAAGGAAAAAGTAATCTTAGTGTGGGCTGCAAACAGTAAATTTACCAGCCATGTGTGTGCATGAAGGGAAAGATTAAGCTCTTCAAGTCTCCATTTTTCCCTCATGTGTTCTCTTGTTCTCAGTAACTTTCTATACTTATGGCTAGACTTGGAGGCTCTTTTTTCCACCTGCTCAGGAGGAAGGGTGGTAGACTGAGTAATTTAATTGATGCCTTTTAAGTTGAAGAGAGCTCATATTTCTTAGTATATTTGGAGCTATTTAGAAAAAAAAAACTTGAGGGTTTTTTCAAAGCTGTTTACAAAGCTTGTTACCCATCACAGTACTCTGTTGAACTTCTGTGTTCTCCCTGAAGAATATCATCAGGTTAGGGCAATAGGGTCAGTCTCTATAGGTCTTATGGTTATGGTGAAAATACTTTGAAGAGGTGGGGGAGCAAAACTGTTCTCAGACCATTCACAGGAAAATACTCAACACTTTTTTTAACACCATCAAAGTTGTACTTACAGGAAGGGAATGTAAAACCTGCTCCTCAGTTTCATAGATTTAATAGACACTTTGAAATAAATGCTGTTGGAACAGGATCAGAAAAATTAATGCAATAAAGAAAATTTTAAGTGAGCTGAGAGAAAATGGATATTGGTGGTCCATTGTGGCTAGATGTGAAATGAATAGAGGGCAATGTCAATTACTTGGACCTAAAATGATGTAAATTTTTCTGAACTCCTCAGATCCTTTCCTTTACTCAGTTTTATACCTCCTTACCTTTTCAACTTTAAAGCAATGTGTATTGTTTCCTGTTTTAAAGGACTGTTCAGAATAGCAATATTGTTAAGTATTACTGTCACTTTTCTGGTTTAGAAGCCCTATCCATTGTTGGCTTCAGTTTTAATCAGGGAGAGTAACTGTAGCAGTACTGAACAAAATGTAATGGTGAATATATACCACTATCAGTGTTCAGTAGCATATAAATAATTTAATCATTTAAAAGTATTTAGACAGCAATTCAGCAAATTCAGTGTATTCCCATCTAAATGCACTCTTATTGCAAAATAATTGCCAAACAAGGAGCTGAAAATTCATATGCTGAAAATTAATCTTGCTTAAGATACATCCTTATTTATGAAGAGCTCCTCTAGGGGCAATATTGAGGGGTCCTTGCAAAGCCCTAGCCCAAGCATAGCTAGGTTCAGGAACTTAGTCTCTAATTATAGGTGTTTCTGAATATCTAACTTAGAAAACAATGCACAATTGTCAAGATATGCCAAAAACTTTCAGTGCTGGTATTTCTGCTTGTCAGTCTACAAGAGGGTTAGACAAAATATCCGAAGCTTTCTCTTGCCTCGATTAGAAGGTCTTTCAAAATTGTTAGTTTGCAGCTTTTTATTTTTCTCCTTCAATCATGTGTGAAAAAGGTGACAGTGCCTTTCTCTAGCCCAGCTGAAACCAGAACAAACACTTCTGAAAGCTCCTTAA
This sequence comes from Peucedramus taeniatus, assembly GCA_013400575.1. NCBI lineage: Eukaryota > Metazoa > Chordata > Aves > Passeriformes > Fringillidae > Peucedramus > Peucedramus taeniatus. The sequence goes on from WBNO01029161.1 coordinate 13,796, forward strand.
ATCCTGTGGTATAAACATGAACAGTGAAGTCTTATGACAACTTAAAAATAATACAGTAGTGAAAGTTAGAGTTTCTGTCTGCAGAGTGATTGTTTGTGTGTGTTCTCTCTACCTCTCTACCTGTCCTATTTTATCACTTCTTTGGAATTTTGAAAGGAAGATCTGTTAATGTTTGCTCAGGATGACTCACAGGTTAAAAAAAAAGTGTGCTATTTCTTTGTCAAATATTAGCACATTTTAAAATTTGTATTTAAACTTAGTATTATCTTTAAAAGTTCAGAAAACAAAGAAGAGGGAAAAACATTGTCAGTAAACTGTGTGACTAATGAGTCAGAGTAACTGAACTAGTGTTCATAATGCAGATAGGTTTATGCTGTCTTTAAGAGCATGCCACACATTATTATTCTCAGCATCAGTTACAGAATATCATTTAAGACTATAGACAAAAAAAAATTAATTTGTAGTTCCCTAGTAGAACAATGACAAAAAAGAAATTGTGCTTAGATGGACATGTCAGATTCTATCAATATTCAAATCATTATTTTAAATGATGCAAAGTATTTGTATTCAGATAAGAAAGTTAAGTTCTTTTGTCTCAGTCTGTGGTTGTGACAACGAAAAAATAATTCAAACTTTTAAACAGAATAGGTCTGTTACCCCTTGGCTTTTTTTGCAGGATAAGTGGCAAAAAATAGATATTAGCACGAAAATGGTAATTGCTGTTTGGGTTTCACAACCTTATACCTCTTTAACCTGGCTTTGATGACTTCTCAGGCACCCAGCGGGTGCATGTGCCATATTGACTTTACAAAATTGTTCATCACCAGTAGAAGTCAGGCAACTGTGTAGATGTGCTAGACCACCTCATTTTCATGCAAAATTCCAAGATTATGCTGTACTAATCATTGTGGTGATATTCAGAGAAGCAGACATCATTTTAATATTTGACATGCTTCCATAGGAAGTCGTTCCTTTGGAGCTGTGTAGATTGCAGAACATGCTTAGGTATACCATACAGAACTGAGGAGTTATTTAATTGATTTTTTTCTTTTGTTTTTATGTTTTATTTTACTTGCCTGTATTTACTTACCTACAGTATTAATTACTTTGCAGCCACCTTTGCAGGCATTGTTTGTAGGCCTCAACTACTTTCTTATTTTACCTTATTTTCCTGTTCCTTGAACTCTAATCTCAGTGGTTTTGGTAACATTAGGGATAAGAGGAAATTTGGGAAGTCACTCCAGCTATTTAACAAGCTTATCTCAATCATGAGCCTTTTCTTTCTCATTTTTGTGCCATTTATGTATAGATCAGGTTGTTTGGGGTTTTTTTAAAGTTTTTGTTTACTGTTGTGCAAATATCTCCTTTCCTTTTTTATTTCTTTGTATCCTATCTGTCTCTGGCTCTCACAAGACAAATTATTTGAAAAAGCAATAATTGAAAGCTCTTTACAGTTGGTTTATGGAATATGTTTTGAAAAACGGCAAAACATTCCCAGTATACAAAGTCCTTGTGCTACCTTTTGAGTGATCAAACACTATGCTTTTTTGTAAGCTTAGTTCTTTCAATATTTTTCATACTTTGAAAAATTGCTTAAAGGAATCTTCTAACTTGAAGCTGTTTAACTTTGCTAAATCTTTGTCAGTTTATTTTATTGTCCATGGCCATATGGTGTTAATTTCTGATATTCTGATAATTTTAGTATAGTTAATCACATAGAACATGGGGTAATTAAGGAACTACAACATGGTCATTTTACTAATCAACAATTGTTCAGCAGGATTGATATCTTATTCCATAGAGTATTTTGTCTTTCAAAATCTTTAGATCCAAGTTAAAATTCCTAATATCCTGACATAGCTGCTTTCTCAGTCTGGTGGCATCTAAGCTCTGTTTCTGGTCAGGCTAGTAAGCCCCCAACAATCAAAATTCATTGGCTATTTGTTCCTCTGGATATGTTGCTTGAATCTTCCCAAGGAAGTGTTCTGGTAGTTGGCAGTGTTCATGTTTGTTGTGTACATTCCCTGTGCACACAAGGGTTTTTAGTTACTGAATAGGAAAGTGAGAGCATCCTACCCTATAGCCTGGCATTTAAGACATTAAGATCAGGTTTGAATTTTCACAAAGAGTGGAAGGAATTGAACTTAAGCATGTCATAGAATGATATCATGAGTGTCAGAGCATTCTCTATGACCGAGAGCATCTCTATTAGGTCTCCCAGTATATGAGCCCTTGATTTTAAATACATTACAAAACCAGATTGTTAACTTCCTTTCCCTTTGGAGGGAATCTGTCTTCAGAACAAATTCCATAACCTCAAATTAAAGGAAATGCCTCCTTCCAATGAAGACCTCTTCTGCACCTCAGATGATGTTTTAGGATATAATCTGTCAGAAAGAATGACCACTAATTGTGTTCATTTGCTCCCAGCTCAGAATGCTGTCTGTGGTCAATCTGAGTAACTTTAGGTTCTGGATTCTGTTCCATGGCCAGGCACCTCAAGTGTCTCGTTACTGCTCATAACTGTTAGTCAATTCTGTATTTCATGGTTAAGAAAAAGAAAGCTGTGGAAGAGCAAAATGCTGATTTTAATGTAAGAAGCTGATGCAAGTATCTTAACTAAGCCAGACTTCCTCTTTAAAATATTTCATCATAATCCAATAAACACATCTTAAGCATTCTGTTGACTTATTTTTCCTTGATTACATCACTTTTTCACATTGCAGTTGTATTGCTACTGCTTGAAAGTACCCTTTTAAAATGTGCAATCACAGTGCTTGCACAACTAGCTGTATTCATTACTATAGCAACAAGAATAAAAATGTTCCCTAGCCCATCCCATGTAAAACGGTGTCTCACTGCATTTTATTCTTACGCTGAATGAACATGTATGACACAGTGGAAATTGTGGGCTTTGGTTTGGTTGAAGGCTGCTCACAGTGAGGCAGGAGGAACTGAATTATACAGGAACCCTTGCTTTAAAAGGGGAGATAAAAATTTCTGACCTGCTCTGGAGTACTCAAATGAAACTTATGCACCTGCTCTCCAGCTTCCATCACACCCTCCTGGCAGGGGATCTCACCAGCAGGACAGGGAGCAGTGCTTGTAAAGAAGCAAGTTCCAGCACAAGACACGTGGTCAAACAGAATATTCTAATGTTAGAGCTTGAATCGTTGCCTTCCTTGAGCCCCAGTGAGGCCTTGTCTATGCTGATATTTTTGATTAGCTTTTGCCTCATTATGGCATCTGAGATCACTAACATAAATATTCTCCATCATGAACGTAGCTTCATCCCTGTTTTCATCTGTTTCCTCTTTCTTCCTTTAAGTACAGCAGTGAAGCTCTCTGCTGCCACCAGTTCTACCCTCTGAAGGAAAATCTGGAAATCTGATACCACCCATCCATGAGCAGTTATTCTAGTTCATTATTTTATTATAAATAATACTGCATTTGGCTTTCTTCCCTTAAGCCTCAGTTCATAATGTTGCATTGTTTTATGAGGTTTCATTTTGTTGTTGGGTTTTTAACTAATGAAGTTTTTAATACAGAGGAAAACTCTAAAACATAACTGAAGAAAGTGCATGGTTCTGTTAATATCAAAACTAAAGTAATATGATTTCTGTCATGTGAATTTTCATGCTATCAGGCTGGTACCTACAACTGTCCCCCTATTTTCACAACATTTGTGTAACATAACCTTTGAGATAAGACTTTGGAATTATGTTACCTGTGAGACCAATACTTTGTGTCCAATTTGCTGCAGTTTGCCAACAGGTTCAAAAGTTACTACCAGGACACGTGTGCAGCCACCCATACACACCACAGTGATTGCACAAGTTTCATTTCCTTAGCAAACCAGACTGAAAACAAGACAAAAAACAGAGAACACAAAACTGTTTCTCCTAATCCAGTATAATATCCACATTCTAGCAAGTGAAAAAAACAGAGTATTTCGTTTCCCCTGTAAGCTGTACATGTAGAAAGCAGCTTCGTTCCCTGCTTATCGGGCTTAAATGCAGGAAATCCTTTGTTTGCTATTAGTCAGTTGTGTCATTTTGGTCAAATTCTCATCTCCCTCATCTCATTTCCCTTTTTGACTGTTTAGAAACAGTGTGGTCAAGCTGGAACAAGCTGTCCATGTCTGTACAGTGCTTAGCATGCTGATGCCCATGAAAGACTCCAAAAATTAATTCATAGAGCAACATTCCTTTTGTTCATTATTGTAACCAAAATAGAAATAACATTCAGTCACCAAAACACAAAAAAATAGATCCGTTCACAGCTAACTTTTTGAAATCTTCCTGCAGATTAGAGGGGATTTGTTTATCAACTGGCCAAATTTAAGCTCGTACAACTTTTTCTGGATAATTTAAAAGAAAAAAAAATCAAATAAGCTGCTTCTTATGAAGAATTAATCTAAATTACTAGTTTCTTCTGCTCTTAGGTACCCTTCCTAAGGATTCTTTTCTTAAGCAGTCATTAATTTGACTATTTAGAATATGCCAGGATCCTAGGAAGGAAGGATTACTGTCTTTTTTTTTTTTTTCCTAAATTGAGATTAAAAACTACATTGAGAAATTCTGTCTGCTTTTGATGTTACTGGTGGTGCAAGTGCTGATAACTGAAGTAAAATCTTTTCAGTTCAAAAGAACTACATAAGCCTAGCTTACTCAGTACCTTACTACAAACAGATCAAGGGATGGGTTGTGTGATAAAGTAATAAGGGCACACCACACCCTACACCCAGTTATAGCAGAAAAAGGGACAGTTTGCATTCACACTGCTTCTCTGAAGTGCTGTTTACCTCTGCTTTTCTTCCAGTACAGACTAAAACAATGGATTTGTGCCTTAAGTTTAACATCTATAAGTAAGGGTTCTGAGCTGTTAAAAAGCTGTTCTTGGTTTCACCATAACTGTTGTAGTCTCATTTTGCATGAGAAACGTGCCCTGTGCTTTGGACTAATACAGCAGTGATTCCACAAAGCCACAAAGCCTGTGCAAGTTATGAGGGACAGTAAGTGAAACTTTAGCTTAGTTTGGATTAGATGTCCATCATTCTCAGTTTATGTTAAGCCAGCAACAAGTTTTATATTGACAGTCACTTTCTTCCTCCAATTACTTTAAGGTCTCTTTCTTCTGTACAGTGTTTGCAAAGGCCTATTTCTCTTTTGTGCACTATTTTTAGGAATTTCCAATGTTCAGAAACTTCTGATAATTCTTCCTATCTGATTGATAACTAATCAAAATTTGTTCCTGATTCAAAATCAGAATTAAAAAAAAAAGCTTTGACAATGAGATACGACTAGCATACACAGCATCAATTAACAGCCAATTACTAAACAGTTCCTCGAAGGCTTGGAATAATGAGAAGCAAATATGTTGTCTGTGCTAGGAATGTGAGAACTGTCATTCTAGAGTACATCAATGTTCTTTCCTTTCAACCTTGAATCTGGCATTTTCATCATGTGTACTTGTAGACATCGTTGTTGGCTATTTTGTACTTAGACTGCTGCTTAGGAAAGAATCCCAAGGAGCTGGAGTCCAAGCTTGTGATGAATACAACAGTACTACCATGAAACAGGACCTCTTCAGATCCCCTAAATGGGAAAAAAAATCAGGGTATTAATTCTATTTCCACTTTTTTTTTTTTTTCAGGTGTCATGTGATCTTTGAAGCAGCACACTGTGCAAGTTTTGTGCACTAACTACACAACAGTCTGTTCTTAGAAAATGGATAGTGCCTCACCAAAGAGCTGAAGTATTGGGAAACTGGTGTTAGGAAAGGCATATAAAATACCCTAGGCAGGTGTTTTCTGTCAGTTAGATGCATGACACTTGTACCCACAAATCTTTACATGAAGCAGAGAAGACTCTTCTTCAGGTCTTGGGCAGGGTGAGAGAGATATCATGTATGTTTTTAAGACAAATCCTTACACCTGAGATAAGTGAAGTTGGTGTGTCAAAATCTTCAGATGATAAATATGGGAAATAACCTGAAAACAGAAAATATTATTTAATGTTCTTATGTAAAAAAACCCCACATATATTTATCCTTTCTTATCAGCAATTTTATGAAAAAAATATAATTTACTAAGCTCTGCACATTTATAAAATCTAGCTCATATCTTACTGATTCTGCCATTTATTAAACATTCATCATTACACTTACTTCATATCTAAAAATGACTCATGCACTTGTATGTAGAATTTCAATAGCATCCTGGTTGCTAGGCTACATGTGATCACTCTGACACATAAAGTACCTCTTAAAAATGGATTTTTTAAAGTATATAATGATCAAATTTGTAGAATTTGTTTATTCAAGAAGTATTTCTGCCAGTAATTAGGCAAAATGGCATGACATTTTATGCCTTCAAATAAATATTTAGTTGTATTGCACACGATGTCTAACAGATGCATATGACTTTTTTTCCATTTCAGTAAACAACTTTTTATTTCTGCCATATGCATGTGAAAGAGTAGTCTCGGGTGATTTTCCTTGACTTGTTTTTTCCCCCACTGTCCATGCCTGTCAGCATTTATTACTTGTCTCTAATATTTTTTTTATCTTTGCTTCAAGCTCCTCCTAGCTTTTTCTGAGGACCAGTCAAAAAAAATCACCTCAAATACGCATATGGATTTTGATGCATGCTTCTATATCTTCATCATAGAAATACAGGCTTGTTTATGCACTCGGCACTGAGTTTGTCCCTGCAGTAACTGCTTCCTGGCAGACTGGGGAAATTTCCTGGTGCTGCCACTCCTCCATTAGTCCAGCCTTCTCCAGAATTTGTGCTCATGACAACATCTGAGTTTTGGAACCAGAGCTATCTCTGCCACACTAGTATTTAATTTTAATTTGTATTCTGTGGCAAAAGAACACTAAACCTCCAAAGTTACAGGGTTGATATATGAGAACACCAGAGCTCATACTTTCTGTAAAACCAGAGGTTGATTAAATGAATTATCTTTTTTGGTTCTGCTGCAAAATCAAAACAATCAGAAAGTACATTCCTTCTGTGTCAATCCAAAATACTTTTTTTCTTCTAGCCAAACAATTTTATTAGTATGGATTCACAAAAAAATACTTAATTGTGGTTTTATTAATTTATTCTATGTAGCACTGGAAATATTTGGTCTTATCATTTTTTTTTAATTTAGTACAGACTTGATTTTTCAAAATGAAACTTCAAAAAAAATGTCATCATTTATGAAACAAAACTTTTTTTCCCAAAGAATACTAAAAAAAAAAGATTTTCATTTTTCTGCCTCTTAGCATTTTCAGATTCAACTATTGTTATTACAGTAGAAAAAGATATTTTTTATCGATTAAAGAAAAAGCCCCTAGATTTATATAAATGCTTATTTTGGTCTGTAGGTAAACATGCATCAATAGGCAGTGTGTACCTAAATAAGAACATATTCTTTCTGCAGGACTCCTGCCTGATGTACCTTCAGTGCAATGATAGTCAGTGCTCACTAATTATTGAGAGGCCAATATTGTGAGGGGGAAAGTGGCATTGAAGGGGAAAGTGCTGTTATGTGGTGTTATTACTGGAGCTCTTAGAGGGTCAGTCTTCAAACAATGCTTGTTTTGTCATTTCATTAAAAAGCTTAGTTGGGAGATACAGGAGTGTGATAAGGGAGTTTGCTGACAGCAAAACACATCTCTCACTAACACAGAAGGCGGCTGCCATGTCCAGGAAGACCTGCATGACTGTAAGAACTGGAATCATACACAAGGAACAAAATTAATTAGCATCAAGTGCAAGTATTCTTTGGGACTGAGAGTTTCTGTTAACTTGTGAGCTTATGATGGGAAACAGCGGTGGTGGGGACACAGGGGGTTGATCACAGAATAATTCATGAGTCACTGGTGTGGCTGCAGGAGAGAAGAGTACCAGGTGACACTGGCTACAGCAGTGTTGGAAAGCAGTTGTGTTCTTTGAGGGGCAGGAGCAGGAGCTATCTCATCTGCAATAACTCTAGGCATCCAAGCTCCAGAAGGATGATTTCAGAGTGAAACAAATGTTTCGGAAGGAGGTGTGCTATTTCTGTGCTCTAGTCCTATCTGTCATAAAATCCTTGTTCATTTAGCTGAATATATGATATTTCATTCTGAAAAAAAAAAAAAAAAACATTAGCAGGAAAACAGAAATTTTATATGATACAGACTAAACATTAGAAGTTTCTGGCAAAATGGTCAATAAAATCTGGAGATTAATAGGTTATAGCTTTTCCTACTGTGGGCAAGCAATTCAGTAATCCTTAAGATCAATTTGGAACATTTAGGAAAATAATTAGATTATGTGGTAGCCTGCAATTGCGTCTTAGGTTTAGCAACCTATAGCATAAATTAGGTCTGAGAGTTGTACAGTCCTATAAAGAGTTTCCCACTTCCTGCAGTATACTACTCCATGACTTATTTACAGTTTATTGCCATCTGCACTGAATACAGGAATTAGCTTCCATTTTACAATGTCTGATGTTAATAATTAAATTTAGTAAAAATTTGAAAGAAAACCTGTTCATGTTATGACAAAGAAAACCAAAGTGTAAGAATAAAATGCAAAGAGTTAAATCAAATCATGTTGCATGTACCATGTAAGATATCTATAGTCCTGTTTTCCAAATATTTAGAAATGTATATTAAAATTATACTTATCGTTAACTTCTGCTGAGGAAACTCAGCTCTGTTACAAGTCAGATCATAGATGCCTAATTTTCTTCTGTGTCTTGAATTATACTTATATTGCAGAACTGTATGGAAGAGGCAATTTAATATAAAATCCTCCATTATGTTATATAACACTAGTTCAAGCTGTAGCAAAAGACCATATTTCTTTTCACCCGATTTGTCCCTATCAAATTGAGATGTTTTTGTAAGCAATGCTTTGTCCCAAGGTGACTGTTAAGGGTTGGAACTGGAATGATGCTGAAATACAAGTTGTGCAAAGGACTTAACTAGGTTGAATTAGTGTAATTTGGTTGCTGCTCTGATCAGCCACTGTAATTGTCTGCCTGAGCCTCGTTAGAGGCTGAGCCCCCACAGGCTCTATTTCCACTCCACAGGGCTTCAGTGGCAATGCCAGCCTAAGGCACTGCTGTCTTTGCTCTGCCTGCACAGCCGTGACTGCAGTGCTGTATTCCACATCCCCTGCCTCACACCTGACTATGGAACAGCATCAGACAACGGATACGCCTTGCTTGTGCATGTTTTCTTTCTTTTTAACCTAAATCATTCAAGCCCTCCAGTTCACAGTTCACAGAATGACTCACATTGATGCTCTGGCTTACCTGGAAGGGGGGTCATGCGCCACCACTTGAGTCCAGGAATGATCAACTTGAGTAATTCCTCATAGAGCAATGCCTCACAGAGCTTGTCTGTGTTGGACACTAGATGTCTGACCACTGCTTGAGGAAACAAAAGAGTTTAACTGGGAAGTGCAGTTTGGTAAAACTGGATGTAATCATTCCATAATTACCAGACAAAACAAGTTTTAATCAGGGCAAGAAAATCCACACCATCACCTTGGAGAATTTAACAATGTCTGACAGGACTGATTCTAAGTTGATTCTATTATTTAATCTTTTCAGTCTACACAGGTCTAGAACGTAGACCACATGATGCATTTTTGCTCGATTTTACTTTCAAAGGTGGTTTTATCTTAGCTGAAATTTGCAGAAACACCCAGCTAGTAGCAAACAGTAGCATGAAGAATTTCAGCCCAAGTATTTGCAGTTTGCTAGTTAAAAACATGAAAAAAAAAATTTCTTATTATGAAAAATCATAAGGATTAGAACACTTACAAAATGCTAACCCTATAAGCATTGCACTTATCCTATTGAAAAAAAAAAAAAATTGCACGAATATTGTTTTTAAGCTATGGTTTTACTCTGCCCTTACATGCTCTTTTTTCATTTTGACACTGCTTGTATGAGCACTTCTAAAAGCTGTGACCCAGTAGGTGCCTTCAAAATGGGCTTCTGAGAAATCTTTGTGCTTGACAGGTTGTGATTTTGTAAAATCTGCCGAAATGAGGGCATTAACCTCATTACCAGATACCAGTTTCTTCTTTAACTTTCTTTCTCAGTCATGTGCAATCAGTTTCTGTTTAGTCAGAATTCCTGAACAGTCAAACCTGAACTTTTCTCACACTAAGGTGCTGCAGGTTGCACAGGTGCATTTGAGAGGTTTTCTCTCAGATGTTCATTGAAGTCTTGGATTTGAGCCAGAATTCATATGTTCATGCACTTCATGCTACATTACTCTAGCAAACTCACCTGCCATATGCTTTAACCGAAAGGCTAATTTTTGATACCATTCCTTTGGAAGAGAAGGTAAAAACAGGCCATTTTAGTGAATGAACTAATTAGAGTAAAAGCACATCTTTCTTTTTTACATGCTTCTTTTAGGTATGAAAGGCAAGTGAAAATTTACATTTCTTCAACAGATAGACTTTCTGTTTGTATGACATGTAACACCCAACAAATCAGATTAGATATCTTTAAAATAAATTCTGCCTTTGAGAGTTATATTTAACTCGTGGAACAAATTAGTTGAGGGAGAGAAAGGAGTAAATTTCTGTGCAGAGAAGACAAAACTGCATGTTATTGAAAAAGCTGCCAGGACTTGCTCACCTAATAAAAATTTATCCTATTAGAAATATTGCTTTGATTTCATTTCTTTCTCTTCCATGCTCTCGCTCTCCTCTCAAGAGTAGTAATTTATTTGCTGTCTTTTAAGAATTTAACTCTGTACCTTGTAATCTCCATGAATCACTGTTTACTTTAAACTTAGCCACCTAAGAATACAAATAACACTTATAATTCTAAAATTCAGTTAAAAAATCAGCCTTAAATTCTAGCCTACTGTCTAGACTAATCATCTGCATTCTGCTTACCACACCTCTGTATACACAAGCATTCAGATGAAAGACCAGGGCTGGGGACCATAACCAATTAGATACATCTTTTGCTGAGTGCATGAAATAATGCACAGGCCTAAATATTATTTTCCTACAGGGTGTCAAAAACTGAGATGAGAACAGACTAGGTTATGTATTCTCCTATTTATACCTGCTTTTACCCTCAAGAGAAAGATTGAATGTATACATATGCAACAGAAAAAGCCCTTCTAGTGAGAGCCTAAGTTGCCCTGCATTCAATATTTAATTACATATTCAAGAGACAATTTCTACTATAGAAAGAAGCAATTTTCAGAGATTACTACAGAAGAGTACATAAGGTTTTAGATGTTATTAGCAGTGTTTTTGAGATTTGTAATTCTTGATTAAAGAAGAACCTATATCACTGAGCATTGGCCCAAAGAAAAATACATATCCTTGGGCTCTGAGGAGATCTTAAATAGATGTTCCTTTACAGCCTGAGTATGTGTTGTAACTAAAGTGAAAAGAACAAGAAGTTCTGTAAAGGAACATCAAAGGCCATTAAAGAGCTTTTAAAAGGAAGACAGTAGCATATGGAAAATAATCACCTATATAGAGAAGAATAATTTTGAAAGTAATGGAACTCTCAAAAATGGGTAAAACTTGCCTGTGAGCTGTCTTCTCCTTAGTTAAAGCTATTTTTAAAGGTTTACCCAAGGAAAACCTCTCTAAATATTATTGTCAATGGAAAATAACATTTATTATTCCTATATTGCACATATAGTTAATGTCTGGTTATTGGTGGCTGAAAAAATATATATAGATAAAAATAGTTCAGTGAATCAATCATTTTAATAAATTTGAATAAAACCACTATAAACTATGTGTGGCTTTGAAAATAAGAGAACATTTTAATTAAATGGAAACATTGGTTGCAAAAGAATGGCGTTTAGTTGTGTCTCTTTAATTAGTTATTTTTTCATTTAATAACTTTGACCATTTACAACTGAGATTGATGATTTTTTAAAGTTGTTGTTAAACAGTGTTCTTCTCTATTTAACCTTGTTAAATCTTTAAATAGATATCCTTGTATTTCTCTTTGATGCTAAAAATGGTTTCCCTGACAACATACCATTTAGTTAATTTTTATGTATTGAAATTTTAAGGTGGCCTGAAATGCACACTGTCATTCTGAACCTGAATCCAAACTGTTACAAATTGCTGTCTGAAATCTGGACTCATTTTATGATGCACATCCTTCCTTTTAGAAATGCCTTCTCTAGTAAGTGATCAGGAGCACAACTTCACCCAGTCATCCGGCATTTCAGCATAGTAAGGATGATGCAAAGCACATTGAACATTAAAGGGCCCATTAGGCTCTTCCTTCCTGTAGGCTCTTTGGAAAATTCAGTTACAAAGAATATTGAAAGAGGCATACAATGTTTTATATACAGCATACCACTGTTTGTTTGGTTTTGGTCTAGTTCCTAATCTCCTCTATCAGCTTGACGTGTTACAAGTAGGCTAATGTATAGCTATAATTAATTGCATTATTTATTGAGGAATAAATTAAAATACTAAACTTGGGAAGAGTGTAATCCAGAGTTAGTATGATTGTAAATCCAGACACTATTAACTCGAATGTTAATAGACACATATCAATTAACTGCTAGAAAAAAGAAAGTTTTTAAAATTGAGGCAGCATTTTGAAGGTATTTCCCGACATTACTTTTTAATTTTGTACCATTTTTCATTATGAACATTTGAGAATATTTGAATCTGTAAACAAATATTAATAAAATATGCCAACGCATGCAGAAATACAAATATAAGAGTAAGTTCCTAGTTTATTTTTCTCAGTTCTGGTTTTTGTTTTGAATTGCTGTTGTAAGGCTGCTCAGAATATTTGCCAGGGGACCAACAACTCATATTTTACTGAAGGAAACAAGATATTTACAAAAATAACTAGAATGCAGGTCATACTGGAGACCATATGTAGCTCATTGGATTGATTAGAATTGATATTTTACAAGTACCTGGCCTGCACAAAGGAAAGAATCTCATTTGTTTTTTAAAAATGTGCATGTTTTTGTCTAGGTGACATGTGACTGGTGAGATGAAAGACTGCTTTGTTCTTCACAAGACTTGTCCAAGTCACTGAATAGAATGAATATCATGTCCTTTTGGTAGATCCTGTCTTCATCTCATCCTCACCTTGATGAGAAAGCATGGAACAAATCTGAACAAACGACACAGGAACCAGAAGCCGTGACTGTGTTGGCCACACCACATTGAGCAAACCCACCAAAATCTAGTTTGACTTAGAAGCAAACACTAGAAATCAGAGGGAAAGGTATATCATAAAAATCAGAGAGAAAGATATATCATAGAAATCAGAGAGAAGGGTATGTCACCAGTGGCCACAAGATCAGAAGGCTATCAGTTAGGAATGAGTTGAACTCCACTCAGGACTCAGAGACACTTGGTGCTTTTTCTTGGATGCTTTTTTCTCTTTGAAAACGGGTTTGGGGTTTGGGTTTTATTTTGTTTATTTGGTTGGTTGGTTTGTTGGTTGGTTGGGGTTTTTTTTGGGGGGAAGAACCAACTGTATGAATTATGAAAATTTTTCATTTATATTTCAAGAGACATTTCTGTTTCTATTGTCTTATGCCAATTTTATGGTACATCTCCCTGGAACAGTAAGCCAGCACTATGTTTTCAGAACCTGGCTAATTGAAAACTTCCCAAGCTCTTGCACAGGAGCGACACACACAGAGAAGAAGAATCCCTTGTCTAGAACAGAGATTGCACTGTGTTGACACAAACTGATTCACTTCAACTCAAAAAACAGGTAAATTCTTCATCTTGGTTAAGAGTTTGCAGAACAAGAACTCTCATATTGTAAACTTCTCAGATATTGCCTGAAGTGATCACATTTCTGAGTGGGCTCTTATACTTTGACAGCACTGGGTGGCATTGTACAATATGGGACCTTATAAAGTAATAGAATGTGTACACAGATTTTTACAAGTTTATCATCTGCTGCCCTTCCAGCCCTCAGGTTGTAAAAATACTGTGAGGAACCCACAGCTAGCTTAGGTACACATTGTGCAGCAGTTTTGAGCACACAGACGGACCTGATGACTTTATGTTTCCTCTCAAAGGAAGTGTTCACGTCTTTGTATATAATTAGCTCCACTATGAAGAAGACCTTAGAAGAGAAAGATTTGGTTCTCTTGTTAGACTTGTGGTTCATTGGGGGGATGGGGTTGGTAGTGAGGTAGAAGAGAGGGTTTTGCACTTAGTCATAAGCGGTGCTGGGAACAACTAAAACCATTAGTATAGACTGGCTCTGTGTGGGATTCCATTACCAGCACAGAGGGAGATGCTCACAAACAGAGAGTGGTTTCAGAGAAATGTCACAGGGTGGAAATTTCATTCCTTTCCAAGCTCCTAACCTAGGAGCTCATTTCCATTAGGGAACAAGAAAGAAGAATAATAAATTTCCATGCAGAGGAACACCCCCTGTGCATCGCATAACACAATTAGACAGAGATGTAAACTACATTCCTGATGATGAAATTTGAAAATGAAATTTCCTGAGTGAAATTTGTTTTCCTGACAGTTATGTGATATTTTATAATGTCTGTCAAGAACTTTGGCATTAAATTCTACTGAAGAGGCACATAGGCAAGTTCAGTATAAACACCTATATTTGAGGAAATTAATTGGTTTTTAAGGAACTCAATTGAGTTATTATCTAGATCATCTGAAAAACAAGCTAGAAATAAAATCAGGTATCTCAGTTCCCTGTCTTTTATTTTTATCTCTGTCACTGAATAGAATGAATATCATGAGGTTTCACTTCATGTAATTTTAATGCTTGTTTCTCCTCTTGTTGTATAAAGTACAGCATAACCAGAAGGACCCACTTGACTAAAGTGCATCTGAAAAGTCTTGATATATCTGATTCTTCAGCAAGTAATACACAGCAAAACAAAGAAAACCTTCTCAGTCTTACATTTTAAGTGGTAGTTAGCTAAAAATAGAGACAAGCAGAAGTTGCAAGCTGGTTTTAATAGGATGCTTTTTCTTAGGACACTGCAAAGCCAGAAGGATTTTAATGAGGTTGCTGATGATTTACAAATTAGTTAGGCTCATAATCAATAAAAATAAGGAAATAGAGAGAGTCATTATAATAATGGATAAGAAGGTTTTCATATCCACAGACAGGAGTTTTGAAATCTTTAAATGAGTGAAATCAGAGCATTTAAAACCTTAAATCTACAACTGGACTTTGTTTTTAAAAGTAGCGGTCACTGTGGCTATTGCAAGTTTGCCCGCACTTGATTGGAAAATCCATTTCTCTGGGGTGCCTATTAGTGGCTATACCAGTTATTCTTGGTTCTGACTCTTGCTATGCATCAGGTCCCACTTATCTGGAGATTATCAGTCAAAATGGCATTTAAATTCAAACAGCTCCTAAAACATTATGGCCCTTCTTTTAAATATTAAATACTATTCCATTTAACTGAAGGGCACAGGTCTCAGTAGCAGAAGTTAAACTGTAACAGTCTGACCCTGCTGACACATGAGCCTGCAAGCGGTGTCCCTGTGGCCAAAAAGGCCAATGGGATCCTGAGCTGCATTAGGAAGAGCGTGGCCAGCAGGTCAAGGGAGGGGATCCTGCCTCTCTGCTCAGCCCTGGTGAGCCTCACCTGGAGTGCTGTGTCCAGTTCTGGGCTCCTCAGGACAAGAGAGACAGGGAGCTCCTGGAACAGGTCCAGTGAAGGGCAACAAAAATGATGAGGGGACTGGAAGAGGTCACTTATGAGGAAAGGCTGAGGGAGCTGGGCCTGTTAATCCTGGAGAAGAATGAGAGGGGATGTTATCAATATATGCAAGTATCTGAAGGATGAGTGTCAAGGGGATGGAGCCAGGCTCTTCTGGATGTTGCCAGGTGATGGGACAAGAGGCACAGGAAGTTTCAGCTGATTATGAGGAAAAACTTCTTTACCGTGCAGGTGACTGGGCACTGGAACAGATTGCCAAGAGAGTTGTGATCTCCCTCAATGGAAATATTCAACACCTACCTGGATACAATCCTGAATAACAGGAACAATCCTGAATAAGGGACTCTGCTTGAGCAGGGAGGTTGGAGTAGATGATCTCCAGTGGTCTCTTCCAGCTTCAACCATTCTGTGATTATATGATTCTGTGACAGCTGCTGGTGGGATCATTTCCAGCACCTGGAGCCCTGTAACTCCTGTTCTTCTCTCCTGTGTGCACCTTGTCCTTGTACCCTGTCCCTTGGCTGGCCATGTAAAGCTGACAGAGCTACCCTATCCCATGCAGAAGCCATGTCCCTCCAGCATGGGACTGTATTTCAGAGGTGCAGGAAGTGCAGATGGGTGGAAAGCCAGGACCAGCAAGCCATGGAGATAACTCTGCTTGGCTTCCCGTGCTCAAACCCTTCACACACAGACAGGTTTCAAGCACATTGTGAGGAGGAGAGGGAGGCAACTTGGCAACACGACTGCTTGACAGCCCTGGCATGGTGCAAAATTCCTGGGGATTGAATTTGGAGTCCTTTTGTGTGCACAGTTAGAAGGTCTGGGTTTAAGGACATGCTATGATATGTCACACAGGCCTAGAAGCACTGAACACAGTGCTATGTGTTGCCTACATACATCTAGAAGCTAACATAACAAAGTCATTTTCTGAGCATGTACTTTTAAGGTTTTAAAGTCTAAAATATTTTCATTAATTTATTTTAATTATGGGAAGATTTGAGCTTAAATTGGACTTAAATACACTGAAAATAAATATATCTTGGAAAAATGAGTAGAAAACTAGGAGTCACCATCAGTGGAAAATGGGAAATAAAAATCAATTAATCTACTTTAGTTTAAGAAAAACCCAAACCACACAAAACCAATCTCTTAAGGACCACAAGTTACCTGTTGCTTTCTTCATGTTGTTCTTTTCATAGTCAGTCATGTAACAGACATTAGCCTGGAATCATGGGTTTGAATCTCAGTAACTGACTTGAAGAGAGTGGGAAGGATTTTATTTTTTTCAAAAAAAAAGCAGGTGGAAAGTGACTTGGTAAAGATGACAGCTGACTAAAAAAAAAAAAAAAACAACAACAAAAAAAGGAGCTGCCTACTCTTTACCCAAAGGCCTACTCTTTGGAGCAGCTGAAACTGAACAGTTTGACAGTAAAGGATGCAGCTTGTTTTCCTTCATGCTCTATCATCTCACCCAGCAGTATTAGCAGCATACATCAATCAGACTGTCTTCAACAAAGAACGTGCTAAACATTTACAAGTTGTTTGGCATCAGACACGCGGTACTGCACTAACTGCTGAAAGCCAAGGACCTCTCCAGACGTGCCTTTTGTTTTGCAATTAGCCTATGGTTTCTCAAGCAGGAAGTCAGCTTGAGGGGTGGTGGTTTTTCTGCAACTAAGATAATCAACATAGGAATTGTCTGATCTTTGTAGGTTTTTAAACAGATATTTTTGTGCAGTCGATGGATAGAGTTAAGTATGTCTGACACTACTTCTCATAAAGCTATAAATAAATGAATGTAGAAACTACTAAAGATAATTTCTTCACATTCCAACATTGTTTTTTTTCAATCTGTATGTTTTAATTCTGTCTTGAGTATTTGTTTATTTATGAATGATTGAAACCAAACAGAAGAAACAGTATGCTTATGCAGTAATATGCTATCCACTTTGCTTTCTCTTGTCCTGGTTTCAGCTGGGGCAGAGCTCCTTTTCTTCCCAGTAGCTGATGCAGTGCTGTGTTTTGGATTCAGTAGGAGAATATTGTGAATAAAACACTGATATTTTGGTTGTTGCTAAGTCGTACTTACCCTAAGTCAAGGACTTCCCACTCTGCTCTGCACTGGTGCAGCCTCACCTTGAGTCCTGTCTGTAGATTTGGTCACTGCAATAGAAGAAGACATTAAGCTATTAGAGAGAATCCAGGAGAGGTCAGCAAAGATGGTGCAGGGCCTTGAGGGACAGCCATATGGCTCAGGTCACTTGGCTTGTTCAGCCTGGAGAGGATCCCTAAAAAGGGGACCTCATTGCCATCTGCAACTTCCTCATGAGGGGAAGAGGAGGGGCAGGCACTGATTCTTCTCTGCGGTGACAGTGACAGGACCCAAGGGAATGGCCTGAAGTTGTGTCTGGGAAAGTTTATGTTGGATATTAGGGAAACCTTTCCCCAGAGGGTGGCTGGTCACTGGAAGTGGCTTCCCAGGGAAGTGGTCACATCACTGAGTCTGACAGAGGTCAAGAATCTTTTAGACAATGCTCTCAGGCACGTGGAGTGACTCTTGGGGATGCTGCTGTGCGGGTACAGGAGTTGGACTTCATGTTCCCTCTGGGTCCCTTCCAACTCAGCATATTCTGTAGTTCTGGACTTTTCAGTGTCTCATCCTCTGCCAGTGAGGAGGCACACAAAAGCTGTGAGGGAGCATAGCTGGGACAGCTGCCCAAAGAAGTATTCTATAATGTAAAAAGCTATGCCAGATATATAAACTGGAGGGAGTTACCTGGAAGGGGGCCAGCTGTGGTTCAGGAATGGGCTGGGCCTTGGTCAACATCTGGTGAGAGACTGTATTGTCAGCACTTGTCTTTCTTGTGTTTTATCTCCCTCTCTCCCTTTAATTTACTATTATTATTATTATTATTATTATTATTCCTTTGCTTCAATTAATAAACAGTTCTTATCTCAACCCATGAGTTCTATTCTCTTTTCTTTCCTGATTCTCCTTCCCCCATCAGTGGGGGGAAGGGGAAGTGAGCAAGTGGCTGTCTGGTGCTTTGTTGCTGACTGGGGCTAAACCATGAACAAGAACAGGGGAAGTTTTGCTTGTTTGAGGATTACACAGTGTAGGTTATTTAAATAAGTATCTGACTGGTAAAAGAAAAATTCCTACAGCAGTCCTACAGCTGGACCTGGTGGATGCCAGTCTTCCATTCCTGGCAAAATTTTGTCCAAGAGCATTTGCAATTCATAGCCTGTTTCTGTTAGAAATTCTCACTCTCCTTTTCTCTACTTTCTTCTGCCAAAAACAAATACCACAAGACAAAAAGTGCAGTATTTAATTATTTTGTTGTATTCCTTTTTATTATTTCTTATTTATTTTTGAGGGAAATAAACATGGATTATAGACATTTACTTGATAGAATACAGGACTCACAAGATACTGTGGCAACTTAAGAGTAAATTAAAATTGGATGTAGCGTGGGAAGCTAGGATGACACATAGTGTTTTCACCTTGACAGCCTTTCACTGGAGGTGGCACAGCAAGAGATCTTGACACATCTTGACATCAGCATGAATGCCTTCAAGTGGAAGGCAGGTAATTGTTTTCAATGCAGTAAGAATCTAAACTGATCAGTAGTCATGAGACAAAAAAAAAAAAAAGTGTTTCTGTATTTCCTAGATGAGTGCTGATCTTATGTATATTTTTAGAGAGAAAGTAAGTCGCTAAAAATAAAATAAATTTTAAAATAGCATGTATAAAAATAGCTATATATATAAAATTAGAACTGCTTTTCCTAGTAAAGAGGGGAAAAAGTCCAGCATGGCAATATGAAAATTTGAAATATTTGGAAATGTCATGATAAAAACAGTGCAAAATTCCAGAGATCACAACGAATGGAAGAAATTTAAGTATACACCCGTAGGTTTTATTTGCATGTTTCATTGGCTGTCTCATGAAGCTTTTCTGTTCTTTTTTGTTCTGAGTTGCTGTCTTCTCATTCTTAATGTATTTAGCCTTTTTCAGTTTTCTGAAATAATTGAAAGTAATAGATGAGCAGACAAGTCTAATATTTTAAAAGAAACAGTTTTCATACATGAAATTTCTAGTTTATTTTGGGGGGATTGCTGACTATGTCACAATAAAACTTTTGCTTATTTATCTAAGGTGAAGAGAAAGATAACACAGTTAAAATAAACATAATGTAATATTTAGGTAATAAAGCTAGAACATATGATGAGATGTAATAAAGAAAATATTAACTACTGAACAGCACTTAGCTGAGAAGTGCAGACAGTTTCCAAAGCCTACAGGCTCACACAATGAAGCCACATACACACGTGTCAGCATTGGAGGCTGCAGAGCTGTGGGCCCATGGTGACAAAACCTGTGCCCCAAGCCTGGCACACAAGTGACCACACCAGGCATACCTGCACTGCAGAGACCCCGTTCACACAGTCCCACACAGAAAGCTGCCCTGAGCTTCTCTGCACACAAACGTGCCGAGATCCACCCACAAATAATAGAAAGGTATCTATATGTGTAAGAGTTTTCAGAATTGTGACTCTGTAAGTAACATGATTGTTTCAAAACTACATTTACATATATCCCTCATGACAGTGAGATGTCAGTGCTTCTTGTAAAAGTAACTGTAATGAAAATAGGGGTAATAAATGTGACCATGTTATTGCCAGCTAAAGTAATACTGCATGTTTGGTTTTCTCTAAAAGTTTGTCAGTAGAGTAATTCAGATCCAAAAATTAGGGGTAAAGAAGTTATATTGTGGTCTCTTAAACAGTTGCCACTGTCTAAAATGACATCTGGTTTTATTCCGTACCTACTAACCAACCCCTACCCATGAAAATGTACGTGGTGTGCTGGCTGAATAGTTTGTGTGAGCATCTTTGAAGATACACTCTCTTTGCTGATTTGGACTCCACAGCCATTAGAGGTCTTTGTACTTATTATAAAGGTAACAGGATCAGGCCATATAGGAGTAAGGTATGTCTAAGTCATTCACTAATAGGACTATTATATAGGAGTAATGTATGACTTAAGTCACTCACTTCTTCTGCTCAGTGAGAATTACTGATGCTTTAGGGAAAAAAAAGGTCAGTATGTGGTTAATGGGACTGAATTCCAAGAGATCTGGATTTTATATTTAGCTTAGCAATTGAACTTCCTAGAGAAGCCATATCATTGACCTATGCCTCTTCTACCTAATAATACCCCCACTGTCTTGCTTGCTTGGATTCCAAGCTTTTCCTAATAGATCCTATTTCTTATTGGATTTACTTAGCACCTATCATAGGGAGGCTGAAATGCTAGCTAAGTCCAGCAGGCACATTTGTAATATAAATGTGTTAAAAGAAAGGGAAGGGGGGAAAAAGAAGTAAGAAAAATAACAGTGAAAATTCTTTCTCCTATGCAATTATCTTTTCTACTGTAGGAAAGAAAAACAAGTGAATTTATATAAAGAAATTAGATGAAAGCAACTCCAAAGATGGGCACTGGGGTATCATAACAATCCTGCAATGAACAATTGTGTAATTGATGAGTATAGGACTAGGGGGAAAACTAAGAAAGGAAACCATGTGTATGCTTTGCAAAGTAAATTATCTCAAAACCACACACCAGGTTGCTGTTCCTAGGCCACGGAGTACACTTAGACATGCACAGCAGAGCCCTCCAGTGACATGTACCTCACTGTACAGTCTGTGAAATGTAACAATTTTATGTACAGATTTTATTTCTTCAAATACTCTCCCTGTTGGAATATTTAAAGAGCTTATTTCTGCCTCACTGCACACATGAAAATCCCATTGCATAAGAGAAACAGAGAATGGAGCTAAAGAAAGAGAATCTGTGCCCTCTGTTCTCTGATGTTTTCCAGTAAAGTTCTCTTCTGAATTGGCAGAAGAAATTTAGATGCTGCTTGGTTTTGCCTAACCCAGCTCTAGCCCTAGATAAAGCAGCACAACCCTCAAGCCTGCACTGAGCTCCTAAAGCAACACACATTCCATTGCAAAATGATCTAGTGATCATTCTACCTAGCAGATCATTCTACACATGCATTACATGTGTAATTTGTTAAAACTCTAAGGCTATTGTGACAGTACTTTGATGCTACTGATGTGTAGTGATGAACAATACTCTTGTAACATTTAAATCCTTTAGCACTCTTCAAACATTCAAAAAAAACAAAGGACATTAATTGTGTAGGCATTGCTTTAAGCTTAAAAACCTTTTTATGCAAGAAATTAAGTCTTCATCGAGAAAATAACTGTTGAAATCTTAATACCTCTCAATGACAGCCACATTTGAAGAGCAATTTTATAGCATAATGATCCTTGTTGCATAATTTGGACAGACTTTTGTTCTCATTTTAATTTCCCATACACTGCTTGCTTTACCATCTCTCCTTCCCACACCGATTAAAAGGGAGAGATCAAAAGTCAGAAGAGAAAAAACATCAAGTTTGGGCCTGGAGTTAAACTTCTAAAGGCTTCAGCACAGCTCCTATTCAGACATGCTATGGTCCATCTGACTAAAGCACTGGGTGCTTCATAGAAGACTTGGGCAGCTGCATTCCACTTGAGGTCCCACTGCAGACACAAGTCCAACAGAGCAACTTTAAACCCCCCCTCACCTTCCACCCAGGACTAGAATATCCAAACTTCCTGTTCTTTGATTTTTATGTTCTTGAGGCATCTAAAATGTGAACCTAGCCAAATGATATGCCAGAAGAAGAGGCATTTTTCTTTGTATTTTACCTTATATCAAAGGTTATCTGAAATTAGAAAAGAAACTAGAAAGACTAGAAATTAGCTCCTTATTCTAAACCTTGCTCCAGTAAGGATCTGACAAGTTACTTACTTCTGAAAGTAAGTCTATAGGACTGGATAGACTATAAAATGGAGTTTCAGATTCTTGCTTTATTATCAGCTGGAGGAGAAGTTTAAATCCATTTTTTATACAATTTCATAACAGTTTTCATAACTTTTCCAAGAAATGCAATGTTCACTTTTTTTGTATCGAAAAGAATCAAACACACATAATTCTCCCATTAGAAAAAATGTCTAACAATCACCTGTTACTCTTAAAACACAAATTGCTGGATTGTGATATACAACAGGGTCACATTAGAGAATATAAGTTATTTCTTTAAACTCTGTGACAATCTGTGAAAATGTACGTGTTGCCATAAATAAGTGAATGTATAAATAAGGCATCATATCCTTCTGGAAAACTTGTGACAAGTTTGTGACACAAGACATGTTTAGTGTCTTATCTAACTTTTGCTTTAGGGTCTGCCCAAGTCAATGCCTTTGTACTTGCAACTGACAGGATGTCAGCAGGTGAACTGAGCCCTATATATAGTTTTTGAAGCACTTCTGATCTCAAGTATTCTATAAATGTGGAGTAATATAAGAATAATTTAAATTTCCTGTCCACATGCAGAATTATACCAGTCTGAAGCTTTTATTTCCTCCCAAGGAAGTACTATTAACCTTTAAACTCTTAAAACCATAGGTCTTCAGAATTAATGTCTTGTCTCAGTAATGCATCCTCAGCATGATTACTTCAATGGATCAAAACCATATCTCTTCAGAGAAGAAACCTCTACTGCGTTTGCATGGCAAGGTTTTGGCAGCAGGGGGGCTACAAGGAAGGCTTCTGTGAGAAGCTGCTAGAAACTTCCCCCATGACAGAACCAATGCCAACCAGCTCCAAGATGGAACTGCCTGTAGCTGAGCCCACTAGGACAGCTGTAACGCCTCTGGGATGACATATTTAGGATGGGTGAAAAAACTGCTGCAAAGCAGTAGCTGGAGACAGGAGTGAGAACACGTAAAGGAAACAGCTCCACAGACACCATGGTCAGTGAAGAAGCAGGGGAGGCAGTACTCCAGGCACTGGGAAATCTCCCTGTAGCCCATGTGGAGACCACGGTGAGGCAAGCTGTCCATCTGTTGCTGCTGTCCATGGTGGAACAGATGTCTGCCTCCATCTGATGAAGGACCCCACGCCAGAGCTGGTGGATGGCTGAAGGCGGTGGAAGTCCACTCTGCAGCAAGCTCCTGGCAGGATCCGTAGCCCCATGGAAGGAGAAGCCCAAGCAGGAGCAGGTTTGCTGGCAGATCTTGTGACCCTGAGAAGAAAGGTCTGCTGTATACTGCTGTACTTTGACAGCTGTTACAAAATCTCTTTGGAAAAACTTATTTGACCATAGCACTAATGAATGTAAAAAACAAATTCAATTAATACTTTTCACAAAATCAAAAAAGTTTTTTAATATTTCAGACATAATACTGATTATTTGTAGCATGGAATATTCAAACCTGAATAACTTAGCTTTCATAATCTGTCTCCAAGAAATATGTATATGGAGCAAGTTCAGATGTAGAATTAAAAATTCATACAATTAATACTAAAGTTGTAAGATTGTTGTATCTGGTTTTCTGCTATAGTGTCTTAAAAACAGGAAATAATAGGAGGGTAAATTGAGACAAATCCATAACCCAAATAAAACATGGGTTAAATAAAAGTATTGTATCCTCAAAACATGGTTCAGAGGAAATTCTCTCTAACCTTATTTTCTCATTTCAAATACACTTTAAATACTTTTCTTTACAATTTTCTTCATCTGGAAATAGTTTTCATCAAGTTTGTCACAGAAGTAAGATATATAATTAAACTTAAATGTTGATGGTATTCAGGTATCCAGATTGTTTTACTTCTGACATACTTCAGAATTGTTGCAAGTAGGGACATCATTGCATAAGACTGGTCACCTCTCAGCACTTTCAGTCTTGGGCAAAATTCTTTACTGAAAACAAGATAAAGCAGCAGGCAAAGTGGGAGATGGAAAATGAGCATAGCTAACATAAATGCAGGCTGAACAACATGAAAAGATGACAATTGGGAACTGGAGTAAATAATTCCCCATTAAGAGAGAAAGCCAGGAAGAGACAAGAACGAGTAAGGATGTTCAGAATGAACTGTACTATCAGTCAGACTCTGAGGACATCAATCACTGAACCTCCCTTGTGCAGCTACTTCTCAGAGTTTCTCCTGAATGGTACGGCCTGGCTTTCTCCTCACATGGTCTTTACGTAATCTGCCCTTATGGTCTTTCTTCCCTCAGCTTGTCTGTTGCAGAAGTAAGACAAAAGAAGCCCTTGTACTGCTAGAATGTGGGATACTTACACTTCCTCCCACTGAGTTCTGAGTTTGTTCAGGGAGGGGGTGTTTTGGAGTAAGGTCTGTTTTTCATACTCCTCATGTTACCCTGCTCTTTGGAGTAGCTTGGTTTTGCTTCCTCTGACTGATTTTCAGGTTGATATGACCACTAACTGTTCTGAGTGGTTACTGAAATGAGATTATTAGTATGCATTCAACTTCTCTTTCAAAAGTAACTTCCAAAATTCACAAAATACCACACTAAATGTAGATGCTTATGTTTTTTTTTGGTGGGTTTTTTTTTTTTTTTTTTGTTTGTTTTTTGGGTTTTTTTTTTCCAAAATGCAAACATATGCCTATATATGAATAATGAAAAAAGTGTCTGTGTGTGGATGCAAACATTTATGTATAACAAGCAAAAAGGAGTGTAAGCCTGGCCCACCTGATGGTGAAAGAGAATGATGTAATTTATTTCACTCAGGACATGATTTCACCCATAGCTGTATAAAATTAGAACTATTTAAAATTCCAGAAGCTTGGCAAGTCTGAGAAAATTTGGGGCAGGGAGAGGATGAGGGGAAGATGCCTGTCCTGTTTTAGGGCAAATTTTTGGGAGGAAACTTCTGAAGCGGTCTCCTCTAGAAAGCAAATTCAGGCAGCCCCCCCCAAGTGATTTGGGAAAAATTTCCTTGGAGAAAAGTGGAAAAAACTGTTTATTTAACAAGCAAAGTACACACAAACATGGAAAAATTAATAATATTAAACAATGGAACCTTTCCTTGTTGTGAAGAGATGGCAAATTCAGAAAGTAGTGGGCTGTGGCTCTGCTCACCCAGTCTGTAATCAGTCACTCCTGCACTGGGAATTGCCATGTCCTGGGTCCCTGTGGGCCATAGCCACAAGCTCCTGGTGTTTTTCTGAGGTTTCAGTCCAGAGCATGTTTGAACAGCTCCAGGAAAAAAGACACAGTCTTGGGAAAATTTTCCTTGCTGCAACTAATGAAGAACACCAGTGAAGAAACAAAGAAAAAATCCCTGTTCCTCTCTCACTGTCCATGCTGCAGACAACACAGAGAGAGAGAGAGAGAGCTGAAGCTTCCATTTTCATGTTTTTGAATACCATTGCCTCAGACATCCCACCACTTCTCTGCTCCCTCCTTCGCTCTCAGATCAAATTTAAAAGCACAGAACTCAACATGCAGCACAAGCAGAACAGATGACTGGGGATACAAACATCATAAAGTCACCCCAGGACAATGCCAAATAGTTGTTTGTTTCTCCTAACTCGATTTCAAACAGGTGTAATAAATTTGAGTTGGGACGCTACAACTGGTTGCAAAACAATAGTTTTTATTTGTAAAGTAATTTTTCCTGCTCCAGTCTCTACCTGTAAATAAAACAGAAATATGCCAAAATAGTCACCTAAAGAATATTAAAATATTTGACAAATGGTGTTGACAAAATTTGGATAATGATGTCGCTTTAAATATCTCCCACAAAAGGTAAAAAAAATTACACCACTTTTTTTAGTAAAAATAATGCAGTACATACTATCATAACCTGTTTCTTCTTAAGTGAATACTGAACAGAAAATAGCCAGTATGAAAAGTTCTGATATATTTACCCAGTCACAGCTCCCTCTTGCGTAATTCATCATTACTACAAAATACTAAGTTGGAATTGAGATTGTTTAAATTAAATTTTATGGTAGCTATTTACTTGATTCCTTTACTTTTCTTTTTCTCATATTTAGAGAAATTTAGTGATATTTTAGGGCTGAAATGTTGGTTTTTCATGCCATCTCAATGCCAGGACATTTCAATGCCAGGACAGACAATAACATTTACATTAAGGTTGCACTAAAACCACATTTAAAGGACTATTGCTTTTGTACAATGACATGATTTTGACATCCATAATCAAAATCATGGGAGTTCACTTAGGAAAATTTGTATCTAACCTTTTTAAAGCTTTTTATTACTGCTGCTAAGTCTGTCTTCTATGTAATTTGCAAGAGGGTTTACATTTTGCTGACATTTGGAAAAATTCTGGCTATTCTCTTTCTTTTGTGTCCCTAAGTGCTAAGAGCACTATAACAAGCTTGTTATCATTCTGTGTCTAAGCTTTGTAGTAATCTTAAGTCTTTCTCTCAGTGAAGCAAGACTCACTTTAGAACTAGTAACACAACACTTGTAAAGGAACACCTGGAAAGCTTATTTTTGTGAAGTGCTTTTTTCTGACTGCACAGAAAGACTGCGTTTGGTTAACTGTAGTGTTGATGTCACTTGAAGGGCTGCTTCGGAATAGGAAAAAAACCCAAAACCAAACAAAACCCAAAAAAACCAAACCAAAAAACACCAAGGAAAAAAGGAAGCAGTTCCTCCTATAACAACAGGGTGCAAAGCCCAGAATGACTCTGCTGCAGGAGGTGACCGAGTTCACTGTACGGAACGGGCAAGGGAACCAAAGTTTAGAAAGTACAAGCCAAACTTGGGGCTAATGGTTCAAGTGTCACTTAAATGTGGAGTGTGGCTTTGTCAGCAGAAAATGGAAATAATGGGTCACCTCGGGCAGAGATCACCTGCACAGAGCCCAGGTGATGCAGGGGAAAGCAATGACAGAAGCATTGGGAAGAACCTCGACGTTTTTTCTGTGCTGATACCTGATATTCCCTGGCCATCAGGTACCGTGGAAGAGTCCACTTTACCCACAAAACTGCTGTGGGCAGCTGCTTTTATTTGAAGCTTATTTTCCAAGAAAGAGACACTTGTTTCCAAGTGACCAACTGAACCATCCCCAAACCCAGCACCGCTGGACACTGCTGGGGCAAGGGGCGGGCACGTATCTGGGATGAGGGGATATGGGATGGAGGGATGAGAGAGATGTGGGGATGGAGGGCTGAGGCAGAGGTGGGGATGGAGGGATGAGAGAGATGTTGGGATGGAGGGCTGAGGCAGATGTGGGGATGGATGAAGCACAT
>WBNO01029163.1:0-12685 GCA_013400575.1 Peucedramus taeniatus
CCTCCGCCGCAGGCTCGGCCCGCGGGGTTCGCCCGCAGGCCCCGGAGCTCCGGCGGCAGAAGCGCCGGGAGCTGGACGCGCGGCGCAGCAAGTGCCGCATCCGCATCGGGGGGCACCTGGAGCGCTGGTGCCGCCTCAAGGAGCAGCTCGGGTTCGCCCTGCACTCCCAGCTGGCCCAGTTCCTCCTCGACAGGTCACTAGCGGGGCTCAGAACCCGTCAAAACCCGCCTCTCCTGGGGAAAAATCGGGGTTTCTGCCTGCTCACCTCTGTCTTCCCATGCAGGTACAGCTCTCACGGCTGCACCTGGAGCACAGGTAGGTGCTTCCCTCCCAGTTCCGTGTTGCCGTCCCACTTTGGGTCTGTTAGAAGTTCGTGGTGGAGAGGGAGGATTCCCCTTGGGTCGGGTGCTGCAGAAGCACCTGGAG
This sequence comes from Peucedramus taeniatus, assembly GCA_013400575.1. NCBI lineage: Eukaryota > Metazoa > Chordata > Aves > Passeriformes > Fringillidae > Peucedramus > Peucedramus taeniatus. Next base: position 427 of record WBNO01029163.1, read on the forward strand.
CTGCTCTCGGGTTTGCTCACCCCCCCTCCAGCACCAGGCAAACCCCCCCTGCGTTCCCTGCTTTTGGCAGCTCCTTTTTGGGAAGCTGTTTGACACTTGCTCTTAACAAGGAGATCCCTAAGAGCCTGGGGAAGGTGGAGAGGGCCTCGCAGGTGTCCCAAAGCGCCGTTTTGGAGCTGTTTTTCACAGATCTCTGTTTCGCCAGGAGAGCTGGAGCGGCTGCAGCCGGCTGCTCTGCAGCGCCTGGTGGCGCTGTCCCACGGCCACGGCCAGGAGTGTGGCTTTGTCCCCGACATCCAGCTGCCAGCCCCGGGCAGCGCGGCAGCCCCGCTGGTTTGGGAGTGTGTGGCTGGGCACCGCTTCTCGTGGGGTGGCTCCGGGGGTCCCTCCTGCGACCCGCTGGAAGCCGCCCAGGGCTGCAGCCCCTCCCCGGGTGCCGGGCGCCGGCGTTCGCTCCGCAGGGCCAGGCCGGGCTCCACCGAGGCTGCAGCGGAGGGAACGGCCAGGTCACCCCACGGGGATGGGGATCGGGGCGAGGAGATGGGAGATGGTGACAGTGGTGGCACAGGTGAGCTCCTCCAGGTCACCCTTCTGCCCTCAACTCCCCTTGATTCCTCTCCCAGTTCTGGGGTAGTTCCAGTTCCGCCACCGTCCCAGTAGGATCGGACGCTGCCCCAAGCCCATCCTTCCCAACTCTCCATCCTCCTCCTCCTCCTCACCCCTCCCAGCCCTTCCTCACCACCCTCCTGTCCCCTTCCAGCCCCCCAGGTGCCACTGGAAGCGGGGCCTGTGGCGGCAGCTGGCGAGAGGTGAGTGGTGGCACCCACAAGTGGCATTCCCTGGTGAGGCCAGCAGTTGGGTTTGGCCCTGTCTGACCCAGGTCATTGTCCAGCAGCGCCATCCCAGGGGACAATGCAGAGCCAGGAGTTGAGCCCCGAGAGGAAGAGGAGGAAGAGGAGGATGAGGACTTTGCCAAGGGTGATGACCTGGCCTACAGCGATGACCTGCGTGATGAGAACTACCAGCCATCCCTGGACAGGTGGGAGAGCTGGGATTGTGCAGGAGCCACTCCGTGGTGCCCGCTGACACCATCCCAGTCCAGACCAGTACTGCACTGGAAGGGTCTCAGGCCTCACGTCTCTGCCACGTGCCTGTCCTGCTGCAGCTGCGCCAGCAGAGCGGGGAGGAGCTGGGAATAGCGTCCCTGTGGTGTTAAAATAAGGTGTTTCTGGGGTCAAAGGGCACGCAGTTTTGGAGAGGTGTTTTCATCTTGTCTCACCTGGGGGAGAGGCTTTGCCATATCCAACTGATGTCCAACCATGTCACACTGTGTCCAAGCCATGTCCTGCCATGTCTAACCATGTCCAACCCATGTCCTCCCATGTCTAACCATGTCTAATCCATGTCTAACCATGTCCTCCCATGTCTAACCATGTCCTGCCATGTCTAACCAAGTCCAACCCATGTCTAACTATGTCCAACCCATGTCCTGCCATGTCTAACCATGTCTAATCCATGTCTTACCATGTCCAATCCATAACCAATCCCTGTCTAACCATGTCCTGCCATGTCTAACCATGTCCTGCCATGTCTAGCCATGTCCAGCCATGTCCTGCCATGTCTAGCCATGTCTATGTCCTGCCATGTCTAACCATGTCCTGCCATGTCTAACCATGTCCAACCCATGTCCTCCCATGTCTAACCATGTCCTGCCATGTCTAACCATGTCTAATCCATGTCTTACCATGTCCAATCCATGACCAATCCCTGTCTAACCATGTCCAACCCACGTCCTCCCATGTCTAATCCATGTCCTGCCATGTCTAACCATGTCCAATCCATCGTCCTCCCATGTCTAATCCATGTCCTGCCATGTCTAACCATGTCCTGCCATGTCCAACCCATGACCAACCCATATCTAACCATGTCCAACTCATTTCCTACCACATCCAACCCATTTCTCACCCCATCAAGCACCCAACCCCCCTCACCCTGCCCGCTCTGTGCCCCCAACAGCGACTCAGAGCCACAGCGGCGCCAGAGCCAGCCCAAGGCTCGCAAGAAGCCGGTCAAGGAGGAGCAGCCCCTGCTGGAGCCAGCCCTGCCCAGCTCTGGCCCCTTGGAGGAGAAGAGTGGACGGGTCAGGTGAGTCATGGAGGCCACAGCGGTGAAGGGATGAGGGTCAGAGTCATCATCTTGGGAGTGTCCAGTGCTGTTGGCCATGGGACAAGAGCTGTGTGTCCCCAAAGGGAATAAACCATGATGCCACTATGGGGCAAGAGCTCCATGTGTGTCATTGTGTGTCTCCAATGGGGGTCAACCCTCCCCATCACATCGTTGGCCTTGGGGCAAGAGCTCTGTGTCCCCAAGGGTGTCCCCATGGCGCTGTTGACTGCAGGGCAGAGCTGTGTTTCTTGGTCTCCTTGGGTGTTGACTGAGCAAATGGGGGTCTGGCTCACGAACGTCGCTGCAGGGGCTTCATGAGCCTGGTGTCACCCACCCTGTCCCTTGTGGGGCCGGTCCAGGGTGGTCAGGGAACAAGGAGAGGCAGCCAAAGCTGGGGCTGCCATGGAGGGGGACGAAGACCCCTTGAACCTGACCCGTGGTGGGCATTGAAGCTTCCACAGGACTGGAGGTGGAACAGCCCACAATCCATCAATCCCACCACAGTCTCCTCCACTGATGGACCCATGGCTTCTCCAGCTGAGTGCTGGGTTGCCAGCTCTCCTTTCCAGGCATAAAATTCAATGTTTTGTGCTAAAAAAGCTTAAATCAGCCCTCAGGGCTTCACTGGGGCCTTGCACAAGCATTAAAGGGACATTTGGTTGGGGCTTGGTCCATGCACGGCCTCAGATCCAACACACCTAGACACCTCCCTTGGATGGATTTCCTTACACTTCTGATACAATAAGGGGATAAAATCCCCCTTTTTTCCTGGAATCAGCCACAACTCCTCTGTCCCCTGAGGAACAGGCTCAGCACCAATCCCACCCCATCCCAAGCATTTCCCCAGGTGAGTGTTGTGCCTCTCCCTTAAGGCTGTGATTGATCCCTTTTTGTGGCTCCTTTTGGATGCTCAATTCCCTCCCCTCTCCCAGCAGCTCCAGAACCACCCCAGACGCTGCTGGAAGAGGGACTCCCCTGCCTGGAGACCAAATCCTTGTGAAGGTAATGCTGGAATTTGCTCTTCCCCTCTCCCTGCCATCGCTGGGCATGCAGATCCCAGGCTCCCAAATCCAATGTGAGGGTAGAAAAGTCTGCATTCAATCTGGGCCACTCTTTCTGGGGCCAAAAGTGAATTAAATGTGAGGCTTTTCCTGGTGGTCTTTGGGTTCTGCCTGATTTCCATCTCAAATCCCATGGTCTAGCCCTCCAAATAAGTCCCAAGTTATACCTGTGGCTTTTCTGAGGCACCAGTGGGGCTTGTAGCTCTCTGCCTTCTCCCAAAGCCAAGCCTAAGCCTCAGGTCAGCCTTTTTGGGCTGTGTTTGGTGACACAGATCATATTTTTAATCTTTTGGTTCATTTCCCCCCCCCTCTTTTGTCACAGCAAGTTGAAAATGGGAGATAAAATCCTGGCTTATGAGCAAAGCAGGACCTTGCAGATGTCAAGGGGGTCCCCCTCTTCTCCCTCTCCCAGGTAAAGTCACCCTGAGCTGATAAAACCTGTTTCCAAGAGATGTGGGACAAGCCCCAGGCTGAATCCATGCTTGAGCATTGCCATCTCTCACCACCCCATTATTTCTCCTCCCCAAACCCCACTTTAATCCACTTCAATGGATCTTTCCTTAATTCCAGGGTGACAGCCAGGAATAGCTGCTGTTTCCAGGGAGCTATGGATGAATTATAGATCAAACCAGGCTGGGAGCCAATTTCAGTGTCCTGGGACGCGTCCAAACCATGTGAAAAGGGTTTTGTAACAAGCAATAAAGCATTTACTCCTATTTTAATGCCTGAACCATGTGTTTGTTCTAGCGTCTCCTGCTGTCCGTGGGGTGGAAATGGGAGAAATGCTGGTCCTGAGGATGATTTCATGTGGGATTTCCTCGGGAATCTTGGCTCTGGGCCTGGGGACAGCGATGGGACAACAGGGCTTGGCTCAAAATGGCTCTTTCCTATTGCAGTTGCCGGCGGCAGCCACGGGCAAGTGACAAGGACGTGGCTCAGATCGGCCCCAAGAGGATCAGGTACCTGGGAAAGAGGAGGGAAGGGGCCAGGGAAGCTTCCAGGCATTCCCAGGAAGAGGAGGATGGGAAGGAGGCTCTGAAAAGGCTTCTTTGCTTCATTTTAGATTTTATTGGGTGGGCAAAAGGGAAAGTGGGTGAGGGGGAAGGAGCTGGGGGCAGATCCATATTCCAAAGCTTTTCCAACCCTCCTCCTCCTTCCTGACAATGATTTTTTCCCACGTTTTCTCTGTCAGGAAGGCAGCAAAGCGTGAGATCCTCCTTTGTGACTTCGAAGGCTGCGGCAAAATCTTCTCCAACCGCCAGTACCTGAACGTGAGTGCCTGGAAAGAGCCTGGGTGGGGTGTCCTGCAGCTGGAATTGGGAGCTGATAGGTTTTTTTTTTCCCCTGGCAGCACCACCAGAAGTACCAGCATGTGCACCAGAAAACCTTCACCTGCTCAGAGCCTACCTGTGGGAAATCCTTCAACTTCAAGAAACACCTGAAGGAACACGAGAAGCTGCACAGTGGTGAGTGGGGCATTTCCACGGGAATCACACCTCCCCCCTTATGGATCACACCTGCCTGGACACCCTCCTGTAGGAGTTACAACTCCCCTGTATGGATCGTGGCTCCTCCCATAGGGATTACACCTCCTCTCATAAGGATTACACCTCCTCTCCTAGGGATTACACCTCCTCCCATAGGGATTACACCTCCTCTCATAAGGATTACACCTCCTCTCCTAGGGATTACACCTCCTCTCATAAGGATTACACCTCCTCTCATAAGGATTACACCTCCTCTCCTAGGGATTACACCTCCTCTCCTAGGGATTACACCTCCTCTCATAGGGATTACACCTCCTCTCCTAGGGATTACACCTCCCTTATGGATCACACTCTCTGTATGGATTCCACCCATCAGATTCACACCTCCTGTACTCCCTTCCCTGCTGGGTCACAGCCACCCATTCCCAAATTCCATCCCTGGGGGCTCTCTCTGTTGCCCTTTCCTCCCCGAATCTCTCCCTCATTGTCTCCATTCCCATGCTGGGAAGTCTCCCTGCTCCCAAAGCACATCTCGAGGGCCCTGATGGTTTTTCCAGGCTGGATCAGCCCGATCCCTCTTCTTTTCCTCCCAGACAAGCGGGATTACATCTGTGAGTTCTGTGCGCGCTCCTTCCGCACCAGCAGCAATCTGATCATCCACCGACGGATCCACACCGGGGAGAAGCCACTCCAGTAAGTCCCAGTCCTATTTCTGACTTGCCAGTAAATCCCAGTCCCATCCCTGCCCTTCCAGTAAATCCCAGTCCCATTCCCACCCCACTAAGTCCCAGTCCCTTCCCTGCAGCTCTGCTCAGCCTTGGAGTTTCTTGCCATCCTTTTCATCCCAAAATCAGCTCCTCAGCATGGGCTGAGATTTCTCCCGAGGTTTCTGCTCTTGGAGCTGGCTGTGTCCAGACCAAGCAGCTCCATGGCTCAGCTTCCAGGGCAGTGTTTAAGTAGGCACAGCTTAATAAGCTGGAACAGAACAAAGGATGACTCCTGTCCAACACATTCATGCCAGGAGAGCAGTGGAGCTTCAACCCACGGCACATTCCAGCCCCGAGCATGGCAGGCCCTGTTCCCCCTGTGCCTCATCCCTGGGGTTTTTTTTACTCCTGCTGGGATCCCCCCAGGTGTGAGATCTGTGGCTTCACCTGCCGCCAAAAAGCCTCCCTGAACTGGCACATGAGGAAACACGACGCCGACTCCTTCTACCAATTCCCGTGCGACGTCTGCGGGAAGAGGTTCGAGAAGAGGGACAACGTCACCGCCCACAAGAGCAAGAGCCACCCCGGGGGGCTCGGGGGGCTGCCCCAGCCCGAGGGGATCCAGCAGCAGACGGAGCCCCCTGGGCCGATGGAACCTCTGGAGCTGCTCGGGGATGTCCTGGGGAGCGGGGGGGACACAGGGAGGACCCCACTGGAGTATGGGGTGGGGGGTGTTGGGCAGGGTCCAGGCACGCCCCAAGGGCAGGGGATGGGTGAGGGGGGGTCCTAGAGGGCTCATCCCCCAGTTTGGGGACTGGAGTGAAATCGGGGACTGTGCAGCAGGTCCAGGTGCCAAAAATACATGAGAGGCAAAACTGGGGAAAATCCCAGTTTTTCAGCCAAATCCCAGATGAAACCCTGAGTTTTCAGCCAAATCCCTGGGAAAAATGCTTTTTTTTTTTGCCAAATCCCAGCTTCCCTCGAGCCCAGCAGTATTGCCACAAGTGGATCCTCAATAAAGACTTATTTTGGGTAAAAGTGGGATTTGGTGTCAGATTTTTATGGAAAAAAGTGAGATCTGGGTGGTTTGGACACAGGAAAAGGGGTTGGAGAGGGGGTGGAGACACCAAACACCCAGAAATTGGGGACCCAAACTGGGATGAGAGGGAGCTCCCAGTGAGTCTGTGCCCCCAAACTGGGATGGGTGGGAGCACACATCTGAGCTGTGTCCCAAAACTGGGATGAGAGGCAATGCCCAGTGGGGCTGTGTCCCAAAACTGAGAGCTCCCAGTGCTTCAAACTTTAATTTTCTTTTAAAACTCTGATTTAAACCAGAATTTGAACTTACAGATACGTGGAAGCTCCAAGCTGGGACCATTTAGTGAACTGCAAGAGCCCCCAAAATGCCTCGGGGCTCCACCCCAGCAGGTTGGGGACAAGGGCACATCTCTGTCTCCATTCCCTCCTGAGTGGAAGCAGCTTTTCCTCCTCTCCCAGCACCAAAAACCCCCAAATTACCAGATTTTAGGGTTCTTTCTGCACAGCAACTTTTATTTCCCCACTAACAGTGACAGGGCAAAGGACACGAACAGCAGCAGGGGGAAGGGCACGAGGGGAGTGGGCAAGAGCAAGATCACACCTAGAATACAGAACCCCCCCAGCCCCCCAAAACCCCCCCAGCCTGGGTTGGGGGTGACCCCAAATATCCACATCCCCTTGCTGGGACCCTGGCACTGCAGGGGCTCAGAATTTAGGGGGAGCGAAGGGGGGATGAGAAGGGAAATGGGGGGGACAGTGGGGGAGATGAGGAGGGAAATGTGGGGGAGATGAGGAGGGAAATGGGGGGGACAGTGGGGGAGATGAGGAGGGAAATGGGGGGGAGATGAGGAGGGAAATGGGGGGGACAGTGGGGGAGATGAGGAGGGAAAGAGGGACACTGGGGGACGATGGGGGGGTGAGGAGGGAAATGGGGGGCAGTGAGGAGAGAAATGGGGGGGCACTAGAGGAGATGGGGGGGGTCACTCAGCGACAGCAGGACGGGCTTGGCCCTTTCCCCAGGGCGGATGGGATGGGATGGGATGGGATGAGACAGGACAGGTAAAGATGACTTGCAAAGCAACGGTGTCCAAAGTGGGGGGGACAACAGCCCTCCTCTCCACACAGCATTTTAGGGGGGAGGGGGGGACACAAAAGCTTTGGCTACTATTCGAAGTAGGATGGGATCAGCCTCTCCCTGTTCCACGGGGCTCCAACTCCAAAGAAAAACACAAAAAGAACTACAGGGGTGTTTAACCAGCAACAGGGAGGGGGTGCTCAAGTAGCACCCCCTCGCCAACCAACGCCCCTGAGGAAGATTTTGAGGGCAAAAAGACTCCAAACTTTGAACTGCAACAGGAAAAAAAATCCCCCCTGAACAGCCAAGGGCAGGATTCGGGGTGTTTTGCTTGGAAGCAAAGGAAAACCTAAGGATGGCAGGGGAGAGGGGACACCACCGGCGAGCGGGGCGGGCTCAGTTGCAGAGGGACAGCGAGGAGCCCACATAAAAGAGCCAGAAAAACGGGAAGATCCTCTCGGAGAAGGCGGCGGTGAAGGTGAAGATGGGAGCCATGTTGTCAGCGTTGTAGAACGCCACCCACCCGCCCTCGTAGTCCAGGTACACCCCGATCTTGCGCGGCCGCTCGCAGAGGGACAGCGGCGTCTCGGGAGAGGTGAACGCCTGGTACTGATCCCAATTTTTGCCCTTCCAGTTGAGCCCCACTGCCCAAATGCCCTCCTCGGGGGCGAAGTCGACCTTCTCCTTGCGGCGCACGGACTCGCGGGCGGCGCCCAGCACCCAGCTCTCCCCGTCTCCCACCTCCACCTCCCAGTAGTGGCGGCCAGCGGAGAAGCCCTCGGAGGCCAGGACGCAGAAGGCGTAGTCGAAGCGTTTGGGGTGAGCCGGCAGCTCCTGGGGGGCCCCGCGGAGCCGCACGCTCCGCTTGTCCTCCGACAGCACCAGGTAGGGGTTGGCCGTGTCGGGGTCCAGGGAGAGCTCACCTGGAGGGGAGAAGGGGAGGGGTTACCTGTGGGATTGCTAGGCTTGGCTCGCTGGCTGTGTCCCAAACCCAGCGGGGAGGACAGAGGGGAGTCACCTGTGGAATCACGGTGGGATTGAGCCACGGTTTGTGTCCCAAACCCGAGGCAGATGAGTCACCTCTGGGATCGTTATCCCACCTGTGCGTGGGGACTGATCGATTGTCTGTGCCCCAAACCAGAGGGGAAGGACCCAGCTGAGCCCCCTGTTGTAGCCCTGTTCTTTTGCAATTTTTCTAAGCCTTCTGATTGTTTGCACTCCGTGTAACAGAGTTCTCATGGATTTTATGTGAAGTCACTTGTTTTGCATTCTTTCCTGGAGTCAGAGAGATTGATCGACTTTTGCTTCATCCAGTGAGACTGCAGAGGTGGTAACTTCACCCTCCAATCACTGGTGCTTTTTCTTCTTCTATAAATACCTCAACACAAGAATAAAATTCTCTTTTTTGTCTACCCTGAACAGTGTGAGGTCTGTGGTTCATTTCCCTGTGGTACTGTGACAACCTGTGGCATCTTAAAGAGCACACACAGAACCCAAGCCCAGCAATTCCAACCTGAATCCTTGGAAAAGGGAGGTCAGAGCCCCCATAACCCCCAGTCCTGGCAAATTCCCACATTATCTCTTGGAAAAGGGAACTCACAGCCCCAAATCCCAGCCAACTCCATGCAAACCCCTGGAAAAGAGAGGTCTCATCCCAGTCCCGATGGCCTCACCTGTGTCGTTCTCCAGCTCAAAGCGCAGGTTTTCTGTGGGAAGAGAAGGAAGGAATTGAGTCCCCAGAAATGCCCAAACCATGGGAATGATCCCTACTCCACACTTCTACTCTCAAATCCCAGGGAAATCACTTTTCCACCTCTTCCCTGGAATGAGCCAATGCTCAAACAACCCGGAGCTCTTCCAGCCAGCCCAGGGAGGGAATTGGAGCCCGGCTCCATCCCAGCCCTGATTTTGGTGGATTTCCATGTGGGATCCTGTCTGGGAAGCAGTGTTTTTTTTTCCAGGAAGGCTCTCATCAGGCTCACCCTTGAATTCCAGCAGCACTTCCTTGAGCACTGCACTCTTCTGGGAAAAACTCTTCAGCTTCTTCTCCAGCTCAGAAAAGCCAGGCTCAGGCTTGAGGAACAGCCAGCTCTCCAGGCTGTGGAGACACAGGAGTCAGGGACCCAAAACCAAGGAATTCCCCCTGGGAAGGGTTGAAATACCAGCTCTGCCTGCTGTCAGAGCCTGCAGGTTCACCCAGCTCACTCACCTGCTGCCAGCCGGGACGACACCCTGGAAGGGGAAGAAAACCCAAGGAATTTGTTAGGATCAGCATCTCTCCTGTCTCAGAGATCTCAAAATCCTCCCCAAAAACTGGGTGGATCCCACGAAGGGACTTTTGTACCCACAAGGATATTTGTGTACCAATGGGGAATTTCTCACCCCATTGATAAAATTTTTTCCCCAATAAATTTATTTCCCCAAATGGAATTTTTTTATTTTGATCCATAAATGGAAATTTCTGCTTACATAGGTGGAATTTTTTCACCCCATAAACTGGCCTTTTTTGTCCCTATAAATGGAATTTTCCTCCCCATAAACAGATTCTGTCCCTCTAATTAGGGTATTTTTGCCCAACACAAGGGATTTCAGCCCCAGCATCCCCAGAGGAGGAACCACAGCAGTTCCAGGACAAAATCCCCTCTAGAAGGATTGAATAACCACAATAATTAATGGAATTTTTTCCCATGGAGACACAGAACAGAGTCCCACCTCGCCAGGTGTGCTCCCTGTGCCACTGTCCCCTCCCTGCTCTGCCAGGAGCTTGTCCAGCTGGGCAATGTCCTCGGCCAGCCGGGCCACGCTCTCGTCCCTCCGGCGCCCAATGTCCCTCTCCAGCTCCTCCAGCCGGGAGAGCAGGAGCTGCTCCTTCTCCTCCAGGAACGCCCGCAGCTCCTTGCACTCGGCCACGATCTTCTGCCGCTCCACCTCCGTCTGCTTCTGCAATCCCACAGGAAAAGATCCCCTGTGAGGGCAGATCCCTGCAGCTCAGGGAATCACCCCCAAGCCAGGGAATCTCTGGGGAACCCCCCCCCCCCAAGGTGGGACCAAATTTCCCCAGCCATGAAATCCCCAGGTGAGGCTGAAGCCCCCCAGCACTCACCAGCAGCTCCTCACTCTGCCGCTCCCGCTCGGCCTTGGCCTCTTCACGCCCTTTCCTCAGGGAGCTCAAGTGCTCCTGGGGCACCTCCTGCAAACACAACCACAGATCCCTTGGGAATTCTTCCCGTGGGGCTGCTGCTGCTAAAATGGCCAAATTCACCCACTCTGGGTTTGGTTTTTTTTTGGAGCTGGAACCAGCAGCTGCTCCCCTCAACCCTGACCTCAGGCTGTGCCAAAAACAGCAAAATTCACCCCAACCAGCCCAGAACTGAAAAAAAAAAAAGAAGTCAACGAATTTTATCTGCCTGTGAGGAAACTAATTCCCTGGTCCCACCCCTGTACTCCTCCCACATTCTCCCTCCTCAAGGTGCCCCAAAATAATTGGGTTGGACCCCCCCCACAAGAGGAGGAACTGCTGCCTCTGAATTGCTCATTAAATTATTAATTATTAATTAATTAAACTCATCCTTATTTAAGTAGTTTGACCTCCACGGAGGGTGGAGGAACCCCAGCAATACCCTGCAATCAGCAGCTAGCCCAGGGGCCAAATGAATCTACTTATTCTATAACTAAAACCTTAAATACAAGGATTTTGGCTGTCAAGAGCCAGAAGTTGTTGCCTTTAGAATTCACCCATGAGATTAAAGCAAGTATCAGGAAAAGAGAAAGAAGGAGCTCAGCAACAACCGATTATCAAACACTCATAAAAGTAGGTTAACGAGGGGGGAAAAAATCCCAAGGGACCAACAACCTGGATCTACCTAATGACGTTTGTGTCCCGAAAAAAAAGGGCAAAATCCCAGATTCGGGGCGGGGGGACAGCCCCAGCGTCCCCGGAAGAGGAACCACGGCAGTTCCGGGACAAAACCCCCTCTAAAAGGATTGAATAACCACAATAATTAATAGGTGGTGGTTAATGATCCCACAATCCCCTTCCCTGATCCCTCGGGATGGTGCTGGTGCCACCCTCCTCCCGCTGCCACTGCGCAGCGACATCGGCTCCGTCCGGCATCTTGGATCCCTCAGGATCCGCTGCTCCCGGCCTGGAATAGCGCCCACACCGAGCCCTGGCGCTCTCACAGTTACAAATTAATCCCCACCGTGATCGCGACACGCCCCATATCGCGACACAGGCCAGCCCCAGCGCCGCCGTTTTCGCTCTGCGTCACTCCCTCGGGATGGAGCGGGGGGGGACAGGCGGCTCCTGGGGGGAGCCCTGCGCCGCTTCCAGTCCCTGGGATTAAATAACGCCCTCCCCGGGGCTCCAGCCCTCCCCGGGCTCCAGCTCGGTCCTGCCCCGGTTGGATTTCGGGGGGCTGGTGGGATTTTGCGCCATCATCCCCGCACCCCGCCCGCACACCCCTTTCCCAGTACTCTCCCAGCTCAACCCAGATCGATGTCGCACCCCAACAATCTCCTGCTACTCCGGGGGTGTCCGTGTTTTGGGGTGATTCAGGTTCTTCTGCGCCCCGAATTCTGGAAGCAGCGCCCAGCTGGGGAGGGGATCCCCCGTGAGATCCACACAGCCTGGAGGGGCCTTTACTGCACCCCACACATGGGGGTGCTCATTTCTGTGCTCCCCGTGAAACCGGGGGTTCCCACTGCACCCAGAGGAGGAGGAGG
>WBNO01029163.1:15115-32615 GCA_013400575.1 Peucedramus taeniatus
TTTAATCCCTTCTTTCCTTCCTGCTGCTTCCTGAGGAGGATGAAGAAGGGTGAGGGGAGCAACGGAAATTTGTTTTTCCAAGATTTTTGTAAAGGAAAGCATCAGATGCTCTTCCTATAGCTGGGAAAACTCCAGTTTTTCCCCTAAGGCTCATTATCCTTATCAGAGGATAATGGGGAAATGATGAGGTGATTTATCCTTTTTGGGCACAAGGAGCGATTGCTGAGGGGATTTGGGGATGATCTGAAAAATTTGTGACAGGATTCTCTGGAAAGAGATTCCTAGACTCTGGGGATGAGCATGCAGGGATTGGTGGATTGGGAATGAGTTGTATGGGTAAAATTTGTCTGAAAATTAATTTTAGGGTCCAGATCTCTCAGCAGAGCCTTGTCTGCAGATGACAGAAACTTCTTCTTCCTGGGAGGCGTTTTATCCCTTTTCTTATTCCTTTATTTATTCCTTTTTAAGGAATCTTTGCGTTTCTGTTTTCCCTTTCTGCTTCTTCCTGCGTATTAATTTTTGGAAAAAAGGAAGATTCCTGAGGCAGTAGGGGAATAAGGGGGGAATTTCCTGCAGGACTGTGGGGTAGAAGACTGGACGGGTTTGTTTGTGCCACACCGTGATCCGGCTTGGCCTTGCCATTGGCTTATTAGGGAATAATTACCCATTAAATTTTCAGCACTTGACCCTTTCTTCTGGGTTCCCAGAGTCTGTCCATGGAGCCCTACGTGGTGCTGGACCCACGACAGAGAGCTCTGTATCGCGACGTGATGCAGGAGAGCTACGAGACACTGATGGCACTGGGTGAGGAGCCCTCCCCTTCCCGGAGGAGAATTTGGGGGTGGAATGATGATTCACCTTGGTGGGAGGCAAGGGGTGCAGGGCAGCACCTGTAAATCCCTCTTTTTCCAAGCCCTTCTCCAGGAATAATAATAAATGAATGATTGGAATCCTCACTCACCCACTGCTCCCCAAGGAGGATGAGGCAAGGCAGGGGGAGCAGTGAGAATCAACTTTTTCATTATTTTTTTGGTGGAGGAAATCACTAAACTCTCTTCCTTACAGTTGGCAAAACTCTGGTTTTCCCCACAAACTCAAGCTCTGGGCATGGCAAATTCTGTTTTTCAGAATTCCCCATTTCCAAGCCTGACCTGCTGTCCCGCCTGGACCACAGGGAGGAAGCGACAGCCCTGGATCTCCACTTATCCCGGGATACCACGGCTGCAGGTGAGGCTCTGCTCCTGCACGTCTAGGAGAGGTTTTTCTGCTGCTGGTCCCTCCCTAAAACAGGTGGAATAAAAAGGAGAAGGGTTCCCCCATTCTGGGAAAAAAGGTAATAAAAAGGTGGAAAATGTGGATAATCAGTGTGAGAAGAGAGAAGAGAATAAGCAATAGAAGACAGAATGCTAATTAAGGAAGATAACGACATGCCTTGTGAGGCAATGAGTGCTAATTCCTTTTTCTGCTAAAATATGTAAGTAGTTTAAATTTTTTATACTTTTGCTGGAGTGATCCCAAAGTACTTTCAGCATTGAGCAAAGCAATGTCAAATAAAGGAATGTTTCCTACCCAGCACATTCATTAGAGAACTTTATTTTTCGGTTTTCCTCTGCGTCTGCCTACAGAGCATGGAGCAGGAGCAGAGCAGGAAGCTCTTCAGGATGAACCCGCCGAGGAAAAGCCCAACATGGACAAGGAGCACCCTCAGCTCCCTGTGAGCCGGAGCGAGAACAACGCTGCCACCACCTGCGGCGAGTGTGGAAAGATCTTCAGCCACAAATCAGCCCTAGTGAAGCACCGGAAAATCCACAGCGGCGACCGCCCACACGTGTGCCCCGACTGCGGGAAGGGCTTCANGGCCGCAGCTTCGCCGACGCCGCGGCGCTGGCCCAGCACCAGAAGAGCCACCTGGGTGGGAAGCCCTTCGAGTGCGGCGTGTGCGGTAAGGCCTTCGCCTGGAGCTCCCACCTGGAGCGGCACCGCCGCATCCACACCGGCGAGAAGCCCTTCCAGTGCAGCGAGTGTGGGCGAGCCTTCGCCTGGAGCTCCCACCTCGATCGCCACATGCGCACCCACGTCGCCACCATCACTGCCAGGGATGAGGAAGGTGTGGAGGTGGAAGAGGAGCCACCGCCAGCCCCGCGGAAGTGTACCGATTGTGGGAAGAGCCTCAACCACCAGACAGACCCACAGCACTACAAGCACAAGGGCACGCAGACCCCGCTGGCCGGCACTGACCCCCCGCCGCAGCCCCATCGCTGCGAGCAGCGTGGGAAGCACTTCAGCCACAGCTCGGACCTGCTCAAGCACCGACACGTGCACGGCTCCAAGCGGCTGCAGTCCTGNAAGCACCGGAAAATCCGCAGCGGCGACCGCCCGCACGTGTGCCCCGACTGCGGGAAGGGCTTCATCCAGCGCTCCGACCTCACCATCCACCAACGCGTGCACACGGGTGAGCGGCCCTACGGCTGCCCCGAGTGCGGGCGCCGCTTCAGCGTCAGCTCCTCGCTGCTCACACACCGGCGCACGCNCCCTTCCAGTGCAGCGAGTGTGGGCGAGCCTTCGCCTGGAGCTCCCACCTCGATCGCCACATGCGCACCCACGTCGCCACCATCACTGCCAGGGATGAGGAAGGTGTGGAGGTGGAAGAGGAGCCACCGCCAGCCCCGCGGAAGTGTACCGATTGTGGGAAGAGCCTCAACCACCAGACAGACCCACAGCACTACAAGCACAAGGGCACGCAGACCCCGCTGGCCGGCACTGACCCCCCGCCGCAGCCCCATCGCTGCGAGCAGCGTGGGAAGCACTTCAGCCACAGCTCGGACCTGCTCAAGCACCGACACGTGCACGGCTCCAAGCGGCTGCAGTCCTGCCCGGACCGCCCACGCCGCTTCTGCTGTGGCACAGCCCTGGTCAAGCATCGGCGTGGCCACGAGCAGCCGCCCAGCAACGCTGACAATGCCAGGCCAGCAACAGAGGAAGCGGCCAAACCGTACCCGTGCGGGGCGTGCGGGAAGAGCTTCGGGTGGGTGTCACACCTGGAGCGCCACCGCCGCGTGCACACTGGGGAGAAGCCGTTCCTCTGCGGGGAGTGCGGGCGCGGCTTCACCGTGAGCTCCCACCTGGAGCGGCACCGGCGAGTACACACGGGTGAGCGACCCTTCCGCTGCGCTGACTGCGGCAAGAGCTTCGCTGTCAGCTCCACGCTGCTGGCACACCTGCGCACCCACAGCGCCCAGCCTGGCCGACCCCACGCCTGCCCCGAGTGTGGGAAGGGCTTCAGCTCGCCGGCCGGGCTGGAGCGGCACCGGCGGCTGCACCGCGGCGAGAAGCCGTACCAGTGTGGGCTCTGTGGGAAGGGCTTCTCCTGGAGTTCCCACTTTGACCGGCATCAGCTCACGCACACGGGGGAGAAGCCCTTCTCCTGCGCCCACTGCGGGAAGCGCTTCGGCCGCAGCTCCCACCGCAACCGGCACCAACGCGCCCACTCCCAGCGTGGCCCCGAGAAGCGCCACGTGTGCCCCGATTGTGGCAAAGCCTTTGGCCTCGGCAAGGCCCTGGCAGCCCATCGGTGCCTGCACAGTGCCGGCACCCGCAGTCCCCTGTCCCTGCTGCTGCCTGCGTGGTGGGAGGGTGAACAACGACGGGGGACGGCCACACCGCCTGAGCTCCAGCCTGAGGAGCCCAGCTCTGCCTTGCAGAAGCATCCCATGCCTTCCTCTGCAGTGCTCAGGGGCTGGGCAGCCAAAGCTCTCCTGCCCCTCACTGGGGCGTGGAGGCCTGGAGAGGGGGACACCCTGCAAAGCAATACCACAGCCCCACCAGAGCCCTGGGTGTCCCTTCCTCCTCCCAGCTCCTGAGGTGGGCCTGGGGTGCTGAGAATCCCCCTCCACTTTTGGGGACACCCCACAGCCAAGGTGGCAGGGCGGTCTGTGCTCTTGCCCCAGGATGGGAAAGGTCTTGGGGGGCCCAGGATACCACGGAATGAGGGTCAGGGTGGGCATGTGGGCTGAAGGGGTGGGAAGGGGACACAGGGAGGGGCAGCTGTGCCTGCCAAGAGGCTTTTGGGTGGCGACAGGGAGAGGAGGGATGGGGGAGGCTGAGCGTGGATTTGGGGAGAGGTAGCTATCATTTGGGGTGGTGGGGAGACACTTTTCCCTATAACCCTCCTCATCTTCTGCTGTACTAGTAGCAGGGTGAAGTGGAAGGACATAACTTGGTTGCATGGTAGAATGAAAACACACAGGGAACACCGTTCCCTGGGGATTTTTTGGGCCAAACAGCTCGGAAAAGAGTCCTGGGGACCTGTACCCATCACCAACACAGCTGGGACCTTCCCAGGCTCTGCTGGGGGTGTACAAAGGGACAGGTTGGGATGCATTAAGGTGGGAATGCTGGAGAAGCCAGGCCAGGTTTCCTGGGCTTGGAGTGAGAGTTAATAAAGTAGAAGGCAGCTGAGCCAAAAGCAAAACCCCTCCATACGTGTCCGCATGGTTTTGTCTCTGGGGAAGAAGAAAGTGCTTGTGCCTGGAGCAGGGAAAGCATCAGAGCACAGGGTTGGAGCACAAAGAGACACAGAAGTCCATGAGGTGCGGGGCTCCCAGTTTATTCCTGCCCTGTGCCAGCACCTCCTGCTCACCCTGAGCATCTTGCCCCCTCCATCCCCTTCTCCCCCCACTGGCAGCACAAAGTGGGCACAACACCACTGGATTTTCACATCAGAACCAGCCCTGGTTTCCCCACCCTTCCCTGATGGAGTTGTTTCCTTTGGGAATAGGCTCCTTCTCCCCCAGGTTGTCCCTTTTCTGGGGTCTGGACTGCAGCAGGTGCAATGTTCACCCACTGCTATGGGGAAACACCAGGGCAGATAAATCCCACCCTGTGCCACGACAGAGCACCCCTGTCATCCACCCCAGCGCCCTTCAAGTGTCACTTGATGTCCTTTGGCTTGTCCCCGAGACAAGTTTTCCCTCAGCTGTCTCTCCACATCCATCACACCAAGGGGCATCTTAGTCCTTAGGGATCCTCACCACTGTGAGCTCCAGGCATGTCCCCAACGAGCCGTGTCCTGGCAAGGGGTGAGGGCCCCGCAGCCTTGGGGAGGTGGCTGCGGCGGTGCTTGGCAAGATGCGAACCCTGGCTGAAAGCCTCGCCGCACTCAGGGCACTTGAAAGGCTTCTCACCGGTGTGGACGCGGCGGTGCCGCTCCAGGTGGGACGCCCAGGCAAAGCCCTTCCCGCAGTCGCCACAGGTGTAGCTCTTGTGGGCGGCGTGGCCGCGCTGGTGCACCAGGAACGGGGGGGCTTCCCCAAAGCGCTTCCCGCAGTCGCTGCACTTGTAGGGCCTCTCTGGCGAGTGGGTCTTGCGGTGCTGCAGCAGATGAGCCTTCTGCGTGAAGCGCTCGCCGCAGCTGCTGCAGGGGAAGGGCCGCTCGCCCGTGTGGACGCGCCGGTGCCGCTCCAGGTGCGACGCCCACACGAAGCTCTTCCCGCAGTCGGCGCAGCGGTGCATGTGCTCCCGGCGATGGCACCGCTGGTGCCGCGCCAGCGCCGGCCCTGCCCGGAACAACTTCCCGCAGTCCCCGCAGCGCAGCGGCTTCCTGCCCAGGTGCACGCGGCGGTGCCGCACCAGGTCGGAGCTCTGGNCGCCAGCTCGGCCGCGACGGCGAAGCGCTTGCCGCAGTCGCCGCACTTGTGCGGGCGGTCGCTGGCGTGGGTGCGGCGGTGCTGCAGCAGGTGCGAGCTCTGGCTGTAGGTCTCGCCGCACTCGGGGCAGCCGAAGGGCCGCTCGCCTGTGTGGACGCGCCGGTGCCGCTCCAGGTGCGACGCCCACACGAAGCTCTTCCCGCAGTCGGCGCAGCCAAATGGGCGCTCCCGGGCCGGTCCTTTTCCACGCGGGGGTTTGGCACAGACGAGTTTGGGGAGCGGGGTGGGTTTTGGGGTCCCGGGGAGCATGGCTTTGTCGGGGCGCTTCGCTTTGCGTCTGTTGGAGCCAAGGGACTTCTCCCGCTCCAGGCTGTGGGATGAGTGCGGTCCGAGCCCAGCGCTGCTCTCCGATGCTTCTTTCTCCACTGCTTTTTCACTCACCAGCCCCTGAGCTGCTGGGAAAGGGGAGAAGCAGGAAAAGGTGAAAGCGTGAGGGGCAAGATTTAAAGCAATGGAGTAGCAGCAGGATTCTCCTTAAAAATTTCGCTTTTTCACTCTCCAGCCCCTGAGCTGTTGGGAAACAGGAGGAGGAAAAGGGGAGGGCGTGGCCCTGACTGGAGCAGGGGTAGGGTTTAAAACAATAGAGCAACAACAAGATTCCCCTTAAAAATCTTGTTCTCCCAGAGAGGAGGAAGAGAGATACAACACAGACCTGATCCCAGTTTGAACTGGAAGTGTGGAGATGCCAAGGGCACTACAGTGCCAGAATTTTCAGTTTAAATTAGGAGAGATCAATAAGGCTCTCCTGAAGAAAAAGAATTAAGGAGAGAGCTGGGGCTTGGGGAAATCCTCCTGGAAACTTGCCTAGATCCCCCTGCCCATCTTCCCAAACTGTTTTGCTTGGAGCAAGGAAAGGATAGGGGGATATACAACAAGGAAAAAGATTTTTGGAGCGTCCTTACCCAGGGACATGAGGGTCTCGTAGCTCTCGTGCATCACGTCGAGGTACAGAGCCTTCTGCCGCTGATCCAGCAGCACCCACGGCTCCATGGCAGAGGCAGCACCGGAACACTGCAGATTCCTCCCTCGGGGCTCCCGAAAATCCCCTGCAGGGAGGAGAAATCCCTTGAAATCAAGGAACTCCCCCCACAGCGCTTCCTGCTCGAGATTTCATGCTTTTCCTGTGGTCACTTGGAGGAATGCCGGGGTTTCATAGTCCTTCCATCCAGGACTAACTCAGAGCAACGCGGGGACAGCGGGGCAGGAGGGTCCCGGCTTTGCCCCCCTCCCCCGTTTCTGGCAGACCCCATCCCACAGCAGCCTCTTCCTCCCGGTTCCCCCCCTCCCCGCGCCACCGGGAATCAGCGCTGGGGCCCTGGGGGCTGTACCCAGGAGCATCCCCATCCCTGCGGAGCCCATCCTGCCTATCCCTTGTCCTCTCCCCAGAGGAGCTGCCGCTGCCGGGAACATCCCCCGAACCACATCCCTGCTTCTCTTCCTCCCCGTTACCTGCCGTCCCCGGCTTCCACCCCCCCAAAAAAAGCCCCCAAAAGGGGTTTTTCCTTAGGAGAAGAGTCCCCCGTTCCCCCGCTGAGGCTGAAGGGAGGGGGCGATGCCCAGACCCCCCCTGGCACCCCCAGGAGCACGGAGCCTCCCCCAGCAGGACACAATGGAGGCGATGCCGCTCCGGAAGCCCAAGCCGGTATCCGGGATAGACGGGAGATGCCGAGCAGCAGCTCCGCTTAGTCAGAGCCCTCTAGAGGTAACCCAACCCCAGAGCCGTCCCCAAACCTCCTACAAACCCTTTGGACCCGTGCGAACACGCGGGACCGATGCTTCCTCCTGCCCTTTCACCCGCCTTGTCCCCCGGGTTGGTACCCAGAGGGTTTGAGGACCCTGCTGGAAGCTCTGCCAGGAGGGTTGGGATAACAGAAGCAGGGATGGATCGTGTCTTGGGAAGGGTTTCGCTGGGGATCCCCCCCAGGTGAGAGAGGGGACACTGCTGGTTCCCAATCAGCAGCAGGCAGGGAGAAATCCATGTTTTCCACCTGGAAAAATAGCCCTGATGGTGTTTTCTGGTGGAAATAAGTGGGTTTTCTCCCCTTAAAACTCCAGGTGAGCTGCTTTTGACAACCCTATGAATAAAAGTGGTGGGATAAATATCCCTAAACCCCCAGGCTGGGGCAAGAGGAACCCCCAGATCCTCAGGGTTCCCAAAGAGCTCCAGCAGCCACCAGGGAGCAATTACAAGGGCCAGCAGCTCCAGAATCGCTCTTCTCATCACCCCACACCACTTTGGAGCAGAAAACAGCTTGGGAAGAGGTTTATTGCTGGGAAAACTAAATAAAATTGGGAAGAGGGATGGCTGCAAAGGAAGCAGGAAATCCCAAGTGCTGGGAGGATGGATCCTTGAGGATGAGGAGGGTGCCTGGCAGTGTCAGGATGGCTGAATGGCCCAAGGCACCAGACTCAAAGCCCCACTATTCCTCCTGTGTGAATTCTGGTCTCCAAGGGGAGGTGTGGGTTCACATCCCACTTCTGTCACACTTTTTTCCTAAAAATTAATTTTTAAATCTAATTTTCTGTCTTTTTTTTCTTTTCCTGTCCCTGATAAAAATTTGTGCCTGTTATATCCGCTCCCTTCAAACACTGGAAGCCCCAGTAGAATCACCCTAATAAGGAACCTTCACTTCTCCAAGAGAACCCAAACTTCCTCAGCCTGGGATCATCTCCATGGCCTCCTCTGGACTTCCTCCATCAGCTCCACATTCTTCCCGTGAGGAGAACCCAAATTTTGGACAATTTCATCCAAGAAACCCCTTCCTGGTGCATTCATTTCTTGCATTAGGCCCCCAATCCCGAAAGCATTGCCTCAGAGTCGCGCAATACACGCAGCAGGTGTATCCAGGGAATCCTCTGGGCAAGCAGGAAGTGAAGGACAAGAAAATGTTTGAAAGGGCATCTTTCCTCAACAGGACCTGCCCACGCCTTTCCAACCTGTGCCTGCCGGCTCAGAGGCCCAGTGAGATAATTAGCCCATTAAGGCTAATTATCTCATTAATAAATCCACAGGGGTTTTTCCTTCCCCGTGCTTTGCATAAGCGGTCCTTTTTCATCTCCACAGGGAAACGCTGCCAGGTGAGCACCCTCCTCCATTCCAAGAGCCCTCCAACACACGCGTGATGTCCCACACAACACGTGGAATGAAATCCCACTTTTTTTTCCAATCCTTCCATTAAGAAAAGTCAGCCTTAAAACCAAAAAAGAGCAATTTGGAGAGAAATCGCCGTCCCTTCTCCCACCCTCTGATTCCCTGCCTTGTGATGCAACTGGTGCCAGGCGGAAACTCGCCTTCCCGTAACCTTCAGGGAACCAACAGATGGGAGCAGGAAGATGGGAGGGATGACTTTTGCAACTGGTGGATTGCTGATGCCCAGAAAATAAGCCCCCATCATTGAGTTTGATCCCAAAGCAACTTGTTGGGACACGTGTTAATCCAGGTGTTATCAGGACAATGTGAAACCAGCTGCCTTCACTCCAAACTCTCTGCTGTTCCTGGGAATCTGTATCTGTGCCAGTTTCACTGTGCAATTCCCAAATCTCTCGGGATTTGTTTTTCCAGATGGAGAAAATATGTGGTTTTGGAAGTTCAGTGTTGACACCCCACAGGGGAACAACCAGCGAACCACAAATCATAAAGCATAAAACCAGACCCAAACCAAGAGATTTTTTTCCCCAAAAAATGATACTTTGACTTTTTTCCAATCCAGCCAGTAGATTTTCTTAAATGGAGACATGCTCTAAGACAAAAAAAATAAAAATAAAAAAAAAAAATCAAGAAAAACCTTCAGTCCTTCAGTTTTTCTTAGAAGGAAACTTTCCTAAGGTGTTTGTCACCCACTTTTAACCAAGACAGCACAGTGACACCCATTTGGAAGGAGTCATCCTTCATCATGAACTCACAGCTTCAAGAACCATCAAGGACCCCAAAAACATCCTGTGACTCATAGGATTGCATCATTCCACTGTGAAGTTCCCAGCCTGGGGGATCACTTCAACTGAACTGAAACTTCTGCTTAATCAGACTCTGACCACCACCCTGGCTCAAAGGGACCAGGCTGTATTCTGACGCTGTGCTTTTAAGCCAATTTTCTGTGTTCATTGCATTTATTGTCATTTTCCTATTAAATTGTAGCTATGACTTAAAATCTCTCACAAGGTATTCGTGTGGGGTTCATTTCCCCCACTGGTTTACCTCCAAACCAGCACAACCAGGAACGTGGTATTGGGAATCCTGCAGGAACCACCAAAATACCCCCCCATGCCACCAAAAAGCAAAATTCTGGGCAAAACCCACATCGTGGCTTCTCCTGAGGAGATCCCTTGGACAGAGCACCACAAGCCCCCAATTTCCTTGTTACAATTCCAGCTAAACTAGGAGATCCCATAAATGCAATCTGCAAAGATCCTTGACACGAATCTGCAAAATTCTACCTAAATTTTGTTTGACTGAATGTTCCTTCATTCTGAGGTATTTTATGGATATTTTATGGGCAAACCCACAGTTTTGTGGTGATTGAACAGAATATAGGCCTGTGAGGGTGTTGGCTCAGAGCAGGAGCTCTTGGTCCAAGAATGAAGAGATAGCTCCTCAGATGAGTTTATGGTGCTTTGGTGAGTCCAAGGTCTCCATTCTGGGAAAATACTGGTCTCATTTCTAGAAAAATACCCAGGTTTTGCCATTTCAGTGGAGCTCTGGATGATCTTTAGGGTCTCCTTCCCACCCAAACAATTCTTCATCTCCTCTATTATAATGAAGCCAAAATTGTCAACACCTAAGAGCATCCAGTAGATGAATTTTCCCTAGAGATGCTCATTTTCATCCCTGAAATTATACTTTGAATGTCAGCTCAAGATCTCCCTGGAGTTCAGAAGGTTGCCCATGATGGTTGTACAGATTTCAGTGGTCTTTGTGCAATACCAGGAAAAAAAACCCCAAACCTGATTGTTCCCTTCTGGGAAATTGCTGCCTCTGGGTGGAGCAGGGTGAGGTCACCATGTCAGGGTAAACATGGTACATCCCCAAACATGCAGTGGACAAGTGGCTTTACTCCAGGGAGTAAAGGGAAAAAAAAAAAAAAACCAGAGGAGCTGACTCTGCTCAATTTATGGTTCCCCTTCTAATGACAAATCACACATCACTCCCTTCTGGGTTGCACTGATTGGCAGAGGTTTTTTTGGAAGTACCACGTTGCCTTTTTTTTTTTTTTTCCCTTAAGATGGGGTATAAAATGAATTCCAATCTCAGCAGAGGATTCATCTTCTTCCTGGAGCGATGACTGGGACTGGTGAGTGACTCCTTCCCTCAGTCTGGAGCTCTCAGTGGGCTTTTTCCTGGTTTCTTTTCATCTTTGTTGTCTGGGTTTGGTGTTTTGGTTCCATCTCTTTGCCACCTCCTGAGAGCACAACCACAAACCTCCCTTTTTCCAGCTGGACCATTCCATGGTCACCTGGAGCTCCAGACTCCATGCGCAGGGGGAGACCTCCCTTCAAATCTGAGGTGTGGGATGATCCTGGTTTTCCAAGAAACACGGGCACGAGCTTGGAGTCTCTGAGGGCCATCCCACAGGATGCCTCCCTGCTCCAGGTTTCTCCACATCTTCCCAAAAGACACCTGATGGAAGGTGGAGATCCAGCTGACACCTCCAAGAGCTGGTACCAGGGTGTTTGTTCTGATCTCTGAACAGGACCTTCCAAATGGTCCATAGGTTTTCTCCAACCCAGCTATGATGATTCTGTGATCAGGGCAGGTCAATCCAACATTATCCCACTGTTAACAGGACTACTGGAGCAGATTCTTCCCAAGTATTTTTTACACTCGTGGTTGGTGTCTTGATCAGCTCAAGGGGCTGTTGAAACACCTGCCTCAGGTGTTGGATGATAAAGGCTCCAAGGTGGATTTCAGGCAGATCCACCCCAGATCTGCAACAGATCTGGGGCTGCTCCAGAAAAAAAAAAAAAAAAAACCAACCAAAACCAAAAAAACCACCATT
The DNA here is from genome assembly GCA_013400575.1 of Peucedramus taeniatus. Lineage (NCBI taxonomy): Eukaryota > Metazoa > Chordata > Aves > Passeriformes > Fringillidae > Peucedramus > Peucedramus taeniatus. The sequence goes on from WBNO01029163.1 coordinate 26,814, forward strand.
CCCAGGGATTTTCCAGCAGTAAGAATTACCCAAAATAAGGTTTCCAAAGCTTTTTGTTTTTCCCTGGAAAAAAATTGGCAGCACTCGGGAGAAGGAAAAGAAAATGAAAGTTGGTCTTTAGTTATTTTGAAAAACAGAAACCAAAACTAGGAAAATCCCAAGGTGGAGGGGAGGGAGGAACAGGGGACAGGATGGGACAGAGTGTGGTTCTCAGCCCAAATTTTTTTTCACTGTGAAAATGTTAAATAACGTTGTGTCTGTTCTGGTGGAAATGGTCGTTTTGGGTCTGTTTGCTGCTCCCTGTGGGCATCTCAAAGACACAATAATTTTAAAGGAGAGGATTTTAAATTGGGAGGGATTTTTAAAAGGAGGGGATTTTAAAGGGGGGAATTTTAGAGGAGGGAATTTTAAAAGAGAGTAAAATTCTCTTCTCTAAAATTAAGTAGAAAATTTTTAATTAGGGAATTTTAAAGAAGATAGATCCCATGTCTCTTCATCCCTGCAATTCATCCACCTTTGTGTGAAATTGTATCCCCAGCTCTCCTGTCTGTGCAAGTCTTTGTCAGATCCATCTGCCCAATCCTGTCTTTTCTCTCCACCCTTCACATAAAAACACCCCGAATTACCCAGGTATGGGAAAGGTCACTGGGGACAACGAGGTGCCTCAGTTCTTTGCACATGAATGACACTAATTGCTGGTCTTGAAAGCTTTGGAGCTTATTCTAAGGTCAAAGTCATTTTGGGAACTCACCACAGCAGCTGTACAAGCAGAACGTGAATATGGAGAACTAAAAAATCATCTAAGGGCTGATTTCTCTTAGAAAACGGGAATCACCGTCACTGACATCTCTTGACACCTTCCATGATGGACCTGCTGGTGCCAGGGATTTCACAACCACCCCGCTTCCTCTTTTTAGGTCTTGGATACCAACATCCTTGGAGCCAGTTTGTGCCATCAGGAATGACCTTGACTGCCAACGCCACGTTATTGCCTTCTCCTCTCTTCTTCCCTCCCCAGCCCTCTTCCAAATCCTCCTGCTCGCGGGTCTCCTGAGCGCCAAGCGGTTCCCGTGCTTTCCTGAGTATTGTCTCCATGACCGGGACTACCAGGAGCTGCTGGAGATTGTCCAGGATGGGCTGGAGCCCACGGCTCACCCGGCGCACGTGGTGGTGGTGGGCGCGGGGATTGGCGGGCTGACGGCAGCCAAGCTGCTCCGGGACGCTGGGCACACGGTGAGAATTCCGCAAGGCCTCTCCCAAGCTTTTTTCCCTCCTCTAAAGGTCTTCCAGGCTGGTGAGGGAGAAGGAAATGCAGTGGGTCAACCACAGTGGTGGAAGAAGGAAGGGAAGGAGATTTGTCTCCAATAATTTCCCCTGGCATTGGTTCCTGTGAATTGAACGAGCCCTTTAAGTTCTGTCTTTGGGGTAGCAGAAATTCCAGGGGTTTCCAAACCATCCCAAGGCACCTGTGAGTCTCAAAGAGGGTTTGCAAGGCATGGAGGGACAGATTGGTGCTGCTTTCAAAGCTCTTTTTGATCCTGAACCATCATGAGAACCTCCTCACCAGAGCTGGTGTCCAAATGCAACCCAGGAATTGGGAAATGAGAAACTGCCCCATAGGCAGAGGTGTCTTGGCCAACAGAGAAGGGTTTGGATCTACAGCTGCTTCATTTGCCATCTGAAGGGGATCTGTCCCACCCTCTGGACCTTGTTTTGGGGGTGTTTCACTTGGAACAAGCCATTTCCCAAACACTTCCAATCTCCACCCAATTTTTTTTAGGTTACCATTCTGGAAAGGAGCAGCTGGGTCGGGGGGCGGATCCGGACGTACCGCCCCAAGGGGCAGGACTGGTACGTGGAGCTGGGACCCATGCGCCTGCCCAGCAAGCACAGGTGAGGGCACGTCCACCCCTGTGGTCAGGTGAGGGACCAGCCCAATCTGGGGAGCAAACCATCCCCATTGCTTCCCCGGGGCTGAGCGTCTGTGCCAAGGGGACAAAATGCTTTGGTGGCAGAGCTGGGGGCTGATTGTTGGCTCTTGGCACCATCACTCTGCCCTTTTCCCAGGCTTGTCCGTGAATTCATCCGCCAGTTCGACCTGAAGCTGAATCCTTTCATCCAGAGCGACAGCAACACCTGGTACTTCCTGAAGGGTGCTCGGGTCAGGGCTGAGGAGGTAAACAGGAACCCTGACATCCTGAATTACACGGTGAAGCCATCGGAGCGAGGCAAGAGCCCCGTCCAACTGTACCGGGAGGTCCTGAACAAGGTACAAGATTTTCCAATGGTGTCCCCTCACCTGAACGATGAGCTGGAGAAAGCTTGGCCATCAACTGGGGAAGACTAGGCCCTAAGTTGGGGAAGAACTTTTGGGTTGGGTCCTTTTGGAGCCAAAAGCAGAGAGGCTTGTTCAGAAACAAGGGCAGGTGGTTGCAAAACCCCTCTTTGTCCATAAGAAATTCTTTGGAAGGAGTCCACCAGGACTTGGATGAGCAGAAAATGCCACACCAAGGCACGGCTGCATGAAAATTAATGTCCAGAAGCTCCAGGGTTTACCAAACCCTGAAATCCTGAGAGAATTTTGGGCAGCACTTTTGGAAATTGATATTTTTTCCGGTGAAAATATCAATGTTTCTTCTCCAGGCTTTTAAGGAGTTCCAGAATACTGATTGCAGGAAGTATCTGGCTCGACACGATTCCTTCTCCACCAAGGTAATGGGCTTGGGCTCGAGGGCAAATTTAATACCAGCTCTTGATAATTAACCTGCTCTCCCTGCTTTGAGAATGGTCTGTCTGTGTCACTCTAATCCCATCCTCTGTCACCTTTTGGATCCTTTTCCCTAATAAATGGTCCCTTCTACTCAAAAAAGGCTGAGAAAGGGGCCAGCACAGCTCAAATGGAGCCCTAACTGAGGTAAAAACCTTCTCCTGGGATCTCCAGGAATATTTGATCAAGGTGGGGGGGCTGAGCCGAGGAGCTGTTGAGATGATCGGTGACTTGCTGAATGAGGACTCGGGGTTTTACCTGTCCTTCCTCGCCTCCCTGTGGGACTTCGACATCTTCTCTGACGAGAGGTGAGTGCTGTCCCTTCAGCCCAACCCTCTTCCCACAACAGAAAACGTCAGAGTGATTCCAAACAGGAACCACTCGTGGCTCGATGGGGCCTCCAAGCTCCACTGGTGTCTCCAGAAGATCTCAGCTTTTTACACTCCCTAAACCTCAGCGTCCTTCCCACACCTCCTGCTTCTCGTCCCTTCCAGCTTTGATGAAATCACCGGAGGGTTTGACCAACTGCCCAGAGCCTTCCACAAGGCGCTGCCCAACGTCGTCCAGTTCAACTGCACTGTGGAGAAGATCATGACCAAGGGCAACAAAGTCCGGGTGTTCTACCGTGCTCCGGACACTCTGGCCCCGACCATCATCACTGCAGATTATGTCCTTGTCACTTCCAGTGCCAAAGCTACCAGGCACATCCAGTTCCTGCCGCCGCTGTCCCCGGCCAAGGCCCATGCCCTGCGCTCCATCAACTACGCAAGTGCCTCCAAAATCATCCTGGCATGCTCCGAGAAGTTCTGGGAGAAGGACGGGATCCACGGAGGGCACTCCATCACCGACCGCCCCTCCCGCTTCATCTACTACCCCAGCCACAACTTCTCCAGTGGGGTGGGCGTCATCCTGGCTTCCTACACCTGGAACAACGATGCCGAGTTCTTCCTGCCCCTCACGGATGAGAAGTGCTTGGATGTGGTGCTCCAAGACCTGGCAGACATTCACCAGGTAAGCAAGGAGTACCTGCAGTACACCTGTGACCAGCATGTGATCCAGAAGTGGCAGCTGGACCAGCACTCCCTGGGGGCTTTCGCCGCCTTCACCCCGTACCAGTTCGTGGATTACTCGCAGGCCCTGTTCGCTCACGAGGGCCGGGTCCACTTTGCCGGGGAGCACACGGCCCAGCCCCACGCCTGGATCGACACCGCCATGAAATCGGCCATCAGGGCCGCCAGCAACATCCACCACGACAGCGGCGAAGCCCCAGCGCCGGCCAGCGAGGGCTTTGGCAGGCTCACGCAGAGGGAAGAGCTCTGAGCACCACCCAGCCAGCTTTTGGTGGTGTGAATCTGGTTCTTTCCAAGAAAAACCAGCAGAATTCTTCGGCAGCGGAGGTGTAACAGAACTGGGTGTCTTGAAGCAGGACCAACTGGTTAAACACGTCATGGGGAGACGAGGAGGCACTGAAATAGTAAATCAGAGTTATAAACACTTAATGGGGGTAGGAGGGAGCACTAAAATCAGGTGGTGTGTTTCAGGACTCTGCTGTTCCCCTTGTCCACTGCTGTAATTCCCAGTTTATTTGCATGCAAGGCACTTGGTGGAATGACTAAGGAGAAATAAAGGTGGGAATTTCTGATTTCCTCGTGTCTGAGGGCAGCATCATCACATATAAATGGCGTTGCCACGCTCCAGCCCTGTGGGAAGTCATCACTCTCAGTTCCCCCACCCCAGAATTTGAGAGGGAACCCGGTGCTTCCTCACCATCCTCTCCTTTGAGTGGTCCAGCACAACCAATTAATTCATCAGTACTAATTCCTGTTAAGTAATTGACCACTCTCCACAGCACCAGTCAGGATGCGATCCCGGTCTCCTCTACCCAAAGTGTGGCCAACGCCAAGTTGATCCAAGTATATCAAATAAATTATCCTGAATCTTCAAAGCAAATCCAAGCTTTTGCTGGAGTTTCTCCTCTCACCAGTAATTGTCCTGAATTCCGTAGCCTTGGAAACTCCATCTGTGCTGCAGGTGGGATTTTTTGGGCAGGACTATTGGCAGGATAATGATAAATGTCCAAAGGAAACACCAGCCCAATTGCTGAGAGCACCTTCAGTGTGCAGACTGAGCTGCTTGGCCTGTCATTCATCCCAATTCCCATAACATTCCAACTTGCCCCTCCACCTCCGACTCCACAGAGCTGGAGGGGAGCAGCTCCAGGATCATTCCCAGCCCAAAAACAGAGGTTCAGCTCTCACTGGAGGCAGCAGGGATGGGATACGGCAAGACCATCACAACCCTCAGGCTCCCCCGGCATCAGAGAGGGAGATTTATCCCCATTTACACCAATTCAATCCAGCTAATAATTAATTAAGCGCAGAGCAATCACCAGCAGCACATTATGAACTCAGCCAGGCTGTTTGCCCTGAGCTCAAAGCATTTTTGGAAGGCCCAGCCTCAAAAAAACCAAAAATCCCACAGGTAATTTGTTATTGCTATCCCTCATTTCTTCCAGCTCCGTAAGGTCCCTTATTGAACACGGGGCTTTTCTTTGGACGTGGCAAAAATCCACGAGTGAAGTGACAAAAATCCACGAGTGAAGTGACAAAAATTCACGAGTGAAGTGACAAAAATCCACGAGTGAAGTGACAAAAATTCACAAGTGAAGTGACAAAAATCCACGAGTGAAATGACAAAAATCCACGAGTGAAGTGACAAAAATTCACAAGTGAAGTGACAAAAATCCACGAATGAAGTGACAAAAATCCACGAGTGAAGTGACAAAAATTCACGAGTGAAGTGACAAAAATCCACAAGTGAAGCGACAAAAATTCACGAGTGAAGTGACAAAAATCCACGAGTGAAGTGACAAAAATTCACGAGTGAAGTGACAAAAATCCACAAGTGAAGTGACAAAAATTCACGAGTGAAGCTGCAGTCAGGGCAGGCGGAGTCGCATCAGGTCGGGAAATTCATCCAGAAGGCCAGGAGCTCCTTCTCGAGCTCAGAACAGAGCCAAACTCCTCGTGCAGCAT
>WBNO01029163.1:35115-40916 GCA_013400575.1 Peucedramus taeniatus
TATCTTTTTTTTTTTTTTTTTTCTCATCGATACCTAATTTGGGGGATTTGAAAATATTTGGCTTGTGCTTGACAAATGTGGAACAACCCCCCCCAAAATTATATTTCAAATATATATATATTAATTCCATTCTATTCTTTACATTGTATTCTTTTATATAATTTTTAATATATGCCTTCAGCCCAGCACATGAATACATACATATTATGGTATATAGTTATACAAATATATTTTAAAGATAAATATTATGTACATTTATATGAAGAAGAGCCCAGGGAGCACCTTTATGTTTTATTTCCCATATGTGGGCTAAGAACAACCTGGGCAGCTCCAAATCAAATCAAAGACGATTTTAACACCAGAAAAGTCATAACCCCGTGAATATCTTCCTCATTCCAGGGATTTTCATTTATTTCTGTAATTTTATTCCCCTGCTTGTGGTTCCATCTCTGCAAGATCTGCTGCGCCCTTGAATAATGTGGATTTACCAGCTAACTCATTAAGTAAAATACATAAATTTGAATTTCAGGGTAGGAACCAACCCAGCAGCTGAAAATTCTGGGTGTTTCTGCTTTTTCTCATCTCCAACCACCCAGGAAATGTTGTTGTGGATCAAATAAAGCTTCCCCCTGCTTATGCCCCAAGTGTGTCATTCCCTAAAAGGTAAAATTTCCTAAATTTCCATTTTTGTGTTTTGTGGAAAAGGTTCTGAAGCTGCCCAACCCCAGAACCCCCCCCTCACCCACACTTCAGGCAGTAAGACACTGATTATTATTTTTTAAAGCTGCTTTTTTTTTTTTTTTAACTTTTTTTTGGCAAAACCAGAGTGAGGGATGAAGCAAATGCGAGTTCAGCGTTTTGGCAGAGACCGAGGGTTACCAGGAAAAAAAAAAAAAAACAACAAGAAATTAAGGGTAAACAGGTGATTTTGCTGAGAACCTGAGGGAACACAAGATCCCTAAATCCTGTGGGATTTCAGCACCTAAATCCACGCAGAGCGTGAGAACCACGAGGGATATTTTCATCTTTTGTGAACGTCCTGTCCACGGAAAAGCCTCAGTTCGGGAGCACCAGAGGGACAAATGTGGGTCTTGCTCAGGTCCAGCAGGACAATCACTTTAAAAAAACCCAAAAAAGCACCTTTTAACCTTTTCCAGAGGAGCTGTGGGTGGAGAAGCAGACAGGGAGAGCAGGCAGAACCACGCAGGCTGTTCCACGCTGGACAGGTCTGACCAGGTCCTGGTGCTCAGTGGTCACCTCAACATCCCAAAAACAGCTTTTGGGGGACAATTATTCCCCCAGGCGGGAGAAGGAACCAGGGAATTTCTGACTGGATTTCTTCTCTGCGGACAAACAGAGGAGCTTTGCCTTGGATGGGTGTCTGAAGATTCCTGCTCAACCCCACCTTTCCCACGGGCCACCCACCCCATAAATATTCCATTTCCCAGCCCTTGGCCCTTCCAAAGGAGTGGAGGAGCCACTCCAAAGCTTCCCACAGATCCTCAAACCCCCATCTGGGGTCACAAACGACCTCTGGAGGGTTCCTTCTCGCTCACTGGCTGAGCTTGTCACCCCTTCCAGGGGTGGCTTCAAGTTGGCGGCCACAGTCTTTGAGTTGGCGGCCACGATCTTTGAGTTGGCGGCCACAGTCTTTGAGTTGGCGACCACGATCTTTGAGTTGGCGGCCACGATCTTTGAGTTGGCAACCACGATCTTTGAGTTGGCGGCCACGATCTTTGAGTTGGCGACCACGATCTTTGAGTTGGCGACCACAGCCTTCAAGCTGGTGGCCGCCACCTTCCTTTAAGGGGGCAACCCCTATTTCTGGGCACCGCTGGACTTCTCCCTGCTCCCACCTGCCCTGCAGACCCTCCTGACCACCTCCCTGCCCATCCCTCAGCCCACGTCCCACCAAACCAGGCTGGTCTGAGCCTTTTGAGCTCGCCCGGGGGCCAGGCCCTTCCCCGGCGCTCCCCGAGGCGCCTCAGGGGCACAGCTTGATGTAGGTGACCGTGGAGCAGACCGAAAAGAGTGGGAACACCTTCTCCTGGAAGGCCACGTTGAAGGTGAAGATGTGCTGCATGTTCTCGGCGTCGTAGAAGGAGACCTCCTCGCCCTCGTAGTCCAGGTACACGCGGACCCGGCTGAGCTTGTGGCTGAGGCTCAGCGGCGTGCGCTGCGGCGAGGTCACGGCCCAGTAGCGGCCCCCGTTCTGCTGCACGGCCCAGATGCCCTCCTCGGGGGAGAACTGGGTCAGCCCCTTCCTGCGGATGGACTCCCTGGCCACGCCGAAGGCCCAGCCGTCCGAGGGCCCCACCTCCACCTCCCAGTAGTGCCGCCCCGACTTGAAGCCCGTGCTGGCCAAGACGCGCGAGTTGGTGTCGAAGCGCTTGGGGTTGTCGGGCAGCTCCTGCTTCCTGCAGCCCATGCGGACGCTCTTGAGGTCGGCCGAGAGGATCAGCAGGTGGTTGGCCGAGTCGGGGTCCAGGGTCAGGTCCTCTGTTGGGGACAGCAGTGACGGAGGTCAGCACCCAGCGAGGGTTTGAGCAAGGAAAAGCCCGACTCGGTTCCTGGAGCAGGCGAGACCTCGATAATCCCAGCCCAGACCCCACGACCCCGCCCCACACTGACACCCCCGTGGACTCCCCAAGTCCTTCAAAGGGGGGTTTATCTCATGCTGCTTCTGGTGAGAAATGGGGTGACAACACCCCGAGGCCACCAGGAGCAAAGAACACCATAAAAGCACATGCGGATAATTGGCGGTTATCGACAACAAAGACGGGCCTTCGATCAGGAACATTTTTCCCACATAAATTACATTTTTTTTCTTGGTTTCCAGCTCATCCACAGCTCCGCACGCCCCTGGCATCGCAAATCGCAGAGTTTTGATCCCCAAACCACCCCAAAGGCACCCAAATCCTTGTGGGAAGCCGCGACTTAAGGGCGCCTTTCCACCTGGAGCAGCCCGAACCAGACGTGCAAGCGCAGCCGGGTCCCAACAGCTTTTTAATTCCCCCTTTCCAAACTCGGGCTCAGGGGAAGCAACGAGCGGCCTCAAATTGTGGTTGTAGTCAGCAAAGTCACCCTGAATCCATGAGAAACTCTGGGGGGAGTCTAAAACGGGGCCTCTGGGGCTGAAACACAGCGGGTGCCGCAGCGTAAAGGCCTTTGTGCCCTCCAAAATCCACAGATTTGGGTCAGGAATCGGCACAAAAACTTCCCGAAAGAGACACGGCAGGGTTAAAAAGCCTCAGAGCGCTTGGTCAAGGTGGGGAAAGTCACAGCAAGGACAGGGAAGGCTGGCATCACTTTTCCTTCAAAAATTGAAGCGCCAGGTTCCTCCCCAGGAGTGAGAGAGTGGCCAAAAAAGCAGCATCTCCTGCATCTCCAGCACCTCCTGCATCTCCTGCATCTCCAGCATCTCCTGCATCTCCTGCATCTCCAGCATCTCCTGCATCTCCTGCATCTCCTGCATCTCCTGCATCTCCAGCATCTCCAGCACCTCCTGCATCTCCAGCACCTACAGCATCTCCAACATCTCCTGCATCTCCAACATCTCCAGCATCTCCTGCATCTCCAACATCTCCAACATCTCCTGCATCTCCAGCATCTCCAGCACCTCCTGCATCTCCTGCATCTCCAACATCTCCAACATCTCCTGCATCTCCAGCATCTCCTGCATCTCCTGCATCTCCTGCATCTCCAGCATCTCCAGCACCTCCTGCATCTCCAGCATCTCCTGCATCTCCAGCATCTCTTGCATCTCCAGCATCTCCTGCATCTCCTGCATCTCCAACATCTCCTGCATCTCCAGCATCTCCAACATCTCCAGCATCTCCAGCATCTCCTGCACCTCCTGCATCTCCAACATCTCCAGCATCTCCAGCATCTCCTGCACCTCCTGCATCTCCAACATCTCCTGCATCTCCAGCATCTCCACCATCTCCTGCATCTCCAGCATCTCCAGCATCTCCTGCATCTCCAACATCTCCACCATCTCCTGCATCTCCAGCACCTCCAGTATCTCCTGCATCTCCTGCATCTCCAGCATCTCCAACATCTCCAGCATCTCCTGCATCTCCTGCATCTCCTGCATCTCCAGCACCAGAGACTGCAAATCCCACCAGCCAAACTGCGGGGAAATGGGTTGGAACGTGCCAATTCCGTCGATGCCAATTTTTTTTTTCTTTTATCTGCAGGGTGTTTTCCTTCCCCGGGCATCTCCAGCTCCTGGAACCGCCAGGATTTTGGCTTTGAGGTCCAACCACAACGTCGTGGGACAACAGGCAGCGAGTGACACCTCTGCACATGCACCCACCCCCCTGGGCATGCAGCGAGGGGCTTTTGGCTTTTCCGTAGCGGCCACCAGGTTTCCCCCTTGCGTTTTCTGCCAATTTTTGGCATTTCCAGGGGTGTCTGGGGGTGCAGAATCCTCGGGAAAGGTCCAACCCGTGGGTTGTCCTCCTTTAAAAGTGAAAAAATGAGGTTTTTTTCTTCTGAAAGCTCTGCTCTGGGCACCTTCACACCGGGGGGGTGTGGGTGGGGCAGGTTTTAATGCCAGGCCGAGGTCAGAGGGACAGGGCTGACCCCAAAATTCCTGCAGAATTCCCAGCGCCTCAGCCAGCACGGGAAATCCTTGCGGCCCTTGAATTCCCGACCTCTCCCGTGAAAAGGAGTTGAATTCTTAATTAACTTTAAAAATTATTTAAATCCTGCTGGGATTCAATTTAAATTCTTAAAAATTTTTAGGAATTAACCCAAATCCTGCTGGGATTTCACCCCTCTGACTTCCCGCCGGGGCGGAGGCCGGAGCTCAGGCCCTCCGTCCCCGTTCCCTGGTGGAAACAGGAGCCCAGCAGAGCAAACCCGGCAGAACGAGAGCCAGTTTTGAGGCTCAGAATGGCTTTTTTGGGGCTGAAATCTACGGGTTTGTTAAGTGCAAACAGGCAGAGAGGACCTGGCTGAGCCGTCAGATCCCCGGCGTCAGTTACAAAAATCGGCTTTGGGCTCTGGAGCTGAGCAGGCTGGATCTGGAAATCATCGAGAGAGAAGAAATTAAGGAGGAAAAAAAAAGAAAAAAAAAAGAAATCCAGAGTGTCTTTTCCTTTTTTTTTTTTCCTCCTATTTTTCCTTCCCCCTCTCTTTGCCTTTGCAAATTACAACCACAATTTTGAGTCTTTGCCGGGGCCATGTCTGAAATTTCAGGTTTTTTACCTTTTTCCCCTCGTCCCAGCTCGTCCTGCAGGTGCTCTGGAAAGGAGAAAAGAGAGGAGCGTGACCGGGGGCAGCGGAGAGGGAGAAGGGGAGACCCGAGTCCCCTTCAGGGACCAGAGCACCGCAGAGCTGAGGATGGAGCAGCAGCACGGGGGGAATCCCTGTTCAAAATATTCCATTTTCAATGAAAAAAACCCTTCTTGGCATGAAGAAAACGCATTTATTTAATTTATTATTAATATTCTTTAATATTATTCGTATTATTTGAAGATAAATTAATGTTATTTATTTAATTTATTATTAATTTACGTCATTTAAACCGCATTTCTCATGCCCTGCCCCATCTCGGCCTCAGGAATTTCAACCCTTTAAGCCAATTCAGGGTGGGATTTCCCTTCAGAAATTATTTGGGTTTTTTCTCTCCTTTTTGGTGTTTTTTCCCTTTCCGCCTCTCCCAGCGCCATCTCGTGGTTTGCTGCAAACGCGGGGCTTGGCTGTCTTCACATTAAAGGTTTTATTGCCCCAAAACTGACGCTCACGCTCGGTTATTTTCTATTTTTTAAATATGTTTTTAATTTTTTTTAAAT
>WBNO01029164.1:0-24171 GCA_013400575.1 Peucedramus taeniatus
TGTCAAAGTGGTGATCCTGTAGAAAAAGGTCTGGTTCTTCTCTGGAGGGCCAGTGATGTTGGTCAAGAGCTCTTATGCTCTGTGAATCTGGTGGCTGGGGTCTCGTGTGTCCCAAGCTCCAGATTATATACAGGTAGGAATGTTTGGTTCCTCTGCCATGGTGGGGCATCACAGTGGGATGATGTAATTCTGTGAATCACTCTGTGAGACCTTAACAGCCCTTTAGTGGATTTCGGTCCCTCAGGGTGGCTGCTGCTTCCCTGGAGGGAGTTATCACTGTTGAATCTTGGAGAAGATGAAGAACACTGCCCCACCATTTTTACCAGCTCATGTAGATGGCAATAGAATACTTTTGGTGACACCTTCCATTGTAACCCAAGACAACAGCCATTTGATTACAGATCTTCCTGTAGTTGAGCATAATAAAGCAATTAACAGTCCACCAGGAGGAGTGATGATGGGCTTCATGTACTCTTGGAGTGAACTTGTGTCTGGATTTAGTTAGGCTGCAGGCTACCAGATTTACTGAATATTTTCCCTTGGTGGCAAGAGATGTTTGTTTTGTTCTTTGAAGGAGCAGAAGCAATATTAAAACAGAAAGCATGACGGATGTTTGCTAACAGCAGCAGAGGATGGATAGGCACAATTCTTTTTTTTTTTTGCTTGACAATTTACTTAATAATTGTAGATTTTTTCTTAAACCTCAAATGACTATATTAAAAAAAAAAAAAAGGAAAAAAGAAACAAAATACTTCTAAGCAACTTGGGATGATTCAGTTCTGCTGATTCTATATGCCTTTCCAGTCAGAAAGCTCCAGTAAGAACTACATAGTATTTTCTATAAGTATATGTTTACATACTTACCTGAATTGAGGTCCTTATATAGTTGGCTCACACAGATGCAGATATTTCCAACATTTGTTTATTTTTACAGATTTTTTTTCAATCAAGATTGTATTTGCTATGCAAGAATTTATTCAGAGCACTGTGTTCCTCAGCTTATTTTAAGTCAAGAGAGAAGAGCAGATCTCAGAATGATTAAAGTAGTGTTCAGCATAGGAGTATAGCTGTATGTTTTTAAACAGTCATACTGGTGATTAATTAGGAAAGTCATGCAACTCTGTATTTCAAAAAGGACTAGGTATTTTTCATGAAAAGGCAGCAGAAAGGCGTGTATCTTCTGGGTCTCTCACTGCTGTTTGTTACCTGTCAGTTATGTGCCATTTTATGTCTATCAGAATTAGGCGTTGTAACAAGTTAGTTTTGGCACTCAGACTGGTTTTGGTAGCTTCTGACCTTCCCACTAACAGATTTCTGTGAATTTGTCTAACTTTCTTTCTGGTTTCAGCATTGTCAAGGCTATAAACCACAAGTTTATGGGGTTTTGTTTTGGTTGGGTTTTTTTTTGGGGGGGGGGGGTTGTTTGGTTTGGTTGATTTTTTTGTTTTAAATTTGTTTCACTATAGGATTTGCTGTTCAACATGGAACAGACCATTTTGCTGTCTTGAACAGGACCTCAGTGTTCCCCATGGAAATACATCTCTGGCTGACATGTCATTTCTCAAACCACTGCCTATTTCATCCATCTTAGCTGTAGCGGTTCACACCTTCACAAAAGGAAAAGCCCAAAATACTTAATTTAGATACAGACACAAGGCTGGCATTGTTGCCCCATTTCACTTTGGGAACACACACAAGCCTGGACTTCTCCCCCACGCAGAGCTGCACAGAAATCCTGTTGGGAATTAAACTGTGAATGAACTAGAAATTTATTCTCCCCCTTGCATCTTCAGTTTGCTGGTTTTACACTCTGTGTCATTGTTCTCTGATAAACCCAAACTCAGCTCTGTCTTACTCTCTTAAAGTCTGTGTTTTTCTATGCTGAAAGTGTAAATTTTGAAATGTCCTTTCTTTTGCAATTTTGATGGCTTGACCATATTATAAGCAACTGAAAATAGCATCTTCTAATGGGAAATGTTGCTGAATTGTAGTTGCAGTAACTACATACATGATTGTGCATAGTTCCTTGTAAGAAGAACAGTAAAAGGATAAAAGGACAAATTGGAAATTATCTCCTTTCATGGTAATAGAAAAATCCTGCTTGTTTCATGAATTATGCCCATGGAATCCATGCAAGAACTAACACAAGAAATGGTGATCTTATGCTTTTCTCCTTTTCATTACTTCTGTTACCTGCAGAAGTGTTTGAGGTAGCTGTTTTCTGACCCCTTCCAGAGAGGCTCTGGCTCTCTCATTCTCTTTACCAAGCCCTGGAGTTTTCAGCATTTTTCAATATGAGCTTTAATTTGGATTATTTTCTCTTTTTGACCATCAATTTTCCTATTAAATCCTGAGCACTTTGGCACTCACAAGTCATGTCAGTGTGATTTATTCATGTTCACTCAAATAAAAAAACCTTGCTCACTCGGTTTTCCTCCATTGAAAGTTAGGAGATGCTCTCACAAACATGCTCATTGCACTCTGGAATTATGTCCAATAAATGTCCTTTCCCGCTGGGACCTCTTGTGCAGCCACATCCAAGAGCTACTTGTGTTCATGAAAGGAGTCACTTTGCCAGAAAATTCCCCTCTCTGCACCTATTGAACCATGCTACTATCACTGGTCATCAGTGTGGTCTGATGTTCCTAACAGCACCTCTAAGAGGAACACAGCCTTGGATATCACCAGCCCAGTGAAGCTCTGGAGAATTGTATTGAGACCAAAGAACAATTACAAAAATTGGACCAGACCTTTGGCACTACTGCTCTACAAAATGTCCTCAACCTACCAACAGTTCAGCATGGAAACATGTAACCTTCCTTCCATAAGCTATTTTCTTACCTTCTAGTGACTTTGTGTATCTGAGGGCAAGTGAGATTTTAAAGTCCTGTTTAATTAAACACTGGGCTTAAAAGCCTGGCATACTGCTACTGTATGGAGCAAACTCGATATGGTGCCAAGAGGAGCCCTGCTGGCTGACTGAGGTGCAGGTGGTCAGCCCTGTGCTGATGGAGTGTGATCTCCTCCTTGTTATGCCTTTACATCCTGCTTGCAACTGCCTCTGTAGAAAGAGAAGCAGCAACAAAATGTGGCAGTGACGTGCACAACTGCTTGAGGTCAGTCTGTGAGGGTTGAGAGCCACAGAGCAGCACTGTGCAGAGAGAAAAGCCCAGCTCTTTGCTCTTCAATTTAAGGTACTTTTCTGAAGTTCTGCTCTAGTTTGTGTTGTTCTTGGAGGAGATTAGTTAGCAAGTTATTTAGAGGCCATAACTAAGATGTAAATGCACAGATAAAACCGGAACCCTTGGTGGAGAGGGGCGAGAGTGCCTCAAATGCCTCTTTTCAGTTTGCTGATCCACCCTTCTCTCTCTAGTTGACCTAAAGCAATGGCACTGTTCTTCAATTATTTTTCTCCAAAATCCAGAGATCTTATGTGGGCGCCTTTTTGCCCATACCAGAGGAATTGGGAGAAACAGAGGAAAGGGCAGACTGACTTGGAGCCATTGGTGTATCAGTATATCATGTTTGGCAATCAACTAGATGACAGAGCTCTTAGCCCTTTAGCTCCATTCCTTGCCATGTCTGTTGTCCTGCTTAACAAACAAAAGTGATATTGCTGCCATTTAAGCTGCAATGTTTCATCTGTCATAATTTCTGTTGAGACATTTCCTCCACTACAATTTTCTGTATAAACAAAGATGTTGAAAAAGGAAGGAAAACTTGAAACTACCTTAAGAGCAGCCAGTTAAGCTATGGATAAAAAATTTGTGCTTAAAAATTCCTCAACAAATAGTATGCTGCTCACCTACCAACTGTCACCATCACATCATGGATTAAAGGAGATTGTTGAATCTGGGAAGAGAATTTTATTCAAAAATACTTTGTTATGAAACTGACAGTTTTCTGGGTCATGTTATCCCTGAGGGCTAAATGGTGAGATGGGAAATGGTTTTGATCAGAGAATAGGCACAGAGGATCTCTTAGTGCAAACTCTTCTACAGATGACTGCATATTCATTCTTGTGTTCCTGGTTGTCCTGATGATGGCTCTTGACTCATCTGTGACATTTAAAATAGAGAACTGGAAAATCCTGGGACAGAATGGCAGCATGGTATAACTACTTTAGACAGAGTACCAAGAGGATTGAAAGAAGTCAGTATGTTGTGTTATTCTTGCGTGGCAGTTAATTAAAAGAAGAGAGGATCAAGTGCTCCTGCTCACTCAGAGCCCTGGTTTACTTCCCTACCTAATGCTCTGCCTCCTTTCCTTCTTGATATAACCGAGGTTAAAGCAGCAAATTTCCCCTACAAAGTGTGTATGCAGTTGTCTGCTGAGGTCACAAGGATCAGGGGAAGCTCTGCTGACTCTCATTGCTTCTGTATCTAGACACAAAAAAGACTTCTGTGGTTCATTCTCTCACACATAGCTTCAAGTTGTTTTGTGCAAATCCATATCGTTCCTGATTGTCTTTGCAGGACAATCTTGCCTGCCAGCTTTTCCTCTACAGTCACTAAGTAATCTCTCTCAGGAATCCTGCACCCCAAACCCTTCATGGTATGGACCACACACAGCTTTGAGGAACTTGGAAGTATTTGAATAGACATGGGACTAGCTGTAGCAATGTGAAAACTCATATGCTCGATACTTTCACAGAACTTTAGTAATCTCACAATGCCAACAAAGGAATGAAAAGGAGCCCTAGAACAATTACTAGGCTGTCTTAGCTAGGAAATGAAAAAGCTAGATGAAATGAAATAGTACAGAACAGTGCTTCAGATCACCAAGGTCTGCAAACCCACTGCACATCCTCATAATCAGGTTAAGTGGTGATATATAAGAAACATCATCCTGGAGGTAATAATTATTTTTAATTCCCTTTGTTCTGTTGTCAAAACTGTCCCATTAATAACCTACATACAGAATGATCCTTTCCTGCTATTTTGACACCTTCAGCTGCATGCAGTGCTGCTGTGTTTGGGGTGTGAGAGACTTTTGTTAGGCAGCTTGATACCTTATTACTTCTTGTAAGTTCTGCTTTGGAGGTTCTAGATATGTGTATTGAATTCTGATCACCATTTTCTTTCATTTGTAAAAGTAAGCAATGTGAGAGTACAAACAGTCTGCCTGGCTCTCAAAAAGCAGTATCAGCACTATTTTAGCTCATAGTCACAAGGTTGTTTCCCCTCTTCTAAATTTTTAATGAGACAAGCTTATACAGCAAAAAATTATATTTGAAAAGCATTTTAATTCATCTTGATTGGAGTATCATGAAGAATTTACACAATTTGCACTTATATATGTAGAAAGAACTGGAAACAAGAATTATACAGTAGCATAATCTTTTAAAGGCTGCTTCTATTTTGATTTCATTTGCTTAGAATAGTAGCTAAAATCTTATGTGGTCAGAGAAAGCATCACTCGTGGTTCAGTGAGAAAAAGGATAAGTTCATTTCATGCAAGCTTTGTTAGATGGATTTGTTCAGTGTCAAATCAATATTTTGGTTGTTTTTAGCTAGAAATACTTAGCAGGATTGATGGTTAACAAGTTATCAATACACTGAAATGAATCCTTGCCAAAAAAGATGTGTTCACAATGAGCAAAGGAGAGGGGTCATTGTTAAGTAGCTTGATTATCTCAGGATATCTCAAGATATGCAGTTATTCACCTTCTAAAGTATTCTTCTGCTTTTTTGAGCTGACAGCTTTTAAAGAGGCCAGCCAATCTAGGCTGAAGGCTCTTAGTAAGGGCACAGAACTGAAACATCTTTTTCTACAGGATGCATGGAAAAGACTTTTTATGTTACCTATGAAATATGTATAGATTAGGTAATACTGCATTTTTATTGGATTTTAGTGCATTTAGAGTAATTAATTTTCTTTTTTCTTTCTACAGGTTACACTATGTCTAATGCTTGAATAAAACAAAGGTATGAATAAAAAAAAAGTGGCATTTTAAAAGAATTTTGGGTCAAATACCAAATTCTCAAATCTACAAGGTGAACTCCCTCTTCTAGAGCTTTTGGGTGCATTTGCATGGTCTCATTAAAACAAATGCTGTCTGTGTGTGCGTCTGTAAGATCTTTCATTAGCCAGATTTGATGTTCTGAAGAGAAACTGCAAAGATTAATTTCTTTCCATTTCTTTCTTCTCACAAACAGATCATTTTTTTATTATTTATCCATCACAATCTTCACATTATTTGATAATGCAGCTGATGATGTTTGCTCCTTGAAACCAATTATCTTGTGAAGATAAGTGACATAAGAACGTGTGGGGTTTTTTTTTGGTAGTTTTTTTGGCAGTTTTCCTGTGAAAATAGCAGCACACTGACACTCAGGTTCATAAGCATATGCTAGTCAGAGCTTTATGCTATACAATCATTTGTAAAGAAAAAATAATAAACCAGCCCAGGCAAAGATCTCATCAAGTAATGAGTATCATTCTTGTAATGATACCGATTTCAAATAGATGCTACTGAAAAATGCATGGTGTGTGACTAGCAGCCATTTCCAAATGTCATAGAATTCTTTGTCCTTAGAGAGGGACAGCAAAGCTTAGATCAGATTAGCTTTAAATTCAGTGTGTTCTGCTCTGGTGCTATATTCAGGGTTAGAGTTGAGAGAGAGGGAGAATGTATTATGAGTCTGTAATGCAGTTTTCTACTAACAATCTTACAAGATTGTTAATGATCTGAGTAAATTGTTATGTGTTTTTGCATATTTTTCAACCCATATTTTAAATTAGGTCTTATTTTTCTTTATAGATTAATTTACTTCAATAATGTGGGCACTAAATTTCATCTAAAATGTATTGACTTATCATTTTGTGGCATGTCAAGAAAAGAGCCACACCTCTGAAAAAAGAGGTGTGTATAAAAAATACAGTTTCTTTCATGGTGTAACACTGATAATCCCCCCATTATTAACATATTAAACGGAGATGTTTCATTTCCTCTTTCCTTTGCCATTCTCAAAAAAACTGAAAGGAATTAACTGTGGTGTGTATTTTTAAACAGATATTGACACACATGCATGCAATAAACCAGTATGCATCTTTACTGGACTTTATTAAGGATTTATGAAATTCCAAGAGATTTCTACAGCTGCAAAGTGCTCATCTTAGCTTGTCAATACTAGGAGCTAATGTTATGTTTGGGCTTGGTCACTGTACTATTTCCTGGATAAAAGTTTTTTATTAAATAAAGGGGTTTTCTGAGCTCTGTTTCCCCCTGAGAGACTGCAGGAGAGAGTCAAAGTGTTTCTAAATGTGTTTTGTGCTCACTACAGATTAATGCCTGGCTGCATTGGCCATGCCTCAAATGATAGCATGAGGGGCTACTCCTTAGCTACTCTTTGTTCATTTACTTTATTGAACCATTTCTGCCTATACTGAAGAAGAAATCAAAAATGCAAGTTTAAGCAAGATTTTGTTCTCATGTAGGCCTTATCTGGGGAAGAACTCAGTAAGTGGAAAACCTACCTGGAGATAAACCAAGCCCTTCTCCTTTAAAAATTTCTCAATATTGTTCGAAGAAAATCCCTTTTTGTTCAGAAGAAACCAAATCTGATTTTAGGATTGGATAGTTTGTGTAGGAATAGAATATTTCATTTAAATTGAATGTGCTTAAATGAGATATTTTATAGGTGAGTGGGTTCTCTGTTTAAAAAAGGAAGGATTCAGATTGTGGATTGGGCTTTGAACCCTGCTACCCTTGATTTCCTCTCTGTCAGGTCTGCTCCAGCCAACACAGCAAGGAAGGAAACTTCCTGTGGAATGTTTTTTTTTGTGAAGCATGGCAGGAATGACTTCTCTGACCCAGTGTGAAGTGGCTTCTGAAACAAACACAATTTTGATAACATGCTTATTTATATCATGCTGTACTTTCTAGTCTTATTCATGATCAGGGTGCCAATTTGTAAGCACACAAAGCATTTTTGTTTAAGTGGATAGAGCAGATAAGATAAGTAAGGAAACAGGAAAAGAAAATGTCTTTTTTTCTTCGCAGACCAGAATAGGAATAAAATTCCATTGTCCTGATTCTCAGCCTTGTGTTTTGCCTCAAAATCTGCTCTGCTCAAATTGGGTCCCTTGACAAACCTCATGTGATAAATTTTAGGTATGATAAACTTTCTGCTTATCTCCTCCTTCCTTTCTTGGGCAGGCCAAAGCACACAGGCTGCAGGTTAATTGCTTTATAACCTAAAGTTATAAAGTGAAATAGTGAAAAAGACACAAGACTCCCAAGTGGAAGCAGTCTGAGCACCTCCCCAGATATGTCTTTCTGCACAACATCAATGTCACGGACTCCAGGGCTTTTTTTGCTCCATCTCTAATTCTCTTTAATCATATGAGGCACTGTGAGCCAGCATTCAGCTTTTTGATTTTTTGTTAACCTTTCCTGCTTGGCTTGGATATTTTGATGTTGTTCAGAGGCATCAAATGTTTTGATGAGTCAGAGCAAGACACTCAATTAAGTGTAACAAACCCGTTCCTGTGATAGAGGACCTTTTAGTTTGCCCAGCCAGGAGCTATAACTCAAACAGCACAACAAATTAATATCTCATTGATGGCTTCTCTGGTCTGGGGGTATATCAACTAAAAGTTGTTGTGCACAACAGGAAAACAAGTGCATTTTCATCAAACAGCAGAGAGCATGCAGAGTTGATGATGGAGGCCAGTGACTGAAACGTAAACACTGAAGTACAGTCATCCATTCCAGGGAGGAGTGTATATGAAAAGGGAAACTGAAGAAACTTTAACCTAAGGACATTTTAGATGAGATTGGGAAAAGACAGTAGAATGCTGCAGGAAGGATGTGGAAATGGTGCTTCTCAGCACCCTCCCTGTGGCAGGAACAGGGCACAAGAAAAATGTTGGTGTTACATCGTTCCCAAGTAAAGGGAGATCTACACCTGTATTTGACAAGATTTGGTAAATATACAACTGACAAGTGTTGACATGTGCGAATTCTCCCTCTTGGGATGGCTCAGTAACTGCCATGTTGTGGGGTTAAAAGAGGATGTTCAGATGCTTTCTAGATATTCAAGACAGAATAGCTCTTTCAACCTCTCCTATTTCAGGAAAAAAACCTTGTCAGTTCTGGAAGAGATTTCTGCCAAGCTTGATGTTCAAAATATTTGCATGGTTTCTGGTTGTGGAGAATTCATCGGTGTCAGTACTGATAACTGGCTATTAGAGAGTGAGGACTCAAGAAGCAGTACTTTTTGGGATCCTTCTGGGTTTTTCCTGTAGTTCCTCCATAGGCTGTCCAGGTTTTTTTTCTGTTTCATAGCATGTTGCTAGCATGGAACATTTCCACCTCCTAACCCCAAACTTCTTTTATCTTTCCAAGTTGTGAGGAATTTTTAAAATTTAAATATTTCTGGCTAGCTGTAATCAAAACTACAGTTCAACTTTTCCCTTATTAGACTCTCTGTTTTCATGACTTGGGGGTTTTGATTTTTAATCCTAAGTAAATGCTTCTGTCAAGTGAGTAAAAACATGTAGTTGATCATAGGTTCCAGGCAACTGTTTTGTGAGTGGGCAAGGCAAAAGCAAGGATGATTTCTAACATACTGTCAATCACTGAGGGCTGACAATTTTGCTGCTGTTTGGCCTTTGGAAAAGTGTTGCCTTCTGTCTCTTAATACTGTCTGACAAAATATGTAAGAAATCAGGAGTGCAAGCATGTTCACATTCTACCCCACTAGATTAAGTCTATGGAGAGTATATGGTCTGGTTGGTTTGCTATATCAGCCTGTTTCCAAAGTCCAATCTAGTATTTTAAAATGTGGTCTAACTAACAATATAGCCCTTCTTCAATAAACAAAAAATATGGGTCATTATTTTTTTGTTCATCCTCTTCCAGAACCTTTGGGTTTTCTTTGGGCACAAATAGTCTTAATTTTCTACTTTGATAATTATCTTGAGTTATGCTTTATTTAATGGTAATAACATTTATTGAGTTCTCTCTGAGATGGCTATGTGTTGTATCACACTAAGTAGTTTTGTTAGTTATTATTTTGCACTGAATAGTTTTTATATTGCATTGAGTGGTTTATTTGTATCACATGGTTTGTTCCATATTTCCCTCCAAGTCCGGGGTGGAGGTCTCTCCCTGGGTCAGTTCCTCCCCTCGCCCCTCCCATCAGTTGTGGTCCACAACTTGGCTGTCGTCCCTCTTCTCCGCCCCTTCCCCCCAGGTTTAAAATCTCCATCCATGAGACCCCCTATCTCTTTTTCTCCTGGATGGCTCCTTCCCATACCTCCCTCCTGGACTCTCTCTTTTCCCTTGGAGGTATTCCACAGTAAACTGGGATGTTCATCCCAAGAAGAAAAGCACCTTTCATCTTTTGCTTTTGTCCTTGTCGGATTGAAGCCAGGGGTCCAGAGCTAGCCAAACAAGACCCCCAAAAGGCTGTTAATACAAAAGCTATGTTTCCCTGCTTAAAAATAGATGTTTATAAAAGAACTAAAATTATTTTCTGGCTGGTTGATTGGATCATTGCAATTTTGTTAGACTCATTGAGTACAGAGAAGTAAGTCTCATGTTTGCTGGATGCTCTTTAAATGCATAAGCCATGAGCATACCTGACAACATTTATTATTACCAGGATAGTTTCAAAGAGCTATGGGTGACAGTTGATTACTTACCTATTTCCTGTATTGCCATCCCTTAGCCCAGCCTTAGCAGTGAATGGGAATAGTATTAATATTCATAAGATAAGCCTCTGTTAATATTTTGAATATAGATTGAGTAGCAGAGAAATGAGAGTAGCAGTCAGGATCAGATCTTCAGACATCATAAATTTGTCTCAGGGGGCAATGGAGGTGCGCTGCATTTTGACATTGTTCCTTTGAGCACTTCCCACTGGAGAAAACTTCCCTAGTTTTCTCAAACTATAGACTATAGATAAAATTTTAAAAAACCCATAGAGCAAAGTGTTCCTTCTATTTACTTTTAGGCCAGAGCCCTGGGAAGTTGGGCTGGATTTGACAGGGGTAGAGTTAACTTTCTTCACACTGGCTAGTGTAGGCTGTGTCTTGGATTTTTGCTGAACATGGCGCTGATAATATAGAAATAGTTTAGTTGTGCAGGGCTTAAACAGAGTCAAAAGGGATTTTCCATGCTGAATGACATCATGCTCAGTATATAAAGTGGAGGAAAGAAGGAGGAAGAGTGGGATGTTTGGAGTGATGATGTTTGTCTACCCAAAGAATTGCTACATGTGATGGAGATAGCTGAACACCTGCCTGTCCATGGGAAACAATTAATTAATTACTTGTTTTGCTTTGATTGCATATGCAGCTTTTGCTTTCCCTATTAAACTGTCTTTATCTCAACCCATGAATTTTGCAGCTTTTACCTTTCCCTTCTCTCCCTCATCTTGCTGGTGGGGCAGTGAGCTGCTTAGCTGCTGGCTGGGCTGAAACCATGACAGAAGTTAAGCTCGTTGCTGCTGTTCCAAGGTGCAAAACTGCTGTTTGGGGTAGAAGACAGGTGTGACTGCTTCACCTTTGTGATTCCCTTTGAAGCAGTCCACTAAGGCTCCAAGGCTCTGTCCCAGCCCTTTTGTATTTCTCTTACTCTTCAATTTCTGTGACAAAAATAGCCCAGTACAGCCAGACCTCTGTGACCTTTCATCACAGGATGAGAGGAAATCTAGCTCCAAAGTTGGCTGCTTACAGGAGGAACAGCTTTGGAGACACTGCAGAACTGCAGCAGGCCCAGTTGGGACCGATGTCTACACCCATGATGATCCTCATGCACCATGGACAGTGTCCTAGGGTGACTTTATGATATTTGTATCCTGAATCATCTGTTCAATTTATGCTGGACATTCTATTCTGTGCCTTCAAGACTGGCTTTCAGAACAAAGACAGGGAGAAGAAGCACAGAGTTTTTTGCTATCAGCCTGCACTCACTCCTCCACGTTTCGCTGGACTGTGTTGTCTAGGCATGGACGGTGCAGAACATGGCACGCTTTGCTTGTCAGTTAGTTTAGCTAGCTGAGGCAGAGAAGTTTCCCTGGACTAGTTTTCTTTCCCTTTTTTTGGAACTGTTCAAACCTGCTCTGGACTGGGACCTGGGGAAACACTGACAGCCTGCACTTTGTAGCCTGCTGAGGCCTAGTCTGGGCAGCAGCCTTTCCCAGCGCCAGAGGGACTGATAACAGAGCGACCACCCACCGGAGAGACTTTCTGAATTTGTCATCTCTTCAGAGCGACGAATGAGCTTTGTCACTTGGTATTGTTCATTTTTTGTGCTGGGGAGTGCTTTGCCTGTTAAATAAACAGGTTTTTTCCACTTCTCTCCGAGGAAATTCTGAACCGGTTGGGGGGAACTGCCCTGTGAGTTGCCTTTCTGAGAGGGGCCCCTGTTGGAGATTTTCTCCTAAATTTGCCCTAAACCACGACAGACAACTCCCCCACTTTCTTGGCTCCATTGCTTTCCTTTTACAACAGATGAATTTTCAATTATCTCTGTAGCAATAACATGAGTTCAAAAGATAGTATGAGTGAGAGACAGCTGCTTCAAAATATTTTTTCCTCAGCTAGGCAGCTGTGAAATTTTCCTTGGTCATGGACAGAGCAGAAGAGATATCAAAGGTTTTTAGCATTCAGGACATCAATTGTGCCTCAAAGGGACACTCATAGCATAGTGCCTCATAGCACTGTGCTTCACCTAAGAAGGCAGAAAGTGAACAAAACCTGCTCTACCTGAACCTAACCTTAACAGAAACAGCTCTATCCTATCATGGCATCATTGATACAGGGCTCTGCCGATTAAACTTTATAAAGAAAAATATAATTCTTGTAAATATTAATCCATTTTATTCAATGGCAAGAACCTCTGGTGCTTTCTAACTAATAATAATTTAAATTTTATGGTGCAGGCTAAACAGGTAACCAATTTCCAAGCAGACCTGAGCAGTGCACCTATTTTCCTGCTTTTAATTTAGGGGTCGGGTAACTAGAAGAGAGGCAAAAAACGTAATGTATTTTCCCTTCAAATTTTTATTATTTGTTATTAAAATACACCTGGCTGTAGCAAACATTTCCATAATTGCCAAGTAGGCAAAATTAGGATTTTCAGAACTGATTAGATGGACAAGGCATATTGAAAGGCACCTGGGAAAATTTTAATGAGAACAAAGTATGTGCTGAATTCTTTCTGAAAACCAAAAGGAGCACTGCTTTTATTTCTATTTGTGCAAAAGAATATCTTTCTTAATAATGTATTCAGTCCTCAGGTTGCATTGACACAGATCTGGGTGAGGTTTTTCCTTTGATATTGTGTTTTAAGTCAAAAAAAACACAATTTTTTTTTCAAAAGGAAGACTCATGGGCTAAAAAAGGGATGCACATTACTTGAGACTGTGTCCAGCGAGGGACTTGGGTATGAGAAGTTTTCCTGGCAGCCTTCTGACATGCTCAGATGCACCCCAAGTCCTTTAGAGGGTGTGGGGAGAATTTCATGTTTGAGAAGGAACTTTAATCCAAACCAGATAATAAGATTTAAGATGAGTATGAATTATGAATCTATTCCAGATTAAAAAGAAAAGATGAAAAGCTTTCTTATGGTACCCTTTCTCAGTGGCTATTTAATTTCCTGCTACCTCACTTAGTTATGAACATTTTGCTTTTATTGACAAATCTGCAGGTTTAGAATGAAAACAGTTTGCAGCTGATTAAGGATGGTGTGCCTGGCAATTTCTTGCTAATCTCTCTTATTATGGCCTTTATAAAAATGGTAGTCATGGTATAAATCCTAGTTCAAATCAATATCTGGAAATGCTAATCTCTGAAGAGGAAAATGTCAAATACCTCCTGCTGTGTGCAAAGTCTCAAATTCTATGGCATAAACATTAAAGGCTACTGAAATGATTCAGCTTTTTTTTTTCCTTTACACAAGGTTTTGCACTTCCTTTTCTAGCATTTCACATGTCATTAGCCTTTCTTATATAAACAGTACCTTAATGGTGGTGGGTGCATGACACGTCTGACAGTGACACATGGTCACTTCACCCTCTGGAGGAGCCACTAGTGGTCCCAGCTCTCCCCTGGGTATTATCTTTCACTGTGCCTTGAGTTCTGGAGTCAGCTTCCTTCCTTACTCATGGGATCTCTTCTGAGAAAGGTTTCTGAAAGCCCTAAGTGGTAGTTGCACGTGTAAGTAAAGTGTAGCACTTAAATGATCAGTGCAAGGAATCCTGCAGCCAAAATGAGTGGTAAATTTAATCTGTTTCAGGACCTTAAACCCAGATTTGAATACTTAAAAGTATAAGTCAGTATCCCCTCCCATCCCCATGATGTTTTTCTTACTATCAGCATTGGGACACATAGTGTTTTTAAAACCCAGCTCTTTGCTCTGCAGTGCCAGAGGGGCAAAGGCAAGTAGGTGAACTGTTAGACTGAAAGATCACTGACAAATGAGGACATAGTGTGTTTCAAGGTAAAAAGACTTTACCTGCCCACTGTTTCTGTTCCATCTCTGCAGAAGTATGTGCTCTGGTTTCTAAATTAAAATTGTTCTCGTAAAAATATTTCAGAACTTAGAGAGTACTTTGGCTGTCGCTGATATCCTCAGTCCTCTGCAAAGACAAGCTGCTTGAGCACCATAGTGCATTAGGGAACATAATTCTGTAAAGTACTTCTTCTAGATTTTTCATGATTGAGATCAACAAACTGAGAAGGACAGAAATTATCTATATAAATTTTAAAACTTTTAGAAATTTTACTTTTACAATTTTTTAAAATTATTTTTATAAGCTACACATATATACCTTATAAGGTACATATGTTTGTTTTTATAAGGTACATGTATGAATTTTGTTTGTCACTGTGCTAGCTCTGCTGCAAAAATAGCAAGCCAAATTTCAAAAATATCTTTGATTTTCTTTCATTATGTCCATGGATAAAGACATCACTGATTCCATCTCAGCCCCAGGAAGAGCCAAGGAATACTTGAGACATGTCTGCAGATACATCTCAATGCTTTCTTTGTTTCAGAGAGCTGTTTCTAAAACATGTTCTAGTAGCCCTTCAAATACAAGCTGCAGACTGTGTATCAGGCAGAGGTAGTTGGGGCCTGGGAGTCCCTGTAATCCTGAGTAACAAATTAACAAAGTATTAACAGATTAGTGACTAAAGCTGCACTAGATTAAAGGTTTACAAGGAAGACACACGTGAGTTTGGGTGGTGTTCTCCTAGTGATGGAATAGCATGAGAGAGGCATGACTGCTACAAGAGTGTCACAGTGTGTGCAAATGGATGGTAGCAGATACCCCAGAAATTATTTGGTCTGAATGGACCCTTCAATTTTTTTTTTTTTTTTGAGAGAGGGAAAACTTTTCTTATAAAAGAAGCTTTGTTCTCCTAAGGATTTTTGTGTGTTTTAGAAAAAACCCCAACCTGTTTTCAACTACCATCTCTAAGGAAGTGATCTTGAATTATACATACTCACACTGATTTCCTCCTGTAAAAATACTGTCAGAAAGAATATGTCTAACAACAATCCTCTTTTTACAGCTCTGCAGCTGTGAGGACCAGCACTATTCTACCATTTTACAAAAGAAGGTATAGTTTCTCTCTGGTTTTTGGCAATTTTTGGAAGCCAGAAGCAAGTAAGTGTTGAAAGCTTATGAACAGTAAATTTGCAGCTTTATACCTAAGACAGCTACTTCTAGATTCTGTTCACATAAGCAGTCCTGCTGTAGAGCCAGCAGGACTGTGTGCAAGCACACTCTGGGGCCCAGTCTGTGTGTCTGAGATGACTACTACCAAATAAAAACAGTGCAGAGTTGCAATCTGTTCTGCCTCCATTGCATCAGTGACATTTCTGTTGACTTCAGCAGAAGTTGTGTTGTCTGATGAGGCTGAAGCAGCACCTTTCCTTTTCCGGGAATGAAGCAATTTAGTTTTATTTTAAGGGATGGAGGCATTTCACACCTCAACATTTTCATATTCCAGCAAAGACTAAGTGCAATTCAAGTGACCTCTCAGGAATTTGTGTGGTGAATCTAGTAGGTGGATTGAACCTTACTGTGGCTCCAGAGAACTGTGTGATAAATTAATAACTGTTCACCAGTTGGATTTGTTTGCAGAGTCTTAAGGACATACTGTGATGATGCTGTGCTGAAAAAGTGCTGCATTCCAGCCCTTACAGATGTACAGAAACTTCTTTACAGCTGGTGTTAGTTGCTTTGCAAGATACTATGTCAAATATTAAAATCAATACATATGGAGATGAACACTGGGCAGCTATACCAGAAATGGAAACTGTTGCAGGGAAACTGCCTGGAAGGAGGCAAACAGGCGGCTTCTTGTTTGCCGTGACAGAAAGATGCATGTTGTTCACACGTTTGCTCAGTTTTTAAATCTCCCATAGCAGTTTCTTGCAGTGGCTTCCTCACATGGGCTTTACACATATTTTGGCCCCATCTCTTCCCTATGTGTCTCTTTCCAAACATTTTTATTTTCTAAATTTTCATTAGTTTATCAATCTTTCACTTTTCTGCCTCCTTTATTCTCTTCTGCATTCCCATTGCCTTCTCTCCTCCCTTTTCCTTTCCCTCAGTCTCATACATTCTTTCTTCAGGCACCTTTGCCACTTTTTCCTAATTAATTCCATCTCTACATTTTCCTGGGCAGGGGCCGACTGGTAGGGTGTAATTACCCTTGCCACACCCAAATGGGAGCAGGGCTGAAGCTTCTTGAGCTCTTAAACCATTGCATCTTCCAGACACCCCTGGACTCTGAGAACGGAGAAGACCAGCACATGGATCCTGACTGATCACAGGCAGTTCAGAAGAGGAGCTGCAGCTCAGTTGCTTCCTTAGGAAAGAGAGAGAGACCTCCATCCTTTCCCAAAGAAACCTCCAAGGGTACAACTAGAACCTGAGCTGTCATGTTTGGATCAAGGTCTCTTGTACTGTTTTGTAGAGAAGGTCAGGTCAAGATATTCTTGCCATAGATTTTTGGATTTTTGCCCTCAGTTGTCCTTGTTTTAATGTAGTCAGAACTGCTAAAGTTAAGTAGAAAAGGTACAGGTGTTATCCTGCCAGAAGGATATGTTTTTATAACAATAATGTGCCTAGTTTTAAATGCCCCTTCTTTGTCAGTGCTTTCCCTTAAATATGTGATTCTGTGATCATGTTTTTCAGAGCAGCCCTATCCCTTCTCTTCTGTTTTGGTTGATTGAAAAAACCCAGCTGGACTTTGCAATGTTTGGGCTGACTCTTGGTTCCCATGACTGTCTTAACTCTTTTTTTTTTTTTTNCTGCAGCAATCTCAATCTTTCTTGAATTGGAGTGACCAGAATTATTTATGTTATTCCAAATATTCCCAGCACAACTAATTAAATTCTTGACTACAGAGAAAGCCTGCTTTTGCGAGAAATGTTAGGTAGCTAAAAATTACCAATGACTATCAGCAGAAAAATATCTAATGAGTACTTCAATTTCAGATGGTCTTTAACCTTGTAACAAACACTGATTTTAATATATAATTTCCATTTGATATGTGTGAGTAGTTTGTATGATTTTTTTGCCTTCTTTCCAGAAGTCATTCTCTCTCCTAGCATTTGTTTGACTTCTCTTTGTACATTCAATAAGAGAAATTCAGATCTGACCCCTTAGCCAAATCTTTGGAGGTCAAGAAATCTGAAATAAGCCCAGGTGCCTGTAGCCACAAAGATATCCTTCTCCTGCTGTTGTGAGTGCCAGCCCAGTCCTGCTTTGATTTGCTGGTGACCTTTCCTTTCAGTGCTCAGCCCTGTTGAGATTCTCATGAGGGACACTACAGAAATGAACAGAATCACCTCCTGAGAAGAGAAATGCCAGACCTTAAACAGGCAGCTGAAGAAGCCAAGGATAAATACAAATACTCTGTTCTTGAGAAGGAAAAGATTGTTTCTCTGCCAAAAAATTAGATCCTTGCAGACACCAGTCAGTTCCTTCTGGAGAGAACCAATGTGGCACTTTGTGTTTTCTCATAAAATTTAATGCAAGTGTTTCACTACCAGGTGCCTGATTAAATTACATATCCCTAATTTATATATAGGTTTCCCTTTATATAGGTAAATGTCACACTTTGAGGGAATTCAGTCTCTTAATTCATGTGTTTAACCACTTCCCTTTGAGGGTATGCAATCACCACATAAGTTTTCTTTTTTAAATCCTTTTGTCAGGACCACCATTTATCATGGATATGTGGGTACTTTTATTAAGATGACTAATATATTACTAGCAATCACTGTTCAGTTTTAAGATTATTAACAGACTGCTTAATTGTCCCCCAAGGGTATAATGGTACACTTAACCCATGTCTATACAGCAGTGCCAAGCTGTGATAGTCACCTCTTAAACATGGAGATTCAATATGTGATTTTCAAAGTACTAACAAATGAGTGATACTGGTCCATCTGCACTGGGCCAGTTCAGGAAGAAATGGTGCTTGCAAGGTGGCAGGAGTGGAAATCAGTTGTCATTTATGTGATTGGATGGAAGTGAAAACTGAAAAACAAAATAAACATCCCCAAACAAATAAAACCCTTTACCCTTCATGAAGGAGGGGCTGTTTCCCAGCTGTACCTATCAAGGGATTTGTTTCAGTAAAGAAGGGAGAGAAGGAGGATTGTTGTATCAGGACATTAATGGTGTCTCTCAGGCAAGGAGCACACTGGCATGTGCCATGCACCTGGAGCTGAGAACACAGCACACAGTTCTTCCTGCTCCTTCTAAAGGTTTCAGAAATGGAAACATTTTCAAGAAAGCCACAATAAGGGAAATTCACTGATTTTTATTTAAACTGCTTCAGAAACTGCTTCTGTTATAGAGCTGAAACATTTATTCCTCTTTTTTTTTTTTTTTAATCCTGATACGTATTCAAGGCCTTTGTAGAATAAAGACAATAATTACCATTAGTGCTAAGCTGTTTTTATCCCTAGAGCTCAAGTGCTTTGGGAGGATGAGTGCTATCAATCTGATTGAATGGTTCCACCTGCCCAGTTACAAAGACTTGAGGCAATTGTTGGAGAACCTGGTGAATGACGCTCAGGCTGTATGGGATTGGAGAGGGGGGAAAGACTCCTTGACCCCCTTCTGTGAGGCTGTATCTTGCTCCTCAGAGCTGGAGTTGCTTGTGTGCATGCTTGTTGGTGTGAGAAGGCACATGAGGTAGAATGTAAAGGAGATAAAGGTTGTTTCATATAAATTCTTTCACTTTCGGAAATTTCAATTTCGGAAAACTCTGGAGTATTGAAAGTGAAAATAGCTACTTTTTGTTTGACTGTTTTGTTTTGTTTCTACTGAACAGCACTCTGTCTTTGCCCTGAAATGGTTTAAAAGAAGCTGGAATGTATTTCTGCTAAAACTCAGTGATGCTCAGTGTTATAAATCACCTCATTCCCAGGATAAAATCTGTTGAACAGAAGCATCGCTGGTCACAGTGCTGTTCTGACTCCTTGGTGTAGCTCAGGAAAATGGGAAGGGTCATTTCTGCTGATTTAATTGAGTTGATTTGTTGAAACAGAGGCAAATACATATCACCCTGTCAAATCAGTAAAGCACACAGTGTCACTCGGGCCCCAGAGTACATTTTGTTAAAGGGTTTGTTGTGGAAAGGAAGAGAAAATCTAGCAATAGAACTGAAGATGAGGTGGTTAAGATAGAAAACATGCATTAATTTCCTGTGTGAGGGGCTGAATGTCCTCACCTGTCCTCTTGAAAAGGTAAAACTGGATAAGTCGTGATTTCTCTAGTACCTGAGGTTTTCAGCTGAGAGTGAGGAGTTCTAGGCTATAATCACTTTTCCTAGACCCTGCTTTATTTTTTATCCAGTGACCCCTGAATATGAAGTGCATAAACAGTCTTTTTACCCAGTCTAAGCTTTAGGTAGTTACAGGCTACAGGATTTCAGCATTGTCTTTCTGGGCTTGGTTAAATTTTATCTCCTTGAAGCTTTAAACCCTCCTTGGGATATGGTACTACTGTACATTGGGTCATAATCCTCAGACACAGTACCTAAGATTTGCTTGGTGAAGTCAGAATGAGATTTCAGGAGTTTTCAAAATTGAATTAGGGACAGATTTTGCTAAGGTTGTTTGAAAATGAGGGCTTATATAAGTTCCATGCTCTTGAAAACTATCTTCATATCTAGAGATCCATGCTTTTTACTCTTCTTATGCTGCTAGACTTTTCATTAATAACTTTCACATACAATTCAATAGTTCTAATAAAAAAAAAAAGAAAACAACTTTAAAAAATATTTTTCAAATTCCACACACCAATGAATCAACCCAGTAGTACAGTGAATTGCTAAAACACCCCTGGTCTTACAGCTGTCATGTAACACATGAAGATGAGCTATAACCCACTGTGTTGTCCCTGGTAGAAAGATTTTTGAGGGTGACTGTGAAGGGGAGGAACACCAGAGTGTGCTAGCATTGTTTTATAGAAGCTTTGAGGTAGGCTGAGTCTTTCAATTGGAGAAACTGAAAATCTGGTTATTGACTGTCTATTCCTACAGCAGTAAACAGAAGAGTTGAGACCAAAGTCAGAACAAAATCTCTTATTTTACAGATTGCCTGACATGTGCACATTTTGAGCAGCATGGCTGGTGCCACCTCAGTGAAGCCTGTGTATTTCACCAGCTGTTAGAGTATTACCCATGCAGTGAAGAGCTCAGGAGACAGGCACTGAAAGATTTAGAGCAATGCCACCTAGTGCTAAAATCAAATCTCCTGAAACAAATAAATTTTAATTTTTGCAGGCTGTAGGTTTTTTAGTTTCTTTACTTTTTTGGCAATTCCACTTGTTAGCATTAAACTTGGACATCAAAAAAAAAAAAACCACCACCTTGAGGCATAGTTAGATGATTTGATCAGCACCAGCTTGGATTTGCAATTATGGCTCATATGCTCACCGAGAGCAGCAGGAAGAGCTGACCAGGAGGAGCCTTCGTACCTCACTTCTCCTGTCTTATATCAGTTAGTGGCTGGATGCTGATACCACTACTTAGCAGGAGGGTGTGCATCTGAATATGACCATTTTTAGCCTTTGATGTCTGATATGCCTGATTGTGAATCATTTTTCCCCCACAACAGCTGTTTGAATAAGGTGACCATCTGTTCCTTATTAAAAAAAAAAAAAAAAACCAAAAAAAAACAATCCTTTTTTCAGTGCTGTTCAGCCTAGATCAGTTTAATATAAGGATGTACTTTGATCCCACAGTGATCACACAGAGGAGTCTATACAAAGATGCAATGATTTCATGAGATCTATGATTGCTGCATAGGAAATAGAACATTGTTGGCTTTCCTTTTCCTTTACCAGTGCTCATTTTTCTGGTTGTTTCCTTTTCTTTTTCCAAATTTCTTTTCATTTTTATATTTTCTGGTCATACAAACAGGTATTCAATATCTGCAATGCATTACTGTGATCCTTTAACAATGAAAAATTATTACGGCTGTTCTACATTATGCACTTCCATAAGAAGACAGAATTGATATCTTTCCCACTGAGACTATTTTTGTCTCATGATGCCCTTCATGATGTTGGTGATCCTTCTGCTTAATTTCTTCATGGAAGCTATCACCATGTTTCAAAGAGATGGCTCCTGAGAGTAACCTGAACAGGATATGACTGTAAGAACCTGCCAAAACAAGCCTTCGGGCAAAACAGCAATGCACATTAGGAGAGCCAGATGCTCTCTCTCTTTCATTTCTTAAAAATAGTGATCCAGGGCTCTGCCAAGATCAATGTCTTATCATATATAGTGGATAAGATATGCGTCCAAAGGCAGAGCTGTCTTAAAAACTGGACCTTTTACTTCCTTTTAATCACTGATGCAGCTCTGCTCCCATTAAGAGATAAGGATTGCAAAGAACTAAAAGTTATTGAGAAGTCTCTTGAAAGGTCCCCCCATCTTGAAGCCAGCGTGGTTGTGGTGATAGAAAATTGGTTCTCACTTTTTGAAATTTGATCAGGTAGCAAAGTAAACACAAGACCAAAATGACACCCAAATCAAACCACACAGTAAAATAAATTTCAGTTTTCCCATACTAAAGTGTTTATTGAAGACTTGCATTCTCATCTGTTCCTTGAGGCTTATCTTCTACAAGTGAAATAAAGATGTAGCCAAACACCAGGTTCTTCTGGTAGTTTTGAAATTAACTCTTGAGCACAGTCTGCACATGCTTTTGTTGTGTTCATTATAGTCATCTCACAGAAGAAATAGTAGCAGGTAATGCATTTCTTTGTGAACAGAATGATGATAGGAGAGGTGTTTAGGGCCCAAGTCATGTTTTTTCCTTAGTGATTTACTTGTTCATATTTTTTTCTTACTGAAAATTTGCTTTTTAAATTCAGAATGTGTAATAGCTTTTTGGTGAATTGTTTAGGAAGCCATGATAGTGCTTAGTGGGACAATATGCATACATTTCTTAATGATTTGGAAAAGTACAACACTACAGAAACAAAGGTAGAGGAATAGATGTGTTTGTTTTCATGCTAAAAAGCCACACAAAATTATTTCTGCCAGAGGAGAATTTAAAAAAACAGACAGCTTTATTATCCATCTCCCACTGAATTTCAGTGGGCTTTGTATGGCCTGGCTTTTAGAAAATCCTTCATTTTTCTTTACAAAAGGTTGTTTATTGCTGTTGTCTACAGCACAAGCACTTGGGAACCTGTGAGTGGAATTAAGTTTCTTTGTCCAAACAGTCTCAGTAATCATCACACCAGATGTAAGATGAAGGGAAAAAGCAGAGTTTTCATTTCTCCCTTTGCCTTTCCCATCATTAACCTCTAACAAACAGCTTTTTGTGGCACAATGGTGACAGAGGGCTGGGGTGGTGGCTGGTGGCAGCTTAATCTCAGTCTTACTATGCTGGGACACTGACTCTCCTAATTCCCAAGCCAGTATCACTAGCAGACTGTCTGCAGCATCCTCTGCACTTTGTTTCACAGTTTTTAGTTTTTATGCCTGTGTTCCAGCTTCAGTGCCTCCCCACCAGGAGTGTAAAAACACCACTGGTTTCTAGGAAAAGTTTTTAGGCAGAGGCTGGGGGTGAGGCACCCAAATATGACAAAACTGGAGAGGTAGCTATGCAGAGATCCTGAAGGAAACGAATCTCAACAGGGGTAAACATCTATTAACTTAAAACTGATATTTTGGTGTGATGCTTTAAGCTATTTTCTGGATTTTCTTTTAATTCCTGCTGACATGAGGGAAAAGCTGTTGGTCTGTAGGCTTTTCCAGGGTGGGAGGTGAACTGCAGGTGTGTGAAATTGGTACTGGGAAGATCACAGACTAATTCACCTCAGTCGTTAACCAAGCACCTTAACTCTGGTAGAACTTGGCAGCTGAATTGTGAGAAAGCTGATCAAAGCTGCCCAGCACAGATAGTGGAGATAATTTACTTGTATTTGCCTGTACTTTTTGGTGGGCTGCAAGGCTTTAATTTACAATAGAAAATACAGAAACTTTTAAAGTAAAAGGATATTTATACAAAAGAGTTGTGGTATGTTTATTTTCCTATCAATAAGTAGAACAAAGTTAGTAGTGGAAGGGTTTAATTTGCCTTTTAGAAACTTGAAATCTTAAAGATAAACTTGAAAGAAACCTATATTCATCTGGATATATGGTGCCACATCTCTGATATATGAACACAAAATTAAGTCTGTTCACAGAGAGCTTTTAGCCCAGATGGGGACAACTTCTTGTTTTATTTTCATTCTTGCCTTTATAAGTTAATTTTTTTGTGCTCATTTCTCTTGGTTTTTCTTTAAAATCAAGTGCTGAAAATTTGATTATGGATTTTCTTCTGAGTTGTTATTTTTTGTTGGAAGCAAAGCCTGAGATTTTGATGCATGTAAATAAAAAGAATTCTATAAACACATCATGTTTCATATAGATGATTGTTAACTGCTAAGATAAAAATTATCAAACCTTCTGTGGGAAGCATAACATGTTTGAATGAATGAAGTATAAAATGAAAAGGAAACAGTAAACACAAGATTTTTCAACATTTTTTATTAGGAATCAAGCACCCCAAAAAATTGTCATGGAACTGTCAACACTACATGCGAGTTATGATTGCAATAAATTGTATTTTTGGGGACAGCTGTTTTGTTTTGTTGTTTGAGTCAAATGTTCACTATTAGTGTT
>WBNO01029166.1:10231-50630 GCA_013400575.1 Peucedramus taeniatus
GGAAGGAAGTGTCGGAAGGAAGGAAGGAAGTGTTGGAAGGAAGGAATTGTTGGAAGGAAGTGTCGGAAATGTCGGAAGGAGCAGAGAAGAAAACAGAAACTAGAAGAAAAAGAGAAAAAGATAAAATGGAAAAGGAGGAAGGGAGGCAGGCAGAATGGTGGGTGGGAAGAAGGTAAGTAACGGACGGAGGGATGAATTTTCAATAAAATGCTTCCTCAGTTTTTAATGTAATGCCACTTCCAAGAATTAGGTTGTTGCCTAGTTCAGCAGCCACCCCCAAGGGCAGTTTCAGCTGCCCAAGAGTAAATCAATAATATAAATATTAAATGTAAAGAAAAAGGTCTTGAAAAGGGCAAACAATCACTTTGGCACCTGCAATGTAAACAAACAAACAAATAAACAAGTTTATTAAAAATAACAGACATGAGGGGCTTAAATGGAGTCTTCTAAAAAAAAATCAGGATTAATAATATCGGTGCCTCTGCAAGCTGAAATTCTGACTGAGGATTTGCTCAGACTACAGCTGAGCTGAAAGCTCTCTGGAAAGCAGCTGCAAAAGAAGCCAGATTACCTTACTTAAGAGCTTGCACCACGGTTTCAAGACCGTCTCTTTACAGTGAGTGTTTTGCTGATTAAAGACCTGTGGGAATGAGTGGAAACTGATGCCTGTGGAAAAAAATTGACTAAAGCCTGACCTAAACAAGAAAGGGGAGGTATTCTGTGACTCTGGCAATGACATTGAGATGCCCTTTTCAGTAATTATATGAACCTTAACTGGCATTGATCCTGGCATTGAAATATTTTAAAGATACATTATTTAAATTTGGTTTTGAGAGTTCAGTTATAAGTGCTTTCTACTTAGCTGCTGTTAGAACTGTAAAGAGAGGTAATCCAAAACTCTTAGACTGTTTTGATGGGGAAAGACAAAAAAGCAGACAAGTAAACCTCTTTGTGAATTGGCATTTAATAAGACAATTCCTGCTCTGTGGTGTGCTTGGAAATAATTTCTACTTGATTTCTACTTCCCTTTTCCTATTTGATGTCTGCAGGCTGAGATTGAATTGTATTTCCCATTAATAGGGGTACAGATAGGACCAGGTAGGGAGGAGGGAAGAAAAACCCTGAAAACAACCCAAAAAAAAGATACCAACGTGAAGAAGAGACTAGGCCCTGTACTTACTCATTTTAGAGATACTTTTCAAAAAAGCAGAAAATTTTCCCTTTTAAATCACATAATCCAGGAACACAATGTCCCAATAAAATATTGTGGATGCATTTTGGCTGAGCTTAGCCAAAGCTAAATTTAGCATAATTATGATGTCGTGGTTTTGCCTCCACACGGATTTTGCCCTTTAGGAGATACTTATGCCAAGTCCATACAGAAGGAGATATTACAGTATCATTGCACCTTTGCTGTTGTCTGCAAATTATTAGATGGCTTAATGCCACTACAAGCTTTTGTAGTACTGTTTTTTTCCTTATTGATTAAACATAAATTATTGAGGAAAGTAACTGAGGAAACTCTAAGGGAGCGGTGATGATGGTCTCTGTAACTAGAGGTTGTCTGTCACTGAACGTGATACTTCCGACCTGATAATTTGATATAATGATTATAATCCAGGATACACCTCTAGGAGTCTATCATTTGGAATCACAGAAGCATAGAATGGCTTGGGTTGGAAGGCTCTTTAAAGATCACTGAGTTCCAACTACCACCACCATCCAGTGCCCCACCTTGAGGCCACCCACTAGATTAAGTTGCTCAGGGCCCCATCCAACCTATTTTAGGATTTAGGATTCAGGACTGAGGATCTACTTTTGTTCAATGCCCCACCAGATACACTAGAGAGGCAGCAGGAGAATCCAAAAGGAGAACAGATAAATCTTGTGGTGGCAGCAGCAAGTACAGTTTTTGCATTCAGTTGTACCTCTGCAAGAAAAGGGAGGAGGGGAAATCACTGAAGCTGGAATTCCAGTGGCTTTACACCAGTCTAAGCAGATTTAATTTGTAATTTTTGTTTTTACAGGGAAATC
Source organism: Peucedramus taeniatus (assembly GCA_013400575.1). NCBI lineage: Eukaryota > Metazoa > Chordata > Aves > Passeriformes > Fringillidae > Peucedramus > Peucedramus taeniatus. The sequence goes on from WBNO01029166.1 coordinate 12,266, forward strand.
ATATGGGAAGCAATATTCCAGTAGGGTTCTATAGAAAAGTGATTCCTCTAGCAACTATTCTAAAACATACTGACTTTTTGTTAATTAATAGTGTTTTGCTTCACATTTTTGAGTTGCATGTATATGAGCCCCCCTAATCCCCACAATTTTGGTCATAAAAGAAAGTGGACTTTTTGTGGAATCCTTGAGGATACAAGATGCCACATTCTCAGGAATTCAGTCAGAAAATCTCTGACTCTAACTCTGGAAAACATACGACACTTCTCTTCTTGAGGCATAGGATTTCTTCCTTTCACCCTAGTGTTACCCTCTGACCTTTTAAACTTGTCCACAAGAGCATGCACATTGAAGAATTAGGTACTGCTGGGCATGGTCTGGGATGCTGGGTCAGCTTCAGCAGCTGGAGGCCATTAGCCACTGTGGCTGACATTGTGTTTCCATTCCACATTGGTCCCTTTTTCACGGAATTCAGAATAAACAGAAGTGTGGATGCAGATGTTACCAGCTGTTTGCAGCTGTGTAGCACACAGCAGAGGCGTGTGCTCCAGGCACTTCCTACACTGTAGCTCAGACCTGGTTTAAATGTTGGAGGCAGAAAGACAGAGAACAGCTTAGCTATGTGGTCAACCAGTTCTTGGTTTATTGAAGAGAATTTAAGAAGGTGTTGCTTTCCATAAAATTGGAAGTATTAACTTAGGGCCTGAAGTGAAATCCCATTAGATATTTGGGCTTGATTGTGAAAGACTATTAATAAAATTTGTGACTTCCACCTTCTAGAATGAATAGCAATGTTTAGTGCCCATATTATAAAGCTACCTGAAATCTCCATTATTCAATGAAGACTTTATTGTCAGACTGCTGAGATGTCTTTTAATGATTTTAATGAGGAGTCAGAAGAGGTAGCTTTCAGAGGCAAAAGTTTAAATGCTAGAAAAAAAGAATATGGTGGATGTGCTCAAGTTTTATAACACAGTAGCTATGGATTATCAAACCTATAACATTCATGCCTTTCCATCTCATGGCCTTGGAGGCAGAAGAATTTTCGTACAGTGCTGCACTCTTCTCAGTATGCCAAGAAAGTAAATATACCTTCCCACTGTTCTTTGATAACTTCCCATTTATTCCTGCATTTTGAGCTCTCAGCTGGACAAGCCCTGTTTTGCAGGTTCAAAGGTTTCCACTCAGCCCTCAGAGTGGAGCACTCAGAATAATTCCACCAGAAAACTGGTCCTGTTGCTCCCCAAGGAAACCCTCTAACAAAGCATTACATAGTGCAAACAGTGAACATCTGCCATGATGAACTCTGAGACTGAAAAAAAGCAAGTGTGCACCATTTCAAACACTCAATCATGTAGTGAAACCAGCAAATAAAAAATAAATGTTAAGATACTCAAACACTGCTGCAAGCAGACAACAGCATGTGGTGCATATAAATTTAATTTCTACAGCTGAAATGGCTTAAACCAATGTAGATGACTCAAGAGAATTACCAGAAAGTGCCAAGGAGCTGAAAGAAAATAAACCACAAGAGAATAAACTTTCTCTTGTCTTGGAAGCTGTGGGAAATCCTTGCAATTGGAGCTCCAGGTCACAGTGGTTCTTCTTGTAGAACTTAGTTTTTCTCTTGGAAGTGTTCCTCAATGTGGTGCTTTACTCTTGCAGAATTACTGCTGTTTCCTGCATTTGCCATCACCCCTATCACCAATGTCAACTCTTCAACAATACTGTTCAGCAGTATTTGGACTTTTACAGTATTTATAATCTTTGTCAGAACAAATGAAAAAGAATAATTTACTGTATTTTATGCAGTGGTTCTTTTCCATTTCTTGTCCCTTCCATTCTACTTGGCAAGCTGTCTTTCTGATCGTTAGAAACTGGTATTGGACATCCAGAGTGGCTCCATCCGGCCTTTTATCCACCCAGCCATACTCAGAGACTGATCTAACCTTTAGTGAATAATAAAGCTGCCTCAGGACATGCAAATTCATGTTGTCAGGAAGGCTTCCCTATGGATCTGCTGAAGACACCCAGGTCCCTGATGTGCTTCAGCCTTGCATCTGACGAACATAAAACTTTTTCCATTACAACCTCTGCCAAAATTCTCCAAGGTGTCCTTTCTGTGGCATGGAGGAATTGAGGAATTTATNTTGTTATCCTGAAAGCAAAAAGCAAAAGACAGTGCTCTGGAGCTACTAAATGCTGAGAGGCAACACCAAAGCAAAAGTATTAAAAGTCTCTTTTCCAAAAGATTTATTTTTCTAACTGGATCTAGGAGAACAGCTTATTGGGCTGATGGGTCAATACAGGAAGTTTGACAAACCTGTTTTTGCTGGTTTCAAAACCCAAACGTGTATTTCATTGGGGTAAAGCAGTGAGCAGCATGAAAACATCACAGATTGTGGGAAGAGATGAAGAATTATTTTAAATATGTGTCATACGTAGGACGAATCCCAGTGGCAGGATCTTTAGAATGAGGTGATCTTTAAGGTCTTTTCCTTTAAGGTCCATTCAAAAATGAGTCATTAAAATGCCAGGTGTTAGACTGGAGAAATGCAGGTGCCCTGTATGAAGCAGTCCTGGTCCCATGCCTCTTCTGACACAGTGATTTGCTGCAAATTGACTTTCCTGATGACAGGAATCTCTGTGAGCTGTCTTTCTCACATTGCCAGCTATCATTTTCCTTTTGTCTTTGATGGAAATACCTGCTTCTCACTCACCTATGCATAAATTCAAAGAGGAGCTTTCCTGAGCAAATATCTGTTTAATGAAAACCCCAGTACTTACATGCAACCTTGATACCATGAACAAGTCAGAACAAGAAAAGTAAATTTTGGAAAGACAGACTGTCTTTTTGTTAGGACAACAATGGTAAATAACACTTCACCCCAGGAAAGGATTAAGGACAGTTGATAAAATTATAATAACAACTTGTTAGGCAGGAAAGTAATCAAAGAGCCTAGTAAAAACAGAAGTAATTGCTCTCTGTTTGTTAAGCACAGGCTGTGCCTGTTATAGGAATGTGCCCCCTGTTGACGGAGTGACCAAATTACCCTTTGTCTCCTTAAAAAGGAAAAAATCCCAGAAGTTTCTTTCCTCAATTGGCAAACACTTCATAGGATTTGGAGACTTCACCTCAAACTTAAGGAGAGCTAATTGGACAGAAGCCATAAAGTCTCGCCTAAGCAATTTACTAGAAAAGGAAAAGAACAAAGGAAAGAATTGCTTTTTTGGGGTGTTTTACCAGGAGCAAGAACTTCTTTCACCTGGATTGGGTTTCCTCTGTAAAGAGTGTTTTTTTTTATTTTGTTCCTCAGTAAACTTTTCTGTTTCCAACACCACCACTTGAGCCATCCTGCTGATTTTATGCTATCTGAGGTAGTTGAGCTATCTTGAGTGTGATATATATCTCTGAGAGCTTATAAGAACTGGCTTGAGGAGATACTTATATCAGCCTGTTATGTCCTATAAAGAGTAATTGCAAATGGCATAATTTTAACCTCCAGTCTCCTGAGACATCATTGAGAATAAGGTTGTATGGTGCCTTACCCTTGAACAAAAAATGCACATATTTTAATTTGGGAGCACTATACTGCAACTGCTGCCTCCCTGAAGGTCACTGGGAAGAGGTCAATTCATTTAACAGGATTGTTTAGGTTCTCAGTGCAGTCCTTAGTTCTGCTTCCAAGATTTACTCAATATAGCTGATGCTGTGAGTGTGTGATTACCAGCCAGCAGAAAGGATGCATAGATGCTGCAGCTGAGAGACAGGTATGCAGAGGAAGGTGCTTTCCTAAGCAAGTAGATTAATCCTTTATGCATCTTAATTATTTTAGGAGCATCCGTGACTTAATCAAAATGCCTGTGTAAAGTATTTCACCATATTTATGAAACAGAGACACTACTTTTTTTTTTTTCATATTAAGTATAGTGGTAAACAGCTGAGGAAGGGAAAGAATTAAGTCCACTCTTGCAACACCTTCCCCAATCTTTTGTCTGACCCATAGGGAATGAGCTACTCTGTGCTGCTGCTAGTATCTGACAGCTGTGCATTTGACAGAGGCAGAATCCCCTTCTTTGTGTGCAATGTGTCTCACACTTTTAGGAGAAAAAAATTATTACCAGATATTGCATCCCCATGTGCACATATTAGGTCAAAGTAGGAAATCAAATTATGGTTTATTGGTGTGCATGTAGGAAAAAGGGGGGATGAGAACAATGTAGGAAGAAGAAAGATACAGGATAGTTATTCGTATATGAGGTGCTGGTTAAAACTAATTTATGCTACTAGGAAAGGAGGGAAAGGCAAAATATTATCTGGGACAAGTTGGGGACAGCTGGATGTTGATCATACTCTAGGATAATATTTAGAATGAAACATTTTCATATGAGATTATCTCTTCCTTGTGCTCTCTAGGATTTAATTCAGCTTCTTCTTGACTAGCCTGTGCTCTGCTTCTGTAACAGGAGGCATCTGCTAGCGTCCAGCACCTTTCCTGCACTTTCTAATGTGTTCTGGTGCTCCTTTCATGAAAAAGGTGTACTTCCTAAGCCCTTGCTTGTTTCTGACTTACTTCCCTGCTTACTGATTTATGTATTCTCCGGGCTACAGCTTTGCCTTCCCAGCTTCTCAGGCATAGAAGTTTCCATGGTAACCTCGTGAGCGGAGGTAAAACCATAGCGGAAATCAGCCAAGGAGCTGCCGATGTGCAGGAAAACTGCTCAGAACCAGGTTATGAAGCATTCTGGCATGGTAAGTGCACATCCCATTTGGGGCATTCGTAGCTTTCTCAGATGCCCTTTTACATTTCCTGCTTCTTCCCTGTTGCCTTGCCTCTTCCTCTCACCAGACCTAGTGCAGTGCCCCAAGTACACTGTGATAAGACACGGGTCGTGGGTGTCCTGAGGCTGCCCTGTCAAGCCCTCACCATCGTTCCTGGAGGATTTACTGCTGTGGCAGCGAGGGGAGCAGAAACAGGGAGTTGAGCCCCTCAGCTGGTGCGACCACCCCTGCTAAAATGCAGCTTTTCAGTTCAGCCCAAGTCTGGACTCTGGCTTCTCTTTGGAGGCGAACACAGGTTTAGAGGTTCAGACACAAGATCTGTCACCTTGTGCAATAGGAGCCTAAGCCAGAGAGGAGGCACTCATCTTGTTTCAGGTGTTTGCACTCCTGCCAATAAACTTATTGGATCATCCACTCTTTGCAGATAGACATGAGTGTTGAAAATTTTCTTATAGAATCATAAAATAGTTTGAGCTGGAAGGAAACTTTAGAGTCCTATCAGTCCAACCTCCCTGCTATGGGGCAGGGACACTTTTCACTAGTTCAGGTTGCTTGGACTCCCATCCAGCCTGATCTTAAATGTTTCCTGGGAATGGTCACCCACAGCTTCTCTGACCAATCTGTGTAACTTTTTCATCATCCACATAATAAAAAATATTTCCCCTATATTTCCCCTAGTCCAAATCTACATTATCTTAGTTTGAAATTATTAGTTCTTGTCCTATCCCTACAGGCCCTACTAAAAAGTCAGTCCTCATCTTTCTTACAAGCCCCCTTTAAGCACTGAGAGGCTGCAAGGAGGTTTCCCTGGAGACTTCTCTTGGTTAAATAATCCCAACTCCCTCTTCCACAGCTTTGTCACAGCTTGAAGAGATAGAGTATGTGGATTTGGAGATGTATTTCCTTGTGCTTCTGCTCCCAAGAATCACTGCAGGCTGAGCACACAGCTTGCCCAGCATGGTAGGGCTTTGCTGGTCAAGATTCTGTTTTTGAAAGAGATTTTTTTTTTTAAATGCACTGGGCACCCAAAGGGATGGTAGAATTTATTAAAACATGAAAACAGCCCAGACTGTCCAAGTGAAACTTGGTGGCTGCCCTGCAACAAAACCTGGCCCAGTGACACCACCAAGAGAGAGAGAAGAAACTGGTAATTATCCACTCTGGTCACAGTGCCAAGCACACATGCTCACTTACAGATTCACAGAGTCATTTAGGTTGAAAAATACTTTTGTGATCATCAAGTCCAGCCTATGACCCAACACCACCTTGTCAACAACACCATGGCATTGAGTGCCACATCCAGTCTTTTCCTGAACACCTCCAGGAGCAGTGACTCCACCACCTCCCTGGGCAGCCCCTTCCAATGTCTTATCACCCTTTCTGTGAAGAATTTCTTCCTAATGTCCAACCTAAACCTCTCCTGGTGCAGCTTATGGCTGTGTCCTATTGTCTTGTCCCTTGTAACCTAGGAGCAAAGCCTGACCTCCACATGGCTGCCCCCTCCTTTCAGGGAGTGGTAAAGAGTGATAACATTTCCTCTGAGCCTCCTTTTCTGCAGGCTGAGCTCCCCCAGCTCCCTCAGCTGCTCCAGCTCCCTCTCCAGCCTTGTTGCTCTTCTCTGGACATGCTCCAGCCCCACAGTGTCCTTCCCAAACTGAGGGGCCCAGAACAGGACACAGCACTCGAGGCGTGGCCCAACCAGTGCCAAGTTCAGGCGAAAAATCACTGCCCTGGTCCTGCTGGTAACACTGTTCCTGATACAGGCCATGCTGCCTGTGGCCTTCTTGGCCATGTGGCTCATTCTGGCTCATGTTCAGCTGCTGTTCAGGCACTGACAGGAAGGTTGAGTTGTAAAGAGAACTGCTGCCACTTTCCAAAATGCACTTTTCCACACTAGGAAAACACACTAGGTGGTGCCCTTAAAGCCCAGTGCGTCCTGATGAAGGTAACTGCAGCTCCTCAGGGACACCAGGGTTGTTGCCAGCTTTGGCTTCCTTACTGCCTGTCTGTTACCAGTGGCAGCATGTGCAATCAGTGGAAGAGGAATTGTGTTCAAACTTATTCTGAAATTTACTCTCATGAAACTCAGAGGATTTTCTAGTAGGAACACAAAGTCTTTTATGCTTCTTCTCATTTTAGGAAGTTGTTCAGCAGCAGCATTTTCAGCAGTTCTTTTTAAATATTATTATCTGCTTATTTGCTAATTCTCCTGCATGATCTGCTTAAACTCACAAATCTAGAATAATCTTGAGGAAAAAACATTAAGAATTTGTGGAACTCTAGGGAAAATGTGGAGTCATGCAATTCAGATTTATTTTAACTATAATTCTTAGTTCTCTGTATGCTATGCCAAAGGCAAAAGCAAACCTAGTTGTGGAGCAGTCTGGGAATATCCTGGAATATCCCCTTCCCTGCCCCTGCAGAGCTGGCTGCCAGCTATCAGTAGACCAGCATCACCTACAGGTATGCCTATTTTTGGAGATCTCTTTTGTTGTGGAAGCAAGTAATCAAGCTAAAGAAGTGCACTTTTCCTGTTCTGAAATGTATTTCTAGGAATGCACTGTTCCCACCAAACTGAGAAAGTAGTACTTGGGCCTGTTTCTCAATACAATAGGATTCCTTCAGATCCAGTAACTGCTTAACTAGCTCTGAAGAGGGATGCAGTGTTAATAACTTTCAAACCTTTCTCATCACTGGACCTACTTCTTCTCAGACAGGGAGAGATCAAACAGCTCTGACATTCTGCAGTACACAGTGAAATATCTGACCATGCGAGATCAAGGCGGTGAGAAAGACTTGCTATGGTCAGTGGGGGAAAGTCTAGAGCAGAAGATCTCTAACAAGAACATATATAAATTGAAAGAAAATAATGTCTCTGAGGTGTTTTCTGAATGCGTTGTTATTCACTAGTTCTGTCCTACCAATGCATGATGTGTTTGCTCTGCATTTGGTATTACCCCACAGCTGACACAATGACGAATCACCAATACACTAAGCTGTAAACTTGTGTATCCATCTGCCAGGGATTAGCCTCCAGAAAAGAGAACTATTTTTTGCATTAAATGCTAAACAGCAATAACAGCAATTACTTCTTACAATAAGGTCGGAAAAAATCAGGCTACACTTCACTCCTTGATGAGTGACAAGTTCCTCACTGTCACTGCTCTGATTACTTGACCACAAGCTGCATTTTTGTAGTTCTCTGGATGTCTTGTCAAGACAGCCCTTGAGCTGTCTTGGTAAAAAAAAACCACACTAAGCACTGTGTGATGCAACTTGGAGAGTGCAAAGCAAGGATTTGATTTCAATTATTGTGAGTATAGATTTATGCAACTGACAAGATGACAGAGATAGAAATACACCAAAAGATCTGACAGAGAGGCCTGCCATTGATGCCGGCGTACATCAGAGTATTTCTTTGTTTCTGTCTCCTTCTTTACACTTTATGTTGCATTGGGAAGAGGTGTGTAGCAGATACACTCCTAGGAGCAGGGTTAAAGGACCACTGCCTTTTCAGTTTGATCTTCATTTATATTTGAAAAAAAACACAGGTGCAAGCCATCATCATTTTGACTGCATCACGTGTATCAGCCCTGGTAGAAAGTCACAGGTGTCAGGGCAATGGGGATTCTGCCTACAGACTTCAATTATTCTCCCTGGACACATGGAGGTTGTCTGTGAAGGTTTCTCAGATTGAATGTCTCATGGATACTAGGTCACCTGAAGTAACGTTTTGTTCTCTGATCCTCTGCCTGGATGCTAAAATTAGAGAAACAAAGCAGCCTGATGGAGATCTGCCTCCTCCGAATGTTTCTTGGTTTGCTCTGACATGCCCCAGCATTTAACGTCAGCAGTGGAAAATGCTAAGCAGTTTGTCAGTGTTGGCACAAAAGCTGTTTTACATGGTGTTCAAGGTTTTTTTCTTCTTTCTGGCCCCTTCTTGTGGAAGTTTGCTGTAATATCTGTAAATAAACGTGCAGTTAGAGCCTACACTGAAGCTGCCTGAAGCTTGAAGCTGTACATGGTAGTAACAAACACTTCACCTGTTTCCTAAGCAGTGCTCTTCTAACCTTAACCATTAAGCCAATTAAGACACCACACACAGTACAGGTGTCAATTTTCAGAATGCTTTTTCTGTGCTGGAATTAAGATAGCATGCAGGGAATGCCTTGTGAATAAATTAATCTGTTGGCTTGGCATCACGTTTTCATCCATTTCTGCAGATTTATGTGACCATCTTACTGCCTGGAAAGATACACGGGCCTGAAAGGGAAACCTTCCTTCTGAACCTTGGCTCTGATTTCTGTAGCTACTCTGTGCTTTGGCAGCTGCAGGGGGAGGTTATGTCTGAAGCCAAAATCTCCCCAGTAATTGAGGTGTGGATCTGGATTCAGGGGTTTATTTGGGTTGCATCCCAGATCTCCCTGACAGACAATATTAGCCAGGAAGGGGTTACAGGGTGGGTTTTTTTTTCTTTTTTTTTTTTTTTTTTAGTTTTTTTTTTTTTTGGTTGGTTGGTTTGGTTTTTTGTTTTTGTTTTTGTTTTGTTTTGTTTTGTTTTTTCAGTGCTTATTGCTGTACAAACAGAACAAAGTGGGGGTTTGTCCCTGGGAGCTGCAGTCCAAGACAGGTGCAGGCAGCATTTTGCAAACAAGTGAATAGTTCAATAAACAGAGGAATTAGCAGTGCTACATTTCCAGAGTGTTTCTCTCCAGGTGATTGATGCAGATAGGCATGATAACATGAGTGCTGGTGACAGCTTGGTTAGCAATTATGAGTATTTAGAAAATTTTCTTACCACCTGGATCTTGCTTTATCATGCTTTTCCCTGCAGTCAGCATTCTTTTATCAGGGGCTGTGTGATTCTTCTCTCCTGCACAGACATCTACTAGTGGCTATTCACCTTTTTTCCTCTTCTGCCAAACTGAAAATTATGATGGATGCAGAGGTCCTCAGGGAGCCATCCACAGCCCTCATTTTTGTAGCTAGGGTAGACAGAGTGGAAGCATATGAGGTGGATAGATATGTTTGAACTGGGAGCAAGCAAAAAATCAAAACCTGATTGTGTTTTGTTGCTATCAGCTTTTTCTTTCTGGTCTTTAGGGATCTTCTGTGATTCATCAGGCAGAGGCAACTAAAGGAAGCAAAATAAATTAGCGTGTGTTGAACTCTTCACTATTATTATGTAGAAGACAGTAAGGAATCATGAACAATTATTTTGATCTTAATGGGAATTTTCCTGGAAGTAGAACATTGGTTTAGTGCCATTCAAATGACACAATCAAATCAAGGGTATTAAAGTGAGCACTTGAATTGGATTACCTAAAGGATTCAGGGTGAAAGAATAGTATTCTTAACGAGCATGAGTGATCATGTGAGATCTTTACTTATGTTATTGCAAGGAATGGCACAAACCCATGAATGCAGTTGAGGTCAGCCAGAGCCAGGGTGTCAGAATCTGAGTACAAATTGCATCAGATGGAAAAGTCAAACACAAACCAACCAAAAAAATGAGTGCGAATCAGGTGGGATTAAGCTGTGGGTGACACTGATGGACTTGTTGAAAGCAGTTTGAGTAAGTGTGGTGGTTTAACCCCAGCCAGCAGTCCAGACCCACACAGCAGCTCACTCACTCCCCCACCAGAGGAATTGAGGAAAAGAATCAAAAGGCTAAAAGCTGGAAAACTCATGGCTTGAGATACAGACTGTTTGATAGGACAAGCAAAACTCATGCACACAAGGAGAGCAAACAAGAATTAAATTCCCTGCTACCCACAGACAGGCAGGTATTCAGCCATCCCCAGCAGAGCAGGGCTTGTTACATGTAGTGGTGATTTGGGAAGATAAACACAAGACAAACACCATTACTCCAAAGTTCCCCCACTTCCTTCTTCCTCCCCCCCACTGAGCATGATGCCATATGGTCTGGAATGTCCCTTTGGTCAGTTTGCACCACCTGTCCTGGCTCTATCCCCTCCTAAACTCCCAGCTACTCCCAGGTGCCTCCCCAGGTGGCCACAGGAGGAGCAGAAAAGGCCTTGGGTCTGTGCAAGCCCTGCTCAGCAATAACAAAAACATCTCTGTATTATCAGCCCTGAGTTCAGCACAAAACCAAAACAGAGTCTCATACCAGCCCTTGGGAAGAAAATAACTCTGCCCCAGACACAATGAGCAGAAAACACTTAAAATCCTTTGCAGAGCGATGTCTAGAAGCTTCCTCAGAGTGGGGAGAGAATGGAATGCACTTTGCATGGACAGCTAATTGTACAGTTGTGTTTCCACTGAAGACTAAAACTGGGATGGCCTTTCTGAAGCCAGAGAAGCCCACTCACACCCAAACACATGAGCAGTGTGGCTGCTGAGGAGGAAGCCAGCTGTCCCTGCTATCCCAAAGGACTAGAACAAAAGAAAAAAAAAACAAAAACAAAACCAAAAAACCAACAGAGAGGCAATAAATGAGCAACCTTTAGTAAAAAATACTGGCAAGCAAAAGGCTAAATTGTTCTGCTATGCAATCTGATATTTATCAGGCTGGTGCCAGAGTAAAGCCCGTTTCTAAAAGCTCCTTGTTTAGCTCCTGGTTGAAGCTGGCTATCTTTGCTACTGACAGACTAGTGCCATGCACAGCATTCTGAGTGTTCTGTTCTCCTGATGTTAGGTGGTGATAAATCTGAAACAGGATTTGCATTGGAAAAGGAGATGAAAACCAAGCTTTTTATAGATTTGAGATTGTGCATGCCTTTTGGGTGTGTACTATATAAAACTATCTTGAAAAAAAGACCCAAACAAATTTTAATTCCAACCTCCCATCCTGCTATTTGCTGAGGAAAATATGGTATAGATGCTGTCAGCCTGCAAGTGACAAGGCAAGAAATGTGTCTACACACTACTAAGACAAAACTGTGAGAAATGTGTTGTTTATTTTTCACCTATTTTACTTTCAAATTAATATTCTAAATTATTTTAACATTTCTTCCTGATTTTGTTCACCATGAAGATTTCTTATTATAAAAACAAATTATTGCAAAGCAAAAATCAGCTGTTGAACAGAACATACACTGCAACATTGCAAAATAAATCACTAGGTAATTAAAAGCAGATTCTGACAAGATAATTTGGAGCACAATCTTCCCACAGGTGGTAGTGGCAGACATGAATAAAGGGCAAAGTGTGTTCTGTGTTCTTACCTTAGTCTCCTCAGAATGAGGTTTATTTTCCTTTTTTGTTAGATGTAGGTATCAGCAGGAGGAAACATTTAAATGCACAGACAAGGCTTAGGGATCAGGAGCAGTACAGGTGTATATCTCTCCTTCATCATGATCTTTCTACAGGGTTTTCACTTCATCTGTCTTTCCAAAATATCCCACGCTAGTATGCAAGACCTGGGTCCTGTAATTTGTCTAATCCAGGGTGAAAGGACAAGAGGAATTGGCCTCAAGTTGCATCAAGGGGGTTTTAGTATTGATATTAGGAAAGAAATTCTTCACTGAATGCGTGGTTATGCACTGGAGGAGACTGCCCATAGAATCACTGTCTCTGGAAGTGTTCCAGAGGTGTGTGGATGGGGCACCTGGGGACACTGTTTAGTGGTTAACAAGGCAGTGCTGCATTAGCCCAATGAATTTGGAGGTCTTTTCCACACTTAACCATTCTATGATCCTATCTTCCAGAAAGACAATTAATGTTAATTCCTGTGGGTCCAAATAATGCTTATCCTAGGAACAGTCCCTCGGACTTCTATTATGCAGACATCTTGCATTTTATGCCCATGTTTTCTAGCATGTCCTAGTGAGTTGTTAACACCAAATGAACTCACACCATCAGTTTCAGGTGTAAAGCTGTGAAAGACCTATACCAACCTGTCTTGATTGTGCAGTTGCTGACAATTTTGATGTTCATGTGGCTTCCTGGCATGTCAAGTTTCAGTGTTGGAGGACTGGAGGCATTGATTGCCCTAAACATGATCTCTTGAAAACTTCAAACCTCTGTCCTTCTGCCACGTGCTGTATCAAATGCATTCTGAAGCATGTTTACATTTTAAATTTCATTCCTACACTGCGGTTTTTCATAAACTGAAACTCTCTTTTAGAGTTCTGTCACCTTCTGTGTTCTATTAATGGCTGACAAAGTGTTGCTCTGGGTCTGGGATTTATATTCTAGCTGGGTGAAATGGAGGAGAATACAGACCCAGGTATTTTTTATCAAATGTAGGCGTAGTATTTTTGCACGAAGAATGTGGTACACAGACACTCCATCACACATGGTCATCTGGTGTGCAGTACAGCTCCAGCTGGTGGAGACAGAAGAATATTGATACAATATGGGCAATCAGAAATCCCATATCTGAATGTGTGTGACTGCAGCAGAGATGTCTTGTCAGTATGCTCAGGTCTGCACATGTCTTATTTCCACAAAACCATGTCTGATTAACAGTCTTGAGGAATAGGTACTTCATCAACCAAACCATGAGGCAACACACTTTTGTGGTAGCTTCTTCAAAAACATGTCCAACAGTGTTCTTCAAAACCCTGTGGCTGTTTGAGAAGCTTTAGAGAACCAGCGTAAAAGACATGAGGATTTTTGATAGGAAGGGGCTGTGTGATATCGAGGGAAATGTCAGAGAATGTAGGGAATGCAAGTGATGCGAAGAAATGGACATCTTTAAAACACATGTGACATCTCTCAGTGCTGACCTCCACATCTACCCCTTAAAAGAGAAGATTAAAAAATATCATTGTGTTTGGCCTGTGGATCAGGTCCTTCATCTTTTACTTAATTTGTTGGCTCAGTTCAACATTCCAAATTCAAGGATTTCAGCAGAGTTGATTTCTGTTTCTTGAGAAACTGCCTACCATGTTTGATCACGTTGCTCTGGTTTTATGATTAGGATTTCATGTCTAAGGATTGTCAGTCTCCTGAGAAAGGACATGAGTACTGGACAATATCTCAAATTGTACTGGGTGTTATTTTTAGGAGATAGGAAGTATGACAGAAAAGGGAAAAGCTACTGTTTTAATGCATTCTGGCCAGTGGCGGAGGCCACAGTGTTCCTTTAGCAGATAATCAGAGAATCATAGAAATATAAAACCATTTGAGTTGGAACAGTCCTTGAAGACCATCGAGTTCCAATCTCACTGCCTTGGGCAGGGGCAACTTCTGCTAGACCAGTTTGTTTAGGACACCATCCAACCTGGCCTTGGACACTTCCAGGGATGGGACAGCCACAACTTCTCTGGGCAATGTGTTCCAGGGCCTCACCATCCTCACAGTCAAGAATTTCTTCCTCATATTTAATCTAAACATGCTGCCTGTCAGTTTGAAGCCATCACCCATCTTCTTAACCTGCCCTTGTCCTACAGATCCCTCTCCAGCTCTTATGGAGCCCCTTCAGGTACTGGAAGGGTCTCTGAGCTCTCTCTGGAACCTTCTCTTTTCCAAATTGAACAACCCCAACTCTCTCAGACTGTCTTCAGCCTTCTCAGCATCTTTGTGGACTCCTTTGGACTTGTTCCAACGGGTTAGTGTTTCCTTATGTGATTCAGACTGAAGTAATAGCAGTGATCATTAGCAGGAGTCAGAATTTTCTGTGCAAACCAAACAAACTTTTGTCAGCACTCCATTTTTAATATTCTCTGCAGCATGTTTAATAATGTAATTCTCCAGTGCACCTGAATGTTTAAATATACCTCCAAAGGACACAAGTCACTGGCTCATGCAAAAAATTGCTCTGAAGTATGTAATAAATTTTGATATACTGAAAATCCAACAGGCCTAGACTGAGTTATAATGTTGAGCTTCTTTATGGGCAATTTAATGCTAATGGGAAACTTTTTTTTTTTTCTGCATACAGCTTTTATCTAAGGTGGTGGCTCTTGGTTTGGACAACATAAACTTCTTGTCTTTTAGAAATATATGCATTTCTGAGATTTTGTCCAGAATAGAGGAAGATTTTATTAACACTGTGTGAGGTCCCAGGAGAAACCTAAACATGCTAAAAATTACAGATTTAAAAATAAATTGATAATTTCCTTGTCTGTGAGTAAAAGGCAACTTTCCAGGACTTCAGCAGGGGGCTTTTGTATTTTCAGCATCTATCATGTTTTTGCATGGAAAGTGAAGAGTTGGGATGTTTTTCTTGACCTTTAATATCTATCTGTGTTCCATTTTTCAGGGTTGTGTGGCATATCTGATATTATGAGGAATCTCTCTCACAAGCTGCTTTGTGCCCTTCACACAGCATGAAGCTGTGTTAAGCCAGAGATCCACTGCATGTGAGGTTTTACAGCCAGTGTTTGGCCTCTGAGTAACTTATGCAGCTGGTTTCTTATCTGCTCGCTGGTGGAGTAGATTGAGGAGCAGAAAAGGCCTTGGCTCAGTGCAGGCTCTGCTCAGCAGTAATGAAAACATCCCTGTGTTATCAACTCTGTTTTCTGCACAAATTCTAACGCAGCCCATACTAGCCCCTGTGAAGAAAATTAACTCTATCCCAGCAGAGCACTGAACTAGAAAATGTTCAGGTAGCTCAGGGACTACCATGGCTGAGATGAAGAGGATGCATTTAAGCATTCCTGATGGTGGTCCTTCCTCTGGGGAGCCTCCCATGTGCTGAGTAGTCGCTCTGCCTGTACCAGACATTTCTCTCCCTCCTTGCTGTGGAGGGAGGGTGAGGTGAGACATCCCCCTGCCCTGCACTGCACCTCCACCCACATGAAAACTTGGGGTGTTTCTCTCAAATCAGGGAGGACTCAGTCACTCCCACAGGTCAGAACTGAAACTGTTGTAAGAACTTTTCAAAGACCAAGCAACGGTAGTTGAGGGATGCAAGCTGCTGCAAAGAAACCAAGTTCATGACTTGTCGTCTCTCATGCCATAAAAGCTCTCTGCTTTTATAGTGCTTGTACCACTACAGGTGAGGCAGGAGAACTTCACTCTGGTTATTTTGTGGTGAGCAGCCAGGCAGTGGTAATGCGACTCTGCATTCACAGCAAAAAAGACCGAATAAAACTTTTTCAGAGCGGACATGGAAAAGCGAGAGCATATTTTAATGTCAGAGAAGAATGAAACATTTTTATGTGAAATTTCTACCTGCAGAGAAGGGTACTGATGATTAGGGCACTAAGTGACTGAAGAGCAGTGTCACAGTGTGGTGGGATGGGGCAATGCCTTGACTGGCAGTCAAGTACCTTAGTAAGAAGTAAAAAACTGATTAATAGCAAACAACTTTTCTTCCAAAAGCAATGTACCTGATCTCCAGTGTGGGACAATATACTGTGAGACAATAACTGGGAGTTGTATACTATAGGCAGATGAAAAAAGGAGAGTGAACCACAATGGGGGGAAAACTGCCTTTCCATCTGGAGTTATTAACTGAAGTAACTCTTTTTAATCAAACCAATTCTAAGCAAATATACAGATGTCAAAAGTGACCTGCTGCCTGAGCAGCCATTCAAGAAGTCTTGCTGAAGTATCTGCTAGTATAAACAAAGAACCTGAGACTTGTCTAAAATCAGGAGCATTCTCACCTTATTCAATGACTTTTGAATAGTATGACAGGGGGATTTTCTGCATCTGTGTAGCTTCATTTTTCAGAAAGTGACATATTTGACTGCAAAGCTCCTGAATGATCTTGAAAACCACTAGCAGAAGGCAGACAGGCTGAGAAATGTGGATTGAATAATTTTCCCTAAAAAAGACTTTCGGTATGAAGGACTAACATGTAGTGAAGCTTGACTTCTTTGTCCTCAGATGCTGCTAAATATATGGTGAAAAGTTCACATCACTTTTGTTGGGGGCTGTTAATGGGTCAAAGAGACAAAAAGACCCAGTTCAAAGTTGGAAGCAGAGAGGTTTCTTTGGGAGGCCATGCTAGGGGAGTTGGTATATGCCTGTTCCTGCCAAAACTGCTTATCTATTAAACCATTCAAATTGCATCCTCCAGGATAAAAGATAAAATGGACAGTTTGCAAAGGATCTCCAAAGCTGATGGACTGAGGAGGGTTGCTGGTTACTGGTTTATAGCAGCCTGCCCCAAAGCCAGCAGGTCAGGAGATGTGTCTCTTGGTATTGGGAGATTGAGAATGGAGACAGCAGGGGAAGCAAACACTTCTTTTAGGTCACAGAGAAAATGGGTGGCAAGGCTGTGACCTCTGAAAGCCAGGCTAAGGGAGCAGTGGGCTTTGGAGAAGGGAGAATTGCTGTAGCAGTACTGTCAAAGACTCTCTGCACAGCACATTCTGGTAATTCAGAGTTTGTAGTTTTGATTTGGAGTTTGTAATGGTTCTGATTATCTGTCCAAAAATGTTTCTATGAAACTTGGATAGAAGCTGGTTTTTAGGACAAATGGGTACCTTGGCCTACTTCAGACTGCTTTGCAGAGTCAGAATATCATGCCAACATGTACTCTCAGTAATTCAACACACAGTTTTGTCTCCTGCTGTGTGGTCCTAGCATTTTATTCACAGGAATGCATGCTGTGATACTGATGTCACAGTCCAGGAAATGAAACATATTAATGATTTGAGTGGTACATGTAAAAATGAGTAGCAAAAACCTCCTGTTGTTTGTACAAGAATAAGCAGGGAGCTTGGTTTTTAGCTTATTCAGGTGAATGAACACTATTGTTGAAGTGGGAGAATAATAGATGCAGGTGGTAGAATGGTTTAACAGCACTAAATTATTCAGGAATGTTGATTCTGTGCCAGCAGCTTGTTAGCTAAAGGTGTTTGGAAAAATTACCATTCCCTGAAAAAATCAGCCAACATAGATTTACTTGAGAAAAGCTCCTTGAAAATATGGGATTAAAAAAAAAAATTGGACCCTTAGAAGGTGTTTCCTAGTGGACTGATTGTTTCCATAAAATAAGACAACAAGGGAGGAGGAACTGACTCTTCTTATGGGAGTTATTCATTTATGTACTTTACTGATGCTCCCTGGTGTTTCTCTGAATATTGGTAAGGCAAAATTCCTGTGCTTAAAATGAGTGTTATGATAAAAAAAGAGAAATTATAGAATTATACTCCATTATGGATTGATGGATGCATGTATAAATTGAATGTAAGAGGTGGAATCACTTGAGCTATGCAGGTTGGAGAAGACCTCTGGAGGTCTCTGGTCCCTTTTGTGGTCCAAATGTACCTTTTGGAACAGGACCATCTGATTCAGGTTGCTTTGGGCTGCTGGATTCGAATACCTGTAAGGCTGTAAACTTTGCAAGCTCTCTGAGGTCCTGTGCTGGTGTTTGACCACTTTCATGGTGACCAGAGATGTATTTTCCCCCA
This sequence comes from Peucedramus taeniatus, assembly GCA_013400575.1. NCBI lineage: Eukaryota > Metazoa > Chordata > Aves > Passeriformes > Fringillidae > Peucedramus > Peucedramus taeniatus. The sequence goes on from WBNO01029166.1 coordinate 30,323, forward strand.
GGTGGGATGTGTCTGGCTCTGCCTTCTCTACACCTTTCCTGGAGGTAGTTGGAAAAGTTCAGTGTCACCAAATGATTACACAATTTAACAGGTCTTCTGCATTTTTCATTCACCTAGTTTTGCACTGAATACCTTTTCTTGGATGCCTGTGGATTTGTCTACTTTTCGCTGTCAAACAATTTTCTGATAACCTACTCTGATGATTCTGATCTTGTGAAACCAATGGTAAAAAATTAGTCTTAATTTTAGGGTGTATTTTTTTTTCCTGGTGGTTTGCCAAATCCTGTAAGCTAAAACATGGCCAAAATATCCCACTATGTGTGAGGAAAGATAATGGACTAGCAGTTTCCATCTGCTGTGTAAGGACACTGACTCCTTTACAGTTTAAAGAAAAAATGGAATATCAGCTCTCTGGGGGAAAAAAAAAGGAATATTTGATAGGTACGGCAATAGAGAGGTTATGACCAAGCTCTCATTTAAGTTTTTTTTTTCTAATCCTGGTTTACTCATTGGAGATAATTTTTTTTCTCAGTAGCAACTCTTCTCTGCCATGACTATTGCTTAGTGTTGCCTCTAGTTTTGGTTTAATTCATGACAACTTCTCATTTAACTGCCTTAAAACTGGAGTGACTGTTCATCTCAGCTGGGACACAGGACAGCTTTTTCTGCAGTAAGAATTCACTGCATGGGCAAGGGGAGGGATTATTTAACTTCTTTTCTTCCGTTTCCACTGGCAAGCAAGGATATATCTTTTTAAAATCTCTGTAAAAAACTATCACTACAATAGCTGAGGAAGGCAATGCTGCAACTCATGATTTTGCTGAGTGCAGGTGTCTCACAATACATCTAAGAGAAAAAAATTACTCTGGGAAAGACTACCCACATTGGCAGTGACATCCAAGACAGCGATGCATAGCCAGAGCTGAGAACTACCAAGTTTCTTCAATACTCAGAGGCCCCACCTTCTTGCTGTTTGGTCCCCTGATTAAAAAAAAAAAAACTTCTCCTCCTTTCTCTATGGTATCCAGTCCATGTCTTCTTTGCACTTCATACTTTTTGAAAACAAGTTTTCACAGACTCTGAAAAACAACTTCTAACTGAAATAAAGTACTGGAAGAAGGCAGTTCTAGATTATTCATCAGGAAGAAATTCTTGACTTGAGAGTGGTGAGATGCTGGCACAAGTTTCCCGGAGAATCTGTGAATGCTCCATCCCTGTAATTGTTCAGGACCAGACTGGGCTCTGAGCAGCCTGGTCTAGTGGAAGATGTCCCTGGTCCTGTCAGGGAGTTGGAACTAGATGGTTTTAAAGGTCCCTTCCAACCCAAACCATTCTGTGATTCTGTCATTCTAAATGTCTTCTGAAGTCAGGGCTTTCATCCCCCAAAATAACATTCTCTGGTGGAAATAATTTGTTGACAGTCAAGTGAATCCTCATCAAACAATTTCAAACACACTTTCTTTTTCTTAAGAAGGACTGATGTTATCATCAAGGTCTGGTAATTGCCATTAGCACATGAATGCCACAGCTTGAATGTGACATACACATATTGTATCATTTTAAAATTTCACAGCTCTAAACACACTTGTGTGTTTGAGGTTTTATTCATTCCCAGAGCTACATGCTGTGTGTTGCCTCTAGCTTTCTCCTTTCTGTGGTTTTACTGGTTATTAGATTTCTTTTCATCATAAATTTAACACTTTTTTTTTTCTAAATAGTGAACAGTCTTAATATTTGGATTTGTAACTGTTCTGACAGAATTTCAGGTATTGGTAGTGAGTGGGAATAAAGTAAATTTATTTAACCTGAGAGAGTCAGTAAGAAAAACCCACCTAGATGCTAAGAGAAATGAGTGTTGTCTGCCTGTGAAACATTATTTTGTTTTGTTGGTAGAACTGATGAATAAACTGTCAAAACTCTTTCATGCCTTACCATGTGGTTCCCAGAATAAGTAATTTTTAGAAGAGGAATTATTCATTCACAGTTCTGGCATTTCAGAACTCTAGCTCTCTTTTCTGGATGAAGTGAAAATCTCTAAAATACCTTTGTCTGGGTGATCCTTGCTGATTTTTAGGAGACAGCTTGAAAATAGAAGATTGCAAAATTTTCATTTTGTGATCATATGCAAAGTATCTATTGATGTCTATCTTGTTGTTTGCAGGTGTTTCCAGGTCCTCTGAATACCTCGGGACAGATATTTCTTTATCTCAGAAGTGCATGGCGGGGAGAAGAGAAGAAGCATGTCACTTTACCCTGACAGCTTGTCCAGGCACAAAGGCTGACAGGGGAGAAAGGAGATTGTTGCTGTGCAGAGATTTGAAATGGCTGTAGCCCAACTTTGTCGATGTGGCAAACAGCCAGGTATCTATTCCCTATCCAAATGCAGGTGTAAATAAAGTGGTATATCAGGTTTTTTTCTAATCTTCTTCTCAAGAACCTCCATAAGGACTTTGCAGTTTCAGCAATGGAAAGCATTTAGCATGGTGCAGACAGACAGAAGAGGGAAACTGCCATCCTGAAAATCCTAAGAGCCTGTGACAATGAATGAAATGCAAAACTGGTGGATGTCCAGTGCTGTGCAGATATCCTAGAATCATAGTTTAGTTTGGGGTTGGGAGGTGCCTCTAACCCAGTGCTTGCATGAGCATTGACATCATCAGCCAGACCAGGTTGCCCACAGTTTCATCCAACCTGACTGGGAATGTTTCCAAGGAGAGGGTCATGGGTATCCTACCATGATTTATCCCACTGATCTCCATTTCAGTGTTAGGTTTTAGGAAACAGAGACTGACCCCTGGAGGTGCTACCATCCTTTCACCACATATTGCAGGTGAGGTCTTGCACACCAGTGCAGTAGAAAGAGAACTTGCTTCCTTATAGCTAATCATGGTATTAATGTCATCACTCTGACTAATTATCTCCAAAACTAGTGAAAGTTACCCTACTTAATCTGGGAAGGGGACAATATTTGGAAGAGTGTGAAATAGTGAAGTTTAAAGCAATACATGTCATCCTTGTTCTTGAACAGTCCATGCTACCATGTACAAAGTAACCTGCCTTCCAGAGGACAGTTCCTTTAAAATTTGAGCTTTTCTGGATTTGTAGTATCTAAAGCAGGTGGACTGGGTACATCCTGGGTATTATCTCTCTTGCTTTCTTCTGTTCCAGCATAGATCTCTGTTGTCTCAGTTTCTGTGCATGGATGTATTGTACTGCAGCTTTAAATGACAGGTTCATCCTCTCCTGACAAATCTCAACAGACTGGTTCTAAAAATATTTTCTCATCTTAGAGTAACTAAAATCCAATTAAGTAAGTCAGAAGAAGAAAAACAATTTTTTACCACCCTGTCAGAATAAATTAATTTTTGTGGGAGTGTGTGTGTCAGAGCAATACATAAACATTTGTCACTGGCCCATCAGTTGCATACAAACTGCGTGGCACAGTGGTAGCCAGCATAAGCAAAAAAAGAAGTTTGCTTGGGCAAAACTTTACCTGACCCGTACAGGTACTTACTTAACATTCCCTGTGACCCATTTTCCTGCATTATTCAAAATGAAAGGATTCCTCCAGTTCCTTCTGCTTGGCAAAGCTGCTTGCCTCTATATGCTACCAGACAGAAAACAATTTTTTTTTGAAGATGAGTTGTCAGTGGTATATATGCCCTGTGCCAGGTTTATAAGGAGTATTTGTCAGAAAACAGTACCTCCAATCACTTTTCATCCATTATGGAATCACTCGAGATGTTTAGAGGATTGAGGAGATGTTTTAGCTACTTTACATCATTTCTGCAAACCTTTCTCTGAGAGCAAACTTCTCAGTGGACTGGTGTCTTTTGGGATGCTGATGAGCCAGCTGGTGTAGCAGGATTGTAATTCACACTTTACAGGTCCAGGGTGGTCATAGGGTTGGACATGGCAACAAGGTGGGTTAGCCAAAACTGTGGGTTCAAAGGCAGCCAAACCTGACATTTAATAATAGAGAGTATCCTCATGTAATTCCATTACTTGCCCTGGTGCAAATTCAGCAACAGCATGAGTAGTTGTTCAGGTCTGATTTCCCAGTCAGAGTCTGACAATTTTCCAATTCCCAGCACATGCAGAACATGCTGGGTGAATTTTCCTAGGAAATATTTTTTCCTTCTTTGCTTATCAGCCTGTTTGGTTTTCTTGTTTTTGTTTGTTTGATTTTTTTCTTTCTTTCTTTTCTGCTCAAAATGGCATTAGGAGTGGTATTTATAGTAGCATGAGAATCAAGTTGTGAGTGAAAAACAGGCATTGAAGAGTGACAAGAAAAACAGCATTTTAAGCTATAAGCAGTACCTGGCAATTTTCACCAGGAGAAGTACAGCATGGGAATGCATTATTCATCTCCAGCCACAAAGGATGCAGAGAGTATATCAGTAATTTACAGCTTGCAAGGAGACAGCACAGCCAGCTTCTGTTTTGACGCATCAGGCTGCCAAATTTAACAAATTGGCAGTAAGGTGTTTCTTATTTAAGATTTTTACACTAAATTAATTAGCAATTACGTTACACTGTTCTTGCATTCTGCTTGCACTCTGCTGAACCCATAAGAAGTGAGAGATGCTCTGGATGATTTTGTGCCAGAGGAGCCTGTGCCAGAGGAGCCTTCTCCAGGAGTAACAGAATCATCCTGCCACCATGAGACATCTTTTAGACTACATCTAACAGTTAAGTGTACCTGTGCAAAACCTGTTTTGATTAACTTCATCTGTTGGGCAAAGCACGAGGTTTGAAGGTTCAAATCTCTTGCCTTTGGCTAATAGAGTTCCTCAGAGAATATTCACTTGTGTCTTTTGAAGAAAATTTTCTTCCACCTTGCCCTTCTTGAACAGGACTAAACATTTCTAAAAACTTTCAAAACATGTATGTAGGCCACACATAAAAACCAGGTTTTCTCATATTCAAAAAGATGAAAGTTCTTGCACTGGATTGTTTTACAGGGGGCACAAACATGTCTAAAATGTAAGTTTTGGCATATAACAATTTAATAAACAGCTATCAGAAGAATTAGGTATTTGGATTGCACAAAAACATGGAGGAAGCAAAGTACGAAATCTTAATTACTTACAAAATTTAGTTTAACAGATTTAAAAATATGATGCATTCTGCCAAACTAGTGACCAAGCTGCACTGCAGTCTGCAGGAATTATTTTGATTGCACTCCACATCCTTTTTTGATGCCTCTCTCAATTGTTTTAAGGAAGCACAGATTCCTGTTGTGTAATTAAGGACAGAATTGTAATCTAGAGCTGATGCTGCTGAATGGTCACAGCATAAGGTGAAGTAATGGTAACACTGAAGGTAATGCAGCATTATGTATGGCAGTACTGATACTGGAAGGTGTTTATGGATTTTCCTTGGCATATTTTATCACATGCTCCTGCTAAACACCGAATTAATTCTTCAAATATATTATACTGTTAATATGACTAATTATCAGTCTACAGTCTGTTGCATGTAGCTTTTTTCTCCTATATTTACTGATGACAAAAATATTTTAAGTCTAGCACCAGAAGAGGCTACTTTGGGATATTTCATGCTGGTAAAGGAAGGAAAACAGATACCCAACCATAAATATAATTTTGTCTGTAAGAATGTGAACCTTTTGTTGGGTAAACTATGTTTGTAACATGAACTGTGATCAGCCTGGGAGAGTGTTAGTAAAAGAGTGCTTTTTTACTGGCAGCTGGGGAGGTGAGGTGCAGCATCCTTGATGGCCAGTAAATACTGGGACTTTGTTTGCCCAAACCTGTTCTGTTTCACAGCAGTATGAGACAGAACAGGAAATGCACTTCAGGGTAATTATGATACTTTCTGAGTGATTAAAGTGATTCTGCCTTTGACCTTTGGCCTTTCGTGTTGTCACATTGTTCACAGTGTGTTAATAATCTCACAAAAATTCATAGCTTGTCGTGTCTCATTGCTTGAGCAAGGTATGCCATGCCGTGCATTGTAATTGTAAGTATGCTGTTCTGTGCTGTGAAATGGTAAAACATGAAAGCTAGGCCCCCAGATTAATTATCTCAAAGGAGCCACAAGGAAGAATTTCCCCTGGACAGATGACACTCTTTTCTCCAAATGAGGACAAAACTGCTGAGTTCCTGTTCTCTGCACACCCACACATCCCTCCTTCAGGTCTTCCAAAAGGACCTCTTATACTGCAGGTGGCTTTCTTTTGTTTTGTCTGTGCTTGTTTTTGTTTGTTGGGGGTTTTCTTGTTAATTAAGAAAGTGGAATAAAGCGTGGAATAGCTGCCCAAAGTAATCACAGGCTACATATAAACCAAATCTTACCTGGCTTTCCCTCAAAACACTGCTCTTTCGGTGCTCATCTCTCCTTTTGACAGAGGTGGGGTCAAGCACAGAGGTTCAGGAGTCTTTGCAAATGGCCAGATTTTGAAAATATCTTGAAGACAGAGAAGTACACAGAGAAAACATGGCCTGAAAAATCCAGACAGGAATTCCCACTGATCTCCTGGAAGTGCCAATGCATACAAAAGCCTTACAGGGCATCCTAGCAAAGATCATTTTTTGATGATGGAAAATAATCAAAGATGGAATAAATCATGAGCCTTTCTGAGTTGGTTCACTTGGATTTAATTCCTTGGGATCTGGCTGGTGCCATGACAACATTTGACTCTGATTCTGCATTTTCTGGATGTTCTTGAGTGTGGCCAGAACCGAAGTACCTTCACAGCTGCTCACTCACCCATGGGCTGGGGAGAAATTAGAAGGAAGGCAAAAGGACTGATGCACTGAGTGAGAGGTGGAGCAAAAGCTGTGTGCACCAGGAAAGCAAAGAAGGTATTTAATCACTATTTCCCATTAGCAGGCAGAAGTTCAGCCACTTGCTGGACAGCAGATGCGACGGCTGCTTGGCAAGTGGTGAACAAAGGCCACAAGCACGAGTATTGTTGCTTCCTCCTCTTTTCCTTCAGCTTTTATTGCAGATTACAACATTATATAGTTCAGAGTATTGCTATGATCAATGCTGTGATCAATGCACATCACTGTCCCAGCTGTGTCCCCTGCCAACTTCTCACCCAAGGGAGGGCAAGGTGGCAACCTGAGGAGCAGAGAAAGCCCTGACCCTGTGCAAGCAATGTTTGGCAGCAGTCAACACAGTCTGCTGTGGAGGCTGTTTTAGTAAAAAAACCTAAGCACAGCATCTTATGGACTGCTGTGAAGAAAATTAACTCTGTCCCAGCCCAACCCCGTAAAATCTCCACCTTCTGTTCTGAATCATTTGCATCATGTACAGGTCCTCCACTATCCAACAGGTACTCATCAGCCATCACCCTTTTTCCCACCCTTTATCCTATATTCCTATACCCTTCCTTTAGTTTGTGAACCACCTTCATCAAATGTCTGTAAATTAAAAAATTCATTTAGACCATGGCTTGGGCTCCATCTGTTGTGGTGGTCACTCAGGACAGGAGGCATTGTGTGTCTTGGGGAGTTTTGGTCTGCTAAGCCAGCTCAGCTTGGGCTACCCCTACACATTCCCAGTTTCTTGAGAACCTTAACCTCTGCTGGATTGAGTGGTTCCTGCTGTAGAGCCTCCTGTAACAAACAGCTCAAATTGTGGGATAAAACAGTTTAAACATGCACCCATTACATTGGGAGAGATCTGGTCTCTGGAAGAGGGCTGGAAAAGCCATGACTGAAATTGTGACAGGCATCCCAAACTGTGGTAGTTGCAATCTTTTATCTTCAGAAGACAAAATACTTCCACAATGGAGAAAGAATTCTCTTTCTCAACCCAGGAAAGGTCTTATAATAAGCAAACAAACAAATAACATATTGGTATACGTACCATTCCAGAAATAAATGTTAGGAAATGTTATATACTTTTGTTCGAAGCCAAGACCAGTAAGTGAATACTACAAGCATTATATTGTTGTTAAATGACAATACTTTCAGTGATAATTGTACAATATGTGACTATATAGCTATATGAATTGATTGCTCAAGTACTTCTGTTTGTGATTTAAGAACCATAGAAATGAAAAAAAAATCCATGTAGCTTCTGCACAATAAAAGAGAAAGAAATATTTAAAGATGTCAAAGATTAAATTAATTTATTCTAGGCTTTTTGTTTTCAATTAATGAGTTAAAAAGAATATCTGATAATTATAGAATTTAAAAATAGTGTAAGCTGGAATGGTTGGAATGGTAAGGAGTGTCAAAGTACACAGAGATATTAACTGCTTCTGCTGCTAATTTCCATTATTGAACAAATCTAAGAGTTTCAGCTTCTTTTTTACACAGTTGCTGAGTATATAAGAATAAAACTTCTGAAGGACAGATGTGGTTTGTCTCATTCAGTCGCTGCCTGAAGTACTTTATGCATTTATGGACAGGTTTGTGGATACTGCACATAGAACTTTACCCCTAATTAGATTATACCAGAAGTAGATAATGGTTTTATGGTCGGCTTCTAATAATCTTATTAAACATAACACCATATGAACTGGAAACAAGGTTGTTTCAAATGATCCTGTGTGGGATCATATAGTGGTTTGAATCAGTCTGCGAGTTTCTCTTCACAGGAACACATTTAGGAAGTTTGTGCTGATGCTATGATTATTCTGAAAAGTCCATGTTTTCAATAGCTTTCTAAATGGGACTGTGCCTCTCAAGATAGCCAGTGGCAAGTGAGTCCCACGGATTCCAGCTCTTCTTGCCTTTCAGCTGTGTTAATGAGGGTGGAGAGGCTGGAGAACTGCTGTCATCAGTTGCAATTGTACCACAATTCCATTACCTGACACAGACTTTTAAAGTATTCGAACAAAATACTTTATTTTCTTTTTAAAATTTAACGAAGAAACTGTGACTGAAGGAACATAGTTCCTTAGATTCAGTATTTAATATCCCTTGGATGTTGGCATAAATATCTTTGAGAATGTGGAGTGACTGGGAAGACAACAGAAATAAACCAGTCAAGCATCTCTACCAGCCTCTCTCTTGGAACTGACTGTCAATGCCAATGATGAAAATGCTTAATCACTACTACCAGACCAGTTTTATTCTCATCCTAAAATGTTGATACAGTGTTAGCTTTTGTGGTCGCTGTTCTATTGATTTATGATGAGAGGATGTGTTTTTATTCTAAGAGAATCTCCTTACAGGGCTTAATGATCTCAGAACATTTGCTAAGTGTTTCCGGCTCTGGAGGTGGGGAAGACATGGCTTTAGTGCTCAGACTATATCAGAATATAACTCATACAGCAAACTGAGAAGCCAACACTTAGTTTTTGTAGTCAGTCTTGCAAGTAAAAAGAAGGGTTTTTCTAGGAACCAAATCTTTCTTAAGCCAGGGACACAGAGCTCCCCTGCAGGTGCATAGCATTGTAAAAGTAAGCATGTCTTCTGTGAAATTGCTTCTGAGTGGGGCTTGAGCCTTGCTGATTAACACCTAGTGCAGGTAGCTGAGTGTGCAGCTGCAGTGTGAGCTCTAGGTTGTGTCCTGGGTGGGGGGAAATGGCTGGAGCTCCAGGCAAGGAGCCAGGAATTAGGGCTGACCCTTTGCACAAGAGGCGTGGGCACCTGGAACTCTGGCCAGGGACAGGCTATGTTCACCCAGAGGTTCTGCAGAGCTAGTGAACAGCAGAAGACCCCAGACACAAAATCACTGTTGGAACAGAAGTGCAGACTGTGAGGGTATGAAAGTCCGGGGGTCACTTTATTGGGGGTGCCTCTCTGGAGATACCAGCTCAAGCTATTTTTTATTGTGCTGCTGATTATGATTAAATGAATTAAAGGAACCAGGTGCCTGGGACTCTGATGTGGTGGGAAACCTGGGGTTGAGCTAGTAAGCGAAACTTACTGAAAAACTTGTCTGACTGTTTGAGAGTGTTCAGAGAATCAAGTGGGGCACTTGTCAAGTCACTGGAGCCACCAATGCATGGGGATTTCAGTCCCAGCAGTGAGTCTGGGGTGGTATGGGTGTGACTCTATTTCCCTTTTTTTTCTGGCTGCAGGATCAAGCCATATTCTTCCCCTCTCTTATTTCCCCAAACTTCTTTGATCTACAGCTATTTTTAGATACTGTGCTGTCTATGAGCAGAGTGTCTTCACTTGTACCTTTTAAACTTCAATTAGTCTATTAATCACATTCAGAAGAGGCGTGGAGAAAGTGACTACCTGGTTTGAAAACCAAAAGTGCAGCTATGAAATTATAACTTCCTGATGAAGAGGAAGAAGTTGACATTTTTAGTCTTTTCAAGTGAAGATTTTGGCACAGAGCCTCATGTTCATGATATCATTTTATTGAAGGTGGCCTACTTACGTCAAGAGCTGTTCAAGGTTTTCAGTTGAGTTTTGTTCCCCAAAAATATTTCTAAGCCTCATGCAAAAGGAAAACCCATTCTTTAATCATGTATTGGGGATTTTTTCCCTCAGATCTGAAAGCTGGCTTTGTACATGGATGATAAGTTCTAAGCTATTTTTGGATGACAGGAAGGCTCTTTAGACAAGCTTTTCACATTGGGGACTATTGTGTGTGATCTTATACACAGAAAAATACTTGTAGGCCATATTCTGACATTTTGCTATGATTGACTTGAAATATGTAAGATTATCACTCTTGTATAAATAATATTACATATATGAGTACATACTACTGTAGAAGTGCAGGTGCCTACAGAATACAAACACACCCAACCATCCCCCACAGTGTTTTGACTGTAAAAGAAGCAGGAGGTCAGTATTGAGGAGTACTCTAAAAACAATGTAAAAATAAAATAAGTAATTTACAAAAAACTATAAAACATTTATGGATGCTGGCAAAAATTAAGAGCCCATCAGAGGAGGATATATAGAAATCCTATTCTTTTCTTTTGGTAGAAGTGGGTAAATTCTATGGGGATTTTGGAACGAATGTCATCAGAAATGTCACTCTGTATAATAGTGCATTGCTTTAATGGCTGTGTTGTTCTAGCTCCACTCATGAAAGCTGGATATTTTTGTTCTTCCCTGAAGTTTTGATTTGTGAAATACAAATGCTTTAGGGAAGTGGATTCTTGAACTGTGGTAATGCACACTACAAACGCATAGGTTCTTCTGGCAAGGAAATTGAAACTCCTCTAGTTACAACAGATAAAATTACTACTCTTGAGTGCATGGGTTTCTGAAACTTGCCAGGCAACATTCTAAACCTTACTTACTTTATGCCTTAGTTATATTCACCATTCACCTTTGAGCAGCTGATTGATGCTCTCAGTTGTGTTTTCATGAAATCCCAGTGGTAAAAGATAGGAGTTTCTGTTTCCGAATCTTCTAAAGACCATGATAAAACCTATTCTCTATACTTCAACATTTCTCCTGTCAGTTATAGGCTGACTTTTAAAGTGAGATATGTAGAATTTTAATGTAGCTCAATCCAATTTTATATTTCTTAAAACTTTATAGAGGCTGAACCCTTTGCAACACAGATATGTGCATGATGTAGAAAGAACTTATTAATAATAAGTCAGTAACAGAGTTGAGAATGAAATGCAAACTAATTGTCCAAACTGCTCTAATTGCTAAATGAAAGCTCTTCCCTACCATGAATAGTGTACAGATGGAGAGGGAATTGTAGTAGCATCTCTCTGCAGGGCAAACAAAATGCATCAGATGCACACACTTGGGGTCAAACAGTATCATTATCTTTCTTGTGGTGTGTGCTAGTTGAGATGCAGTCCTGTTCCTTTTTCCAGGAAAAAAGGCCAATCTTGTCACTACACTACCAATTTCTAAAGCACTCTCTTTTTTCAAGTACATAATCAGAAGGTGAAATGACATGGCACTCAACAAGCCCACTCCACTTAATTCATTCTTCAGAGTAAATCAGGTGGGATTGTCTTAAACCAAAAAAATGCTTACCATGGATTCTGAAAAGCCCCAGTAGTTTTCAGCAATTCTTGAGTCCAGCTGCAAGAGCAACAGTCATTAATAGTCAGCAGTAAACGAAATGTCTCATCTGTTTTTCCAGTGGGTGTTTTAAGAGCTGACAAATTTATGAGAATGTTGTTAATCTCTTCCCCAAGCCCTTCTTCAGTTTTCTCTAATGGCTTCCCCTCCATTTCCTTCTGTCTTTTGGTAACAACATGCAACTCAGGGCTTTAAAAAAAACCCAAACAGTTAAAGGTCAATAGGCACCAAGTCAATTAAAAAAGAGATTTAACAGCCAAATACTTCTGCTGGACGTTCTAATTAAATGTTACACAATGTTTTGTACTGTATAGATGAAAAGAGTGTAGGAATGAGAAAGAGATTAGCTATGAACTGGCACCTACAGTGTCTCTGAGGAGTGAGAGCCTTACTGGGCCTCCACAGCCCCAAGACGTAGTGGGCTTGGCCAGAACCTCATACTGTAAGTCATACCAACCCCATCAAAAGTCATTCATTTGTTTTAAGGAAGATATTTTGCTGTGCTGTCCTTGGCCAGCTATGTTGTTTTACAAAGAATTACTTTAATATCATTGCTAAACCACACTCTTCATTGAGATCACACCCCAGATTGTTGGAAAACATTGACCCAGGTGGTCTTTGATCAAAATATCAACAAAAATTCCACGAGCCCTGCTAAATCAAATGAAGGATCACAGATAAGCATGATTTTTCTTGAGAAGATTTGGAATATAAGGTGAAGTAGGAATAAAAGCTTCCTGAAATCTGAAAATGTGGCTTGAAAGCAGAAGAAAGCAATTATCCTTCTGTGATTCCCATGTATGGGTTTTCTGGTGCTAAGCTACAGCCAGTATTAAATTAGTGGTAGTGATAGTAATGCACGGAAAGTGAAGACCATAACAAGTTATATTTATCTCCTCTTGGGATATAGGCATCATGCAAACTTAGCCTACAACTTAGTTAAACTTTAAAACTCATTCTTACTGTTCTCCATGAAGGTAAGAAATGTCAGTGGCCCTGAGGTTACAGAATCTTCTGGTCACATTGACTAGATAGTCAATGATAAAATGAAATATTTTCTTGGTTTTCTTCATTTCAAAGAATAAAGAGTTCTGCTGTCATTTGCAGAGGAATTTTGTTGGAATTAGTTAAATGTTAATAGACTTACTGTTATTTTATAAACAAATTTGTGCTTTTTAATGAATTCACTATTGTTACAGAAACAGCAAACCAGAGAAGAGTTTGATCCACTTTTTTTTTTTTTTTTTGTAAAGCTCAGATCTCTTAAAAAGCCTTGGATTCTAATAATCAGCTTATGAATTTGCAGAACTCTTAATGCTATCTTTTCTGCAAATCCAAGGAGGACAGATCTTTTTTTAGCGTTGTGCTTTCTTTCAACTTTTCTAGTTGGGGATCCATATTTCAAAGTAGACTTTTCTTTTGCTTTCACACAAATTCACCCCTTTTCCCCACTAGAGAAAGGTTGAAGCTGTCCAGGTTATAGATCTATGAATTTATATCCATATCTAGCGAGCAGGAAGGATGTTGGACCTTCCTACCCATTCAGCTTTGTTGGAGAGAGTTAGGGCTGCACATTTCTCAGGGTGTTGGCAATGCCACCACTGAAGTTTCTGCCTGTGCCAGGAGTCAAACTGACCCTTTTTTTGAAATAGAGGAGGGTTCAGTGCAGATAGAGTGCTGTGTGGACCTGTGTGTGTCCTCTGGGGCTCTGGATATGAGTATTGGTTCCACTTCTAGCTGCAGATCCTGCAGAATGTGGCTGTTCAACAGCTACTCCTGTCTGGATTATGCAGGTTAGATACAGCCAGTCTCTGCAGTTGTTTTCTTTTTATTAATTTGGCTTATCCATCATTTTAGTTAGTGAGACATTGCAGGAGCTGACAGCTATTCTTTGATATGTCACATGTCACTATTTATGGGCAGTTACATTCCTATATAATTTATACAAGTGTATCTCTATATAGCCTGCAAAATAAATATAGAAAAAAAAATGTCAGTAGTTTTGAAATACTTCCTACATTTATTTTTGAAATGCTGGAGACTGTGGATCAAAAATTCAGCAACAGAAACCTCTAAAGTTTCTGACAGTTAGCAATTCAGGGTGGCCTCAGACAGAAGCATTGTTCAAAGTTAAAGCAGCCCTTCTAATCTGTTGTGCTGTGTAATATGTCAGAGTTATGGTGTGCCTGCAGCGTGTCCCTGATGAGGAAACCCAGGCTCAAGCTGATGCATTTCCTTTGCAAGTGGATTAATTTGGTTCTTCCCACTTCACTTTCTGCCACCAAGACAAGAAAACAATAGCTCTCCTTGAGGCATTTTTGTGTCTTGCATGTGAGGCAACACTAAAATGTGGCTAGGAGTGATAGAACTCTGCTGAAAGAGCAATCTGTTCCAGCACCCACATGTGGTTCCTGCTCAAAAGCTTTCATGGATCAGGAATTGTGTAACCAGCAGGAGCAGGGCAATGATAATTTCTTTGTACTGGCACTGGTGAGCCTGCACCTCAAATGCTGGGTTTACTTTTGGGCCACTCACCACAAGAGAGACACTGAGGGGCTGGAACGTGTCCACAGAAGATCAAGGGAGCTGGTGAATGGTTTGGAGCACAAGTGTGATGAGAAGGAGGTGAGGGAGTTGTGGTTGATCAGCCTGGAGAAAAAGAGGCTCAGAAGTGACCTTCTCGCTCTCTATGACTCCCTGACAGGAGACTGTAATCAGGTGATGGTCAGCCTTTTCAGTTAAAAATGACTGGACAAGAAGAAACTGTTTGGGTATTAGAAAAAACTTCTTCACCAAAAGTGTTTTCAAGCACTGGAACAGGCTTCTCAGGGCAGTGATGAAATCACCATTGCTGGAGTTATTTATAAAAAGTGTGTCACGTGGGGATGTGGTTTGATGGTGAAGATGGCAAGGCTAAGGTTAACGGTTGGAATTTCGGAACTTGGAGGTCTTTTCCAACTTTAATGATTATATGGTTCCGTGATTTATCCTCTTGTCTAGATATTTTGTTCTGATGTGAATCAATCTGCATTAACTGCTCCTACCTGCATTTTGCTCTACTGCTTCAGAGGAGAAGCCACAGTCTGTCTACTCTCTTATTTTACAAAGTTGATTTGACTAAACAGATACATCTGAAGTGTGTTAAATCTAATTTCAGCCTGACCAAAAGTTAGTTCCCATGCCTACAAACGTCTTACTATTGGAGTCCAGAGCACCTGGATGTTGCCATACAGACTCTCAAGGAGCTATTCCCTTTGTGAAGCTCACTTACTGTGCTGTCAGAGATGGAAATAATGACAGCGCAAGCACACATAACGTCCCTGTAGCTGCCATTTCTCTCCACAGGGCTCCCTTGTGGCCAGACTAGTGTGGCATCACTGACTGCTACTGAGTGCAGGCATATATTGAGTGGAACCTTCACACAAGCTGTAAAGCCTTTGCTCCAGACCTGGCTTGGCTGGTGTATGGGTTCCTTGAGTGGGAACTTCAATGCCTTGGGGAAAATGCAGGAGTTTGCACTCAATTCACTTACTCTGCCAAAGCCTTTGAAATTCTTATGAGGCTGTGGGATAGCAGTGATCCTTATGCAAATTAAAACAAGATGTTAAAACTCAACAGAGAGGCACTTTTAGATATAGAACTCTTGCAGAGTAGTGAGAATTTTTTCATGTTTTCACTTAGATAGTGGACAGGGTCAAGAGTTTGCTTCACAGTTCATCACTCAACCACTGTGTTTCATTGACATGTATCAATGTTGCTCAGGACTTTGAGATGCCCCATTAGTGTAAGTCAGTCTAAACAATCTCTTGAGAGATGCCAAGGGTGAATTTGGTGGACGTGAAGCTTATAGAAGTAAAATTATCTATTTGCTGAGAAATGCTGTGGGAGTAAATCAAGTAGGAACATTTGCAATTTGTAAGATTTAGGAGCTAGGTCAAGGCAGGCAGGGATTTAATTTAATTCTTTGACTGTAAGTCTTAGATCAAAAAAGATGTTTCACTTGGTCCAAGATTAAAGATTTCATTTTCTAAGTAAGATATAGCATTTGACATTGTTAAGTGAAGCAGAGATCAACAATAGAAGCTGTGGGAGGATGGTTGGAGATATACCCATGGTTATTTTGAGAAAGGTGTGCAGCAGAATGAAAGAGTGACCCAGATTTTCAGGTATGGATTGACAAGCCAAACTGACTTTATTTCCAGAATTGTGGAATATGCTGAGTTGGAAGGGACCCAGCAGAATCATCAAGTTCCTGGCCCTGCACAGGACTGTCCCCAAAAGTCAGAGAGACCTCAAAAAATTAGAGAGATGGGCAGTCACCAACCATATGGAGTTCAACTAAGGAAAGTGCTGGATTCTGAAGTTGGGGCAGGGTAATCCTGAATGTACAAACAGATGGAGGAAAAAGAGGCTGGGCAGTAGTGCCATGGAAAAGTACCTGGGGGTCCTGGTCAATGGCAAGTTGGGTATGAGTCAGCAGTGCCCTGGCAGCCAGGAGGGACAACCATGTCCTGGGGGCATCAGGCCCAGCATGGCCAGCTGGAAAAAAGATGGGATTGTCCCGCTCTGGTCTGCAATGTGGTGGTCTGACATCAAGTGCTGGGAGCAGTTTGGGACACTACAATATAAGAAAGATACTAAACTATCAGAGAGTGTCTAAAGGATGCCATGAGGATGGCGAAGGGCCTTGAGGGGAAGCTGTATGAGCATTGGCTGAGGACACGGTCTGTTCAGCCTGGAGGGGTCTGAGGAGAGACCTCACCAGGGCATGCAACTTCCTTGTGAGGGGAAAGAGGAGGGGCAGACACCGATCTCCATGGAGTCCAGTGGCAGAACCTGAGGGAATGGCCTGAAGTTGTGTCATGGGAGGTTTAGGTTGGATATCAAGAAAAGGTTCTTCCCCCTCAGGGTGATTGGGCTCTGGAACAGGCTCCCCAGGGAAGTGGTCAGAGCACCAGGCCTGACATGCAGCCCCGTGTTCTGCTCTCCTTGTCTGGTTCCTCTGCTGGCCGTGCCACAGCCTTGCTGTGCAGCTTGTGGAGCCAACATGGCTGAGGTGGTGCCACTGACCTGCTCAGCAGACAGATCTCTCATATTCCTCCTTACGTGGACTCATTCTGGAAAGCAGAATTTCAGCATTCTGCAAGTAGAAAGCAGAGCCACTCTTTCCACAGCAATTTATTTAATTGTGTCTGTGTTTATTGCAAATGGGATCCCTTCCTGCTACAGCAGTGCCTGCAGCAGTGGTGGCACTGACGGAAGTCAGCGGAGCAATGTCAGGACATGAACAGCAATTCGAGATTCTCCCTCATCTCTTTTCATAGCCCAGTGGAGTTCTCTGCCTGTAACTGCTCTGGTAGTTTGCTGGGACAGTTTCTTTAAATGTTCACCATTGAGAGTCTGTTTAGCAGTCTTGCTGTTGTTTCCTCACACCTCCCAGCCCTAAGAGCTGATGTTTGTGAGTAAGTTTCATATTCATAATGAAGCACAGCAATATGTTGTTACACAAACACATACTCAATGCATATATATATATATATATATATAAAATATATATATACATGCACATATACATGTATTCATCTGTATACACACTCATGGGTGGGGGAAAGCTAATCTGGGGGCTGCTATTTATGAGCACACATACACAAATATTTATGACATCCTGGCTTTTCTTGCTGCATTATATTTGACATTAAGCATCACAGATAAAAAATGCAAGACAGCTGGGAGTAAAAATGTGATGGTTTTCTTTGGAGTGACTTAATCTCTTCTCACTATGCAGATTGTTATAGTTTTCAATTAAGGTTTTGTTATACTAAAGACATGGGCAAAACGATTTGTTGTAACAGTTGCTCTTATTTGATAAACAGCAATCTTTTGAGTAAGTTTCCTATATTTTCATCTCTGCAGCGCTCTGAAGAATTTCTGATGTGTATTTTTGCACAGAAGAGGGAAAAAAAAAGAAAAGAAAAAAGAAACATACAAACCCTATTGATAGCAAAGTAACTTTTTATGAAATATCTTGGAGTAAGGTCTGTTCACCTCTTCTCAGAACATGAAGTGCATATTTTAATATACACTGTGAGAATTATTATTATCTCACACTTCACTGAAGTAGTGACAAATCCATCCAGTTTAACTTACCTATGTGAATCCATTAATTTCCCAGAAATTTTATGCAAGTTCAAAAATACTGAGAAAAAACCTGCATGTTATCAGTTCGTTCTCTTCCAGATTTTGTTCCTTTATTTGTACAGATGCAGTGGCTTCTTCATAATTTACTGCATGAAACTAAGTTACATCTAATCATACCAGAATGATCTTTTCCATCCCATCCTAGTTTGTTTTAGTTGTTGGGGGAATTCTCTGAACAGTTTGGGACAATCCTGTTATAATGGAATCTCCTGACCACTGAAGAAATTCTGAAATGCTTCACTTTTGTGCCAAGGTAGGAAAAAAAAAATTGAAACAAAGAAATAAAACTAATTTCTCTTCCTAAATAAAAATTCTGTTTCTAAATAGAGATGATATCTATTTCTAAATAGATATGATATAGAGTGATGGGGACTACACACTTTCTTTATTAAACATAAAAAGCTGCATATGGTCAAATCTAACTGGAAAACATTTTTCTTGTTCTAATTTCATTATCTTACAACTCCTGATGAAATATCTGCAGTGGAAGATGCTGGGATGAATTAGCTCAGTAACACTTTCTGTTTCATTAGGATGATTTAAGCCTACAACAAATGTCATGGCATTAACATTTTATGCCGAGGCATGAAAAAATGGCTGCTGGAAGAATCAACAGCCTTTCTAAAAGTCAGCACTTTCTGTCTGTTTTTATGAGACAACTGGCCACTCTACAATATTAAATGAGAACTTTGCTGGGAGAATTATGTCCTGTATGTGATGTTTCTCTTAGGTATCTGCCCAGTTCAGGAATGAAACTGCCAACAGATGTGATAACAATCTCCAATCACCGTGCTTGGGTATGGTTCAAATGTCCATTTAATTTGGCAGATATTCCTAATTAGTCCCCCTCAGGGCAAGTAGCCTTTTAATAATAGCATTTTTCCTTTGAATTTGCCAGAGAGACCTGCCCTAACATATTGTTTGTGCAGTAGTAGATACTGATTCACAGGTCTGTACCCTTCTCAAGCTCAGTCTGGACTTACAGGAATTGTGGTTGCTCTGCTAACAGATACCCCTGCCCACACTGCTAAACAGACCATGACTTCCTCTTCTACCAGTTTGTATCACAAATTTTTATTAGATTTTTGTCATCAATCTCTGCTTCCAAGGAACGATGACAACAGAAAGAGATGACTCACTCAGACTTCAACAAAAACGTGTTGCTAATATTAAACCCATAGCAAAAGCCTACCCAGATGTATCAATCACTTTACAGACATAAACTTGTGACCTACAGACACGAAAGTAGGAAGTTTTCCTAGGCATACTACTGCAAGGTATTATAAACGTGGAAACAGAGGCTTAGACAAACCTTTTCGAGACAAACTCTTCTCTTATAAAATGAATGTACTAAAATAATTTTTTACCATACGTTTTGTTTTATGTAGAGGACAACATATTGTATGGTTGCTGTGCATGTTTAATCAAAAGTTTAGCAAAAAACTCATAGAGACCCATGTCTAGGAAGCTTCATTTGGAAGAAGCAGCTTCACAACCGAGTTCAAAAAAGTGAGAAGAAAATTATTTTTCTTATGATTATTGTTGTTACTATTTTTCTCTAATGTCCAGGTCCTACTGATTTTTAAAGAGAATTTTATGCCACAAGATCAGAAAATTGCCAAGAGCAATAGGAGAACATGTCTGGTGATTATCTTGCTTGGATGGTTTAAATAGAGCATAGGTTGCTCCTACTGAGCTCCCTGGAGGAATGAGGAGTGTGTTGATGTCATAACAAACACACCCATAGCATAGTGGTCATGAATAAAGCAGCAATCAGAGGAAGCACAGTTTTATTTTTACTACTGGGGAAACAAAGGCAATTAATTATTAAAATGGGAAGATATCTTACAAAACAAAAATCAAACAACTTCAGTCTAATCCTTTCACAGAATCATGGAATGGTTTGGGTCCCCCTGCCATGAGCAGGGACATCTTCAAACAGATGAGGTTGCTCAGAGCCCTGTACAATCAGACCTGGAATGTTTTTAGGGATGGGGCATCCACCACCATTTTAGGCAACATGTGCCAGTGTTTTAACACCCTCACATATGTACATATAGATAGACAGATAGATTTATATTTATATTTATATTATAAGAAATATTTATAAATAATTATGTTTATATAAATAGATTTATGTATAAATATACAAATATATAAATATATAAATA
>WBNO01029167.1:235-35358 GCA_013400575.1 Peucedramus taeniatus
AAAAACAAAGGTATATGAAATGTCACCAAATTCAGACTGAAAACTAGAAGACTTAAGGTCTTTTCATTTCACCAGCAATATTCCACTCTTTCTCAAATCACTTTTCAGCATGATTGGTCAACTGTGAATCCTATACTAATATTCAGAAAGAGCTTGATCACTTTATGGGAAACATTATATGGGGAGGCTATCTGCAACAGAGGCAAACAGAAAATTCCAGAAAAATCCTAGTCCTATATTTTTAACTTTCATATTAAAGGAGTATTTATCACAGATGACATGTAAAACTGCAAGGGCAGGAAGAAGATAGTTCTGTAAGTACAAGTAATTTTATGCTACATTCTTGGTATGATGGCAGTAAATTGTAAATGACATATGAAATCTTAAGCAACAGATTTGCTGTGTATTTTTAAAAATTATGGGAAACAAAAGAACATTAAACATTTCAAAACACTGAAAATCAGGACAATCTTAAGCACAGCAGTATATCTCAGCATCTTCCTGTGTGTTACTAAAACACTCTTCTACTTTCCAGAATCATAATTAGATGCAGCTGGTCACATTCTATATGCCTTATGTACCTTGCATACTTTTAAATTGTGAAAAAAGTTACAGCTACAAACATACCTTGTCATCAGGCAGCACATGCCAGATGGATACTGTCTTCTCCTCGGCTTCACTGTTGATGGAGAGATATGAGGGCTGATAGATTTTTGTTGGTTCTAATATCAAAACCTTGCAGAAAGAATAATTTTCAATAGTTAGTGCAAAACTGGTAGAACTTCAAAAGGTGTTGAAATCTGTTAAAACTATTTCTTTAGTCATACCATAGCAAGAAAAACAGGGAAATAATGAAATGCAAAATTTTAGGTACTGAGCTAGTTTAGTGTGGCTGACAGCAACTTAAGATTAAAAAAGAAAAAAATGCCAACTTTAATTTTTTTTTTAATTAAGGCTGTTATGTGTCAATTGGCAGCATGCATCAATTTTGCAAAGTATTTCTTTGAAAAATGTCAGGTTTTGAAATCTTTCTGTCACAATTCAGTCTCCTACAATGTCACTCTAGAATGTCTATATCCCGTGTGGAGAAGGTTCATGGTCCACATTTATCATCTTTTGGTAGAAGCATATTTGGGTGAAGCAGAGAAACAGATTAACCTAGAGCTAAACTGAGCAGCTTTTGATTTAGACCACCATGAACTGTAGCCACTAGATCAAACGATTTTCTCAAAAGTAAGAAGTACCACTGCAAGAGACTGACAGCTGAAGAGTACAGAAAATGTTGTGGAATAAGAGAAACAAAAACTAGAAGCATCACTTAAAAGAGATGAGATGCAACAATGATTGACTCGGGCAAGTTGGTCTACATCTATTTTGAAAAGTATATAAACACTGAAGTAGAAAGTCTTGGAGAGAGCCATGGCTTAGTGTGAAATCTAAGCCATGTCTCCTCCTTCAGAGTCAACAAGCACAGAGATACACTGGAAGCAGTGCAGGGCTAAATTCTGAAAAGTACCTACACATTTAACTCTGTAAATGATAAGCAGTAGGAACCAAAATGTGTTGCTTGGCATCTCCAGACACTTAAAATTTGTAAAATCTGATTTAAGCCATTTCACAAACTGTGGTCTTTATCCTTTAACAAGTTGTCCATGCACTGTCATTTCTTCCTCTAAAGGCCAAAGTGATGACACTGATGCTACTAAATAAGAGAGTAATTAACAGCTAAGCTAGTGCCCATGGACAGTGAAGCTCTTAAGTTCAAGCTCTCAGTATACATAGAGCAATTCACAATAAGGAAATATGAACAAAGCTTCTTTTAGAATAAATTAATTGCAATCTGGGAGAAGGGAGGGAAAAGAAAGTTGTTAATTTTCATTTTATTGACTTGTTGAACTGTGTGATTTTCATTCTGAACAGGCACAAATAGAATTTTTGTATTATGAGAAATCCCATCTCTCTGTCTGCAACACCAGTGTAGTCAGTTCACAAAATCACAGAATAGACTGAGTTGGAAGGGACCCAGAAGGATCACTGAGTCCATACAGGGATGACCTTGGCCTTGTCAGCTCCATGCTCCAACCAACCTCCTGTACAACACCATCAAACTAGGTGGACACTGGGTTTCTCTCTTGGCTCATGTTATTGCAGTGATCAGCTTTGGTTTGCTTCTTAATATTAATAAAAATTCAAATTATTTTATTTGGACAGTATTAGAAGTCAGAGCCTACTCTAAGTGTCTAATTGAACTATGCCATCATCTAAAATCTAAAAGAATTATGCCTTGTCTTGTACAATACTCAGAAGATTGAAAATATCTTTTGTTTCCCTGCAAAACTTTCTACCTGTTCTCATCAGAAAAGGAAAACCAGGCTCTTGACACAGTCTCATGTTATTTTTACTTTACTGCCTCAAGCTCTTGCTGTTCAACATTGAAGTCTTCCTAACAGTTTATTAGCACATCTACACATGGAAGGTAAAAGAACTGTGCAAAACCAACCTGTATCCATTTTAACTAACTGGAAGGCAATAGCAATTGCTATTTAAGACAAAAAGCTGGTTTTGCTGATGGTTAGCTGAAAGGAATGCCCAAGACATTATTTCCTCGACATATACCATTAACATGTACAGAAAACATAGACTTTTTACAGTATACTTTAAGGACATGGTGCATAGTGGCTTCAGCACCAGGCCATCTAATGAAAATTCTCAGCAAAACTTGTGTGGAAGAAATCAGAAATAAACATATATATACACACTTAAAGTGCAATGTTGTTGTTGAAATGCATTTTCTAGTAACTGTAACAATAGATTTCTGACTGTTTGGACTGATTTTTAACCTCTGAAAGGGCACAGTCTTAATTGGCAGTAGAGTATACAAAGCCTGCTGAGCTAGAAAAAGGCAAATTAATTAAATATATATTTTTTTCAAAACACAGTATAGTTAATATATAATCACCTGGAGTAGACTGTAAATGTTTGCTTTAGAAGTATACCCATTGGTAGCAAACAATAAATAGCAAAATTCTATCTTGACTTTTTTCCTCATTACTTTTGTATGGAGCACATTGTGCAATCCTGTTGTACCCATGTTAATTCAATTAAAATCAATCTAAGATTCAGGTCAAATGCATTTCTTCTGGACAAACAGTTTATTATCTGGCCACCTAAAAAGAAGCACTGCTTTGTGCTCATTTCCTTTACACCACAATTAAAAAAAAAAAAAAACTATCTCCAAAAATACTACCAAAAAAGTCTCCAAGACCCAACAAAACAGCCACTTACTGGAAATCGAACTACAGTCACATCTGTCTTCGTGGCTTCAACAAGGAAGTCCATCCAGAAGTCCACAAGTTCCTGTTTGGCTGTATGTTGTTCTAGAGTCAGTTTCTTAAAATGCTGATATATCAAAATAGTCTCTACAATAGACTTCAGGTACCTGTGGCCATCCAAACACAGAGAGATAGTAAATTCAGTGCACTTTGTAAGCAGTAATGTCTCTGCCTTTAAACACAACTGAAGCATTCACCAGTGCAACACCAAGGTTGCCAGTAACATTTCGCTTTTCTAGGACTGCTTTTCATAATAACAATTCCCAACTAGAATTGGAAACATAGCTGCTAAATGAGGCAACTGAAATA
This sequence comes from Peucedramus taeniatus, assembly GCA_013400575.1. Taxonomy (NCBI): domain Eukaryota; kingdom Metazoa; phylum Chordata; class Aves; order Passeriformes; family Fringillidae; genus Peucedramus; species Peucedramus taeniatus. Next base: position 3,877 of record WBNO01029167.1, read on the forward strand.
TAAAAGAGTCCTGGAACACTCCTTCTTGCCCATATTCCTGATACCATATACTGTCTTCTATCCTAAACCATGAAAAATTCCTGAAATAGCTAAATCCTCTACCTAAGCACCAAATTGAGCCTATGTCCAACTCAGCTGTGACCTACCTCAAATAAAAATTCAGGTGAAAAGTCCACTAGTTTAACTGTTCTATCTCCTATATTGTGTCTACATAGGCAATTATTTAACACAGATATCTAAAACATGATGCTTCTGGAACTGACTATCCTGCAAAGATGGCAACAGCTATGTTAAGCAGTCTTTTGACATTGCTAGGGAAGGACAACAGCTGTGCTGAATGTTTCCCCTATATGCAGTTCATCCCTCTCCCTGTTGTTCTCCTTCTGGGGCTGAATTATGAGGCTCCTTGATAACATTGCTTTCTCTTGGCATTTTTGAAAACTAGGTTGTAAACAATCTCACACAATTTTTATGAATACTGCAGCAATGAGGTATACATGCTAAAAGAGGATTTATCACTGCTATTACTTTATCACAGTTAGGCTATTCATGGAAACTTTTGTTTCACCCTCAGAGGGTCTTTAGTGAACATTTCCATAGCTGTGCAATTTCCAATTATCCTTCTTAGGCCATCAGGATAGCTGGCTTAAGGTACTGTGTCTACTGTTTGCACCAAGTGGGCCCTGCTATAAAGCACGCAACAGACTGGGAAGGAATTGCTCACAGGAGAAATTCTTCACGAAGCACAAATGAGTGAGCTGTATTTTCAGAGTTTAATCCACAGACTTAAACCCCAAAGGCACTGGGGTACATAAAATCCTGACAACCAGGCATTCATAAACTCCAGAAAATCCTACCAGGAGACTTCCAGGGAGTTCTATCCAGCTTCTTAGTAAAATACAGACATAATGAAAATGGAAACCCTTGCAAATAAATGCACAGTAAAAATAATTTATGAAATATTTTGTCTGAAAATTAGAGTTTTTATTTTTGACAGTTTCTATGTTATGTCAATACAGAAGTTTAGCTTTTGCATAGTTTTGCATCACTCTGATCACCGTCTGGAGGCACACACTATCCTTTATAACAAGGTAAGAATACATATGTAGTGTTCACTCTTATAATTAGCAGAGTGACAACTTTTTTATTCAGAAAGGAGTCTTGGTTCTCCCCACCTAAGATGATCCCAGCCCTTAATGAGTAGGTGACTGGTCCTTAATTGCTGCCTATATCCACTGCAGGTGCGGGGAACCTGCTGTCAGAGCACACATCTCTTGGCCTTTGCATAACAGATGTTGAGTTTACAGGGTTGCCTTTAACCCTGGATTTATGGCCTTTCTGTTAATTGGACTTTGATTTGCAGTCTTCTCAATTGCTACAAGATGCAGCTTGCACCATACAGCTCATTTGTATTTAATTCCTAAAACAACTGCTATGTTCCATAACCTTAACAATATTTAAAGGTACAGCCAGGCCTGTCTTCATTTCCCAAAACCTTCAGGCTGTTATGACTAAACTCACAAGCCATTACCACTTCTCTTCAGCAATGTAGCTGCAAGCAACTCCTCCTTTCTCCTTTGCCCTCAGAAGAGCTTGAAGTCCATGATGAATCTGCCCTTCTCACACGTCAAATTAAAGACCCATATCTGATCTACCCCTGAATAAGGACAAAAGGGGAGGAGAGTCCCTTCGCTGGACAGAAGTACAGTGAAATAATACACACACAGTAAAATCTGTTAAGAAACACAAAACATATCTCCTGTCAGCTGAGTACAGTGCCTAATGTGAAAGCTGAGGGAGTCCAACGTTTTAAAACACAGGAATGTACATGGCCTTGTTTATCACCTTACCATGCTGGTGCCTTTAGTTTGAACAGCTTTTCTGAAGCCTGGATCACTCGTATATGATCATTAGCCAACATACTGGCCCCCAAGAAAGATCCCACTTCCCAATAGCTTTGCAGTTTCTCCAAGCTCCCCTTTTTACCAAGCAGGCTGCTGATCTTTACTCCTGTAGCAAAGAGAATAACAAGTCACAAGAATTCATATTAATGCAATTTTTAAGTAACCGTTTCCCTTATTCAAAATCTTGTAATTGCTTACATTACTATACCCTCTCCATTTGGATAAAATAAGATGGAAATCATACTTACCAGTTAGTGTTATATGCCTTCCAAACACCCTAACTGGTAGAAAATTCTTTTTTTTCCCCACCCCCTCTTCCTACAGGCTTCTCAAGAAAGGAATGTTAAGACATCACTGTCAGGACAAGGCCACAGTCAGATTACCTATGTTCTTGCATGGACCTCATCTGTAAAGGTAAATTGGGGCCTTAGGCTACACAACATAGCTGCAAAAACTTAACAGATGCTGAATAAGGCACCTATTATGTTTTTTTCTGCTTTGTTTTTTAACTTACAAGCCCCAAGCCCCAAACTTACCTTTATAGACAAGGTCCCATGCAGAAGGAACAGATGATCCACTGGGCTTCTTCCAGCAGTGATGTTCTTTTAACTGCCGCAAGTCCTACCCCAATGAAAGACATCTATTAATATTCACAAGCCCCTCAGCAACTCAAGACTACGGCGAGCCTCAGGTTTTATTTTGACTTGCTAAGTTTGCTGAGAACTACAGGCTCCCCTGTGGCCTTCAGGATGAGTTTTAGTTCATATGAGCTGCTACATATAGCTAATATGAGATATGCTACACCATCCCTTGCAAAGAAAAACAATTTTAAGCTTACACAACAAGCCGCTCCACCACTGTAGTCTTTTATTCACTTTTCCCACATTATTCCACTGTGACAGTTTCCCTCCCACATCATCTTCCATTGTCCTTGGTATTCAGGATGAGTATTCACAAGAAATTTCAATGCAACTGTTGATCTTGTTTTTTTTCCTTAACCTTCCCTGAGTAGCTAGCAGACTAAACTTCATGGTAGAAGCAGTAATAATTATAATCAAAATGGGTATCACTACATAAGCTACATTTCAGCCTAAAAAGTTTATCTTGTTTTATCACATTGCTCACATTTTTATGACATCAATGTCAGGTAATAAAGGCTTTTAAAAATGCCATAGATGTTACAAAGTATCTCTGATCTGCCTGAGAAATGTCACAATGTACATCACCTCCATCTACTCCACAGGGTACCACGGTGACCATCTCTGCAAGGCTTAAGCCAGGGTGCTACACACATTGACAATGTCAGAGAAGATGTACAAAGAAGATGTACTTGAATATGTACACCTGGACTAGGCAGTGGAGAACAGGGAGGGGGAATTTGTGTTGAAAGTGTTCAACTTCAGCTGGGTTCTAGAGAACAAACCCTGAATGCTGTCCAGAAAACACAGTAAATGGAAAAAATTAATCAACCCCAGGACTTTGAAGCAACACTCCTCAGCACTCTCTACAAAGGCCAAAGGGCTCTACTAGAATATCTAAAACATTAGCATGCATTTGATAGCAACACACAAGAAAAGACAGACACCTACTAACTTGCACAGGTTTTAACGTGACTTCATCACAAGAGATGTAAGGAACTGGTATCACAGGGATACCTGGACCATTTCAGTTGGACATACCTTCTTTGGGAGGAAGGGGAAAGGGAGGAATTTAGTTGTGCATAGGGCCTTTGCTAAGCACTGGGTGATGGCAGTTGCAGTGGCCACTGCCCAGCTATCACAGGCTGTTTGTCACAGCGAGCAGCAGCACCAGTGTCTGGTTCACAGGCAGACATGCTCTGCCATCCTTCACTGCATCTGCAGGGACACACCCACCACAACCCTGCCGAGCTCCAGATGTGGGAACAGAGCTAAAGCGAGGTACAAACTGAGTGAGTGGGTCTGATGAAGAGTACAACTCACATGGGGAGGGACCCACATTACTGGCTGGCAGGGAGAGGGGTTTGTTAGGAGGGTAGGACTGGTGACAGCAAGCATTTTGAGTGCCAGCTCAGTAAGGGAGACTTATAGGAAGATAGGAGGAGCAAGGATAGATGTGTAGCAGTACCTCAGGACACCAAGTTTGGGAATCATTACTGTTACGTAACCTGGAGAAAATGGAAGTTTTACCCACGTATTCTGTGAAGTGGATCCTATTACCTTAGAGTAGGCAACATCACCCTCTCATCAAGTTCTTCTGAGAAAGGTGAGGTACTTGGTGCTAAAACTCATTCTAGTTTGCTGACCATCTTCTGCAAAGCTCATCTACAAAGTTACTCATCCCTGAAAGGCAAGTTACTCATCTCTGAAATGTAGTTGCTTTGTGATGACATGAGCAAGAGTTCAAAAGAGCATACCTGCAATTTAAAGAACGTGGGGAGGAGGATTATTTTGGAAACTTGCAAAGTGAACCTTCATGAATTTAATTCTGAGTTTATGGTCTCCTTGAATAATTTCCCTTTTCTAAATTTATTTTCATTTCACCATCTTTAAAAGATTTTTGATAGTATAAGAAAACCCAGGCAAAGTCAAGACGTTCTCTCCTTCCATGATAAACTTGGCATTCACAAGGGGAGGGATAAAAAGCAGCAGGAATTCCAGTATATTTTATCAGAAATATTTTCCCTTTAAAACAAATGAGCCAAAATAGAGGAACCATTAATGCCAGAAAAGCCTTTGTTTTTATAACACCAAGAATATACCCACAGCTTATGACAAAAATAAGATACAGTAGGTAGATATTACCAGTTATATATTAGTATGAAGGCTTTAAAATAAACTGCTTTCCTTGCTCAAATATTGATGGAACAATTCATATTACAGGATCCTTTGTGTGTCAAAGCTGCACAGCCTGTAGAGATCATAACTGTCAATGCAGATCACAGCATTTCTGTCCTGGTCTCAAAGTTATTTGTACGGTTAAGAAAGCAATACTACTCAGAAAATGGAAGGACGGGCTTTATTAATGGTCCATTTGCTCATTTAGTTGTGAACTATTATCTGACAAGCACAGGTAGGAACTTTTAGAAGGCAAATTTTCTGATCTGATGCAGATTGGTAAAAATTATCTTGGATTTATTCTTACTTTACTGCATTTATTACAATATTGCCAATGTAATCAGATATGCATGTCCTAATTACAGTCTCATGCACCCTCTGAAGATCTGATAATGACTATATTTTTCCCTACACCTTTCCCAGCCTAGCAATATAATTTCCATATAACCTGGACTGACCTTAACCAAGTTTTTCTTGCTTCTCTTCTGATCTCCCAGCAGAAAGCAGAACTTCTCTAATTTCTGTGTACTACAGATAATGCTGTGGGTGGACACCAAACAGAAAGCACTGCCTGGAAAATCTAACTACTGCTAAAAAATTATCTTGTACACACAGATCTAAACAAGAGGTGTCATCAGAAGAATTACACACATGTAAGAGATACTTAGGACCAGAAAAAAATCAAAACATTTTCCCATACAATCTTTGTAATATTGCCTGATTTTGTTTAAAACATTAACCTCAGACAAAGAAAATATTAAATTATCCTCAGAATCTAGCACAACTCCAGCCATCTGATAAACCTTGTACAAAGATCATTGTAAGGTCTTGCACCTGGGAAAACATAATCTGGGAGTGCAGCACAGGCTGGGATCTATTCTACTGGGGAGCAGCTCTGTGGAAAGGGACCTGGGGGCCCTGAAAAACAAGCAGCTGAATATGATTGAACAGTGTGTTTCTTCAGCTAAGAAACCAGTGGTATGTTGGGATGTATCAACACGGGCATCACTAGAGGAATAAAGAAGCCATTATCCCACTGTATTCAGTGCTTGCCAGGGCACTTCTGGAATAATGTGTTCAGTTTTGGTTCTCACTATACACAAAAGATGTGGACAGGCTGGAGAGGGTCCAGAGAATGGCCACAAAGATGAACAAAGGACTGGAAGCCTGCCATATGAGGAAAAGCTGGGTTTGTTCAGCCTTGAGGAGCAGGCTTAGGGGAGGCGTTATTACCATTCAGTGGGTAAAGGGTGGCTTCAAAGAAGATGGAGACTCACTTTTAAGAAGGAGTCACAAGGGAAAAACAAAGGGTAATAGGTACAAGTTACTACTGGGGACTTTCCAATTGGAAACAAGAAGAAAATTTTTCAAAACTGGAAGAATCAGCCCTTGGAATCATCTCCCAGGGAAGCAGTGAATTTGCTGACTATGGATATTTAAGGTTCAGCTGGACAGGATGCTGGGCCATCTTGTCTAGAGTGTGCTTTTCCGAAGAAAGTTTGTAGCAGATGATCCTGGAGGTACTTTTCAACCCGGCATTCCATGATTGTAAAAATAGTGACCACAGTCTTATCAACAAGAAACAAATGACCAATGATACACATAGAGTATACTATACTGTAAAGGTATCTGAAAACATGTTTCAAAACAGCTGAGTCAGTCTGACTGAAAGTATTTTGAGAATACTCCCTGTAACAAACAAGAAAGATGGACACCAGTAGCTAACAGGAGGGGCTGCTATATCATGGGTTTCCAGCAGACACCAACTAAAAGTTAACATAAGACAGGCAAACAAACACACAAACAAACCACCTAAGAAACAGGATACTTCTGCACTAAATAATTCATCAGCTGGGGATGGAACCTTATGCAAGAATGAACATTAATTTCTGTAACAGTCTCAAAACAAACAATAGGGAGAACAACACTGGACAAACTCATAAGAAGATGATACCAAAGAAACAGCACACAAGTTTCATCAGTAAAACTAATTTGTACAGATCTAGTTTGCTGTAGTCTGTATTAATTAAGAAGTTTCTTTAAAACTGAAGGTCCATTAAGCTACCTAGTTTAAAGTTAGTCCAGCAAGTGAGTATTTCTAAATGCTATGCAATGTATAGAACATATCTTCTTACCTCCTACTCTGGCACAAGAATTCAAACTTCAGCATAGAATGTGGAAGTATTCTATGCCCACCAAAATGCAAAATCTCACCCACTCACAGAAGGGCAAACACAGTAGTTGGGGGCAACTCTACACAGCCTCACACATCCAAATTAATACCTTCATTTACACTTGAGGATTTGAATTTCACTTCCACTATTTATGCGAAAGTAATCATCTTACTCTGACCTTCACACTCAAAATTACCCAGGAAATTATTTCCAGACTTACAGTGCACACTTAACTTCAAAACTAGAGCAGTCACTGAATGCAGAAACATTCAGTGGAATGAAAATATTTGTTTCCTTCTCACTTGACAACCTCCTCAGGAGAAACAAAGATAAAAAAAGACTTTACAGAAAGTCAAGAATTATACAAATTCATGGAGAAGAACACCAAATCCAATGCATATTACAACATTCAGTCCTTTCTCCCAAATCTTCCCTGAAGGTATTACTGAATAATCTTGAGTTTTTGCTCTCCTCAAATGCAGAAAATCACAAACAAAATCATAAACAAAATCATCCTAATTCTTCCTTTTTAAATAGGAAACTTTTTATGACAAGGGTGGCCAGACATTGGACCAGGTTGCCCAGGGAAGTGAATGCCTCTTTGCTGGAAGTGTTCAAGGTCAGTCTGAGCAACCTGACCTAGTGAAAGATGTCTCTGCCCACAGCAGGGGCTTGGACTAGGTGGTCTTCAAAAGGTCTCTCTAACCCAAACCACTGTTATCCTATGATTCTATGAATACAGACATTCAGAAACCTCTAAGAATGCATCAGAAGAGAAATATTCTTCTCTCAACCCAGCCCAAGCTCAAGTCAAGTGTATTTTCCTCAGTCTTAGGATGGACTTCTCATCCATATTCCCTCCAGGGGTTTGTGTTTGTTTTAAAGAGTGCTAGCTGGAACTGGATTCCTATTTCAGGTGCTCCTGTTTCACACAAATTACATCTTTACAAAGAAGCTTAGCTTTTACTGAACCCTGGTAACCATTTAAGACCTTGACACTGAAACCAAGTCTTCATGACAGCACTCACCTGCAGTCAGGTGGGATCAGCAGTGGTGTGAGAGACCAGTTTAAATATTCACATGCTCTCTATCAAAGCTTTCACATACAACCATCAGACTTTTCCCCTATAACAGTGGGTGGTAGTGTACTTTCACTAGAATGTGATTTCACCATGAATTTGCAAGTTATAATTACCAACTTTCCGCAGCTCAAAGGAAGTATCAAAGCAATGTCCAGCTGCCAGGAGAAGTACTGCATAATTAATTCCTGCTGGTAATGTTGGCTCTGACTCAAACGCCTTCTTGAACCTAGAAAAACAAACATTCAAAGCTTACTTTGTACATAATGCAATCTAGTTGGGGCATCATTACAGTTTTAGGTAATTTAAGAGCTTATCTTCTGTTTACACAGCAAGAATCCATAGAAGCAAAAATATTTTACTGTTTTCCACACATTCTTTGTGGTTATTTTTAGGAGTCTGGTATTTATACATCCTCCTCCCATTTCCTTTCCCCCCACACAACAAGCACAGATCCTAATCATCCATGCCAGTAAAATTATCCCAGTAAAGTTACAGTATCTTGCAATATTTTCTACTATCACTTTGTAAAAGACCTGTTTCAGAGTTATATTTATTAATAAGCTCATTAATTTAGTCTTTAATAAATGAACTTTCATTGACTTGAAACCTTAGATTTTGTTGTGGATCTGCTACAATGACACACACAGAAGCAAGTGATACAAGAACATACCTCACATTTAGTTATGATTTCAGCTACTCCAAATTTTATTCTTTAGTGAGTGTCTTATTGACACTGTCCTTATGAGTTCACACAAAAAAGGACTATACCAGATTTCATTCTCCTCATTAGGAACTGAGCAATCAAGAGAAATGGCAGAGGCATTCACCTGGGCTCAATCTTGTCTTAAAAGAAGTGGAGGTGCTTCACACAAACACAGCACACACTGTCCTCATGCCAGCAATGCAAGTAGCTGTGACAACAGCAATAGGGCATCTACAGTCGTTTAAACTTATTCCTCAGAATAAAAACACCTTTGGTTGCAGGTATATACCCATATATACATATGGTATATATACATATTCACACCTCCATAGGGAGAAGGCAAAGCCTGCTATCGTATGTGAGTTAAGGAGCACAAGAGATTTAGTCAACACAAGTCACTAGAGTAAAAGCAATGGAGTATAAAATTACTTTTTAAAGGACAAAAAAAATACAGACAAACAAATGGAATACATTAAAAAAATTAAACAGGTTGTGAGATTAGTATATAAGGAAGGAAAGAAAAACCATCTGTGCAAAACCTAAGGATTTGATTTCTAGACCATGCTTTGACACGCAAGCAAAGCTAAGGCAGTTTTATCCCACCGGGCCAAAAATATGACTGTTTTTTAATTTGTTTGTTGGTTTTTTCTGCTCTACTGATTAATGACTTTGGATCCTTTAACATAAGCTCTGCTCTCCAAAACTGTAAGACAGGCTTCTCTTCAATCTGCTACATACATATACTTTTTATACTTCAGCTGCCCACCTCCAAAGAACTTAATCATTAGACAAGCGCCTACTGCTCTAAAGAAAAGCAAGAGAAGCAGAGAGTACTAGGTCTTTTTCTTCCATCATCTGCAATTTTCTCTTGTACTGAGAGTTACAAAAAAGTGAGGAAGAAAGTACATACAAAATATTTTTGGCTCACTTAAAAAAACCCCAACCAACACATACACACAAAAAATATCCAGCCTACAAACACAAAACAAAACAAAGCAAACAAACAAAAAGAAAAAAACAACACAAAGGAGAAAAAACCCAAACAACCTATAAAAATCTGTCAACTAAACAGGACAATGCTCTCATTGATTCTAAGTATATACATCTAAGAGAAGCCCTTTAGCTGGTATTATGTGTTTGGAGACACAGTTATGTTGGGAACTAGACCATCTTTTCTGCCCTAGAGATCTTACATGCTGTAATTCTCATGCAATACAAAAAGGACAGAGGAAAGATTGACAGAAGAAGAAGAAAAAGCCTTGGAAATTAATATTTTTTGTTCCAGTAAAAGACTGTACTTTTGGACAAATGTTGCTGTTGTTGACATTTGAGAAAATGTTGCAGTGCAGACACTGAATTAGGGAGGTAGCAGTGAAAAGATATGAATAAAGACTTGGTAGCTTTGATAAGTCTGATTCACACTGTCAGTGTGAAACAAGAAAGTGACAGTTAATAATTACTCTTTCATTTATTCTCTCATATTTATATGAAAGATGTCTTTTATTCTGCTTTCTAATTGTCTGAAAAGCACATTGTTGTGTTGGTTTGGTTTTTTAATTGGAATAGACCAAAGTACCTTGACATCACTAGTTGTTGCAAAACCTATGCTTTGGTTCTGCTGCCAAATTCTCTATATCATGCCATTCACTATACTTCCCTTACATCTTTATTTTTCTAAGACTGAGATAATAACCTTTATCTGAACATAACATAGCACTGCCATTGCTCCTGCACGCACCTTGTCCTGTTGTGGCCTGCTGTAGCACTAGAGTAGACCTGCTCCTTTCTAAGAGCTTTTCACTGAGTTATGAGTCAACCCTTCAGCATGTCAAGCCTGCTGTATGACTAACACTAGAAACTCAAATCAATATCCAGTATAAAATATAAACCAAAAGCAACTGGACCATCCAGTACAGCTTCCAGCCAAACTCCAGCTTGACTCAACAGAGATCTCCTTGTTCTTTGGCAGGAGGTGCACAGAGCATTCTGTATTGGGTCTCAATTGCTAGAGACTTCAGGGATTATTTAGGGGCTGGCTGGCCAGCACCCTACCCTGTGTCCTCCGTCCTTTCCTGGACTGGAATGCCTGCAATCACTTCTCATCATCAGATCTATGATTATCATGATTGCTAACATGCATTTATTCAAAGTGTGTTAAAATGGCTACGTGAACTCACCACTGTTACACATGTACTCATTCTTAGTTCAATTATGTTTGACAATATCAAAGTTTATCTGTTCATAAGGCACTATGAACAACAAGAAAGCAAGATGTACAATAGCAAGAGTAATTTGTATTTAATGTAGTCAGTAATAATGCCTAAAATCTGCATGGAGAAATACACTTTTCTTTTTATCATGTTCATGACATTAGCAAAATACAGTGTTTACAAAAGACCCCTGAAAGTTTTTTACAGGCTTTGTGCTTTACAGGAAATGAAACTTTTTTTTTAATCCAAAATTATGCTAGGAGGAATGAAAATAATATGTTATATTCCTGTTATTTCAGCATCTTTTAAAATTCCAGTAAGAATTGCCAAGCTGTAAAGACTGACCAGAAGTTATAAACTGCATTTGTATTCTGAGGCCATAACTGGTAAACAATTTTATCTTTTATGAGAGACAGCTCTAAGCTGAAATTTACTGAAAACAAGTGATAAAGGACAAAGAAAGAAGAAAGCTTTCCATTTTAAGCATTTACTTCAACAAGCAGCTGATGAGCACAAGACCAGAGCTAAGATGTGATGTGCAGGACACATAAATGCAGATTGTCTGTATCCTCATCTGAATGCAGGGAAGCAGCTCATCCTGCCAGAAGCCTAGGATGACATCCCATGCCTTCATTTTCTAATCTCTTCCATGTAACAGTGATTTAGTGCATTTCAAAAGCATTAAAAACTGAGATTCTTGTCTCTAAAACAAGGATAAGAATTCATCTATTATTGACTAGTTATTGTGTGCTTCTTTGACTACTGATGCTACTGTAGCCCACTGCAATATGTATATACAATACGATGATGCTGGGGTGATAAAACTTTTGTCAGCAAGTTTGGAACAGTCATACTGGTTGTGAGTTAAACCTCTAAGCCTTGCTAGCTAATATCTGTCAGATTCCAGACATGCCAATCAATTCATGACTGATTATTCTCTGGCTCAGATTCCTAAGAATAATACAGTAAACAGGAGACTTCATATTTGGGAAAAATGATGAGTTTAGTTTTCACCTAAACTTCAGGTCTCTGAGGCACTTCAATAACTTTGCAGAATGAGATGTGTGAACAACGTAAATCTCTCCTTCTCAACAAATAAGCAAGTAAGTTTAGAAGATTCATTCTATCCCCTAGGAATGCCAAATATTTGTAAAGTAAAACCATTCAAATACATTCTTGTTTGAGGAATATTTTCCCAAAGCTAACAAAAGGACACAGACCAGGACAACAGTACTCACCAGAAAGTTGCTTTGTCCCTGCTTTCTATATCTATGAACCTGGATTCCAAAAACATGTCCTTGTAAATTCGACCAACCAGGCAGTACATATCTGAAGCTACTTGGTCTTCCTGCTCTACAAGGGGAATCATAATTTCTAGAGCTTTCTGTCTGTCTCCAGGCAGATTTCTCCTGTTGAAAATAATAATTTTGATTAAAAAAACAACAAAGTTAACAAGAAATATTTTTTCATGACTGTTTTTAATATACATATGACTTCATCCATGTAAAATGACGGACAGACACAATGGACTATGTTATATATACACACTTACCCCCTTCTTCCTTTTTTTTTGTCTTTTCTTTATGTCATGGGAAACTTTTATAAATGCCCCTAAACATAACTTCTCTCTCTCATGAAGCATCAGCTATAGTAGAGCACTGAAAACAGCCTCAAGAACCTCCAGGGAAATTCTTAGAAAGGTCATGTGTTACTTTCTTATAAAATAAAAAAATATCAACTTTCATTTCATATCTAGTATTTCTTTCATGCTTTAGAGCATGTAATTCATGCTCTAAAGGAAAAAAAATATTCACTCTTGTGTTTGTGATTTTACTTTTTATATACATTTTGACTGTGAAGCAAAACATCCAAAAAGCACAAACCAGATTGAACTCCCATGATAGGGAAGGTTTAGGAGTAAAGCCAGTAAGGCAATATTAAAAGAAGTACTTTAGACAAATAAACCACGTAATTGCAAGCATTAGACACTTCCTGGTGAGTCATAGTTTTGGTACTTACATCACTCAGTATCAAAAGTTTAGAATTTTAATATGTTTGTGTACTGAACAATCAAATAACTCCCTTTTCAACATTTCTACATCTTGTATTGACTATCACTAATCCAGATGAATGAATTTAATGAGAACAAAACCAGTAAGGCAAATAATGTTTTGCAACATGAATTATTTACACTTAGCTGGTCTTTAGAGACAGAGGTCCCTACTTTTATTTCTGTTTACTTTTCCATCATCAATGCCCTCACATTTCTTGATCTAGGTCAGACTAATCCTGACTAATTGAGCCGCTCCATCCTTCCATACTAGTGACCTGGATTAGAAGCAGAGACACATTTTTTTCGCAGCAAAGATTCAGAAGCATAGAGTATTCCAGACCTGCCTCAGCTCACAAAAATATAGTGACTTAGAGACCTTACTGGGACTCTATAGTCTCCTTACTAGGACTCAATAGAGTCCTTTACTGGGTCTCTATAGTCCCAGTAAGGAGAAAGACACAATTAGCCAAATTCCTTCTTGGCACACCAAAGCATGAATGTTTTCATGGCTATCGTGGCTTCTAGTTTAATGGTCAATTTGGAGAAGAGAGGAATAGGAAAATCTAATCTGGACTCTTTTGGAGGTACTGCGTAGATATTTTGTCAGATACTCTCAGAGGCAACATCTTGAGCCACAGAACCAGTGAAGTATAAGGATATGCTTGAAAAGATTATGCTGCAGTTTTTCAGGTTTTTAGTGCCTCAATGAACTAGTCCTGTTTTCAAAAATGACTTTGTTTCAGAAAACTGTGACCTCGAGGTCTAAACAACACATTACAACTCTAAGAAACACCTAGTGACCCTTGTGAAGGCTCTGTAGAAGTGGCAGGTACAGGCTAGATTATTAATCTGCAAAACTTCACATATTTATGTCAAAGTGGAAACAAAAAAGGCACAGTATAGCTTCATTTACCTGGTATAAAGGCACAAGTAAGGATCTGAACATTTTATTCTGACAAAAAATGCGAGACAGCTGGTTTTTTTTTATTATTTTCTTTTTTTTCTTTCAAAATCAGGTTTATTTTTTCAAGTAATTCCTTGTGACATGTTTTGACATCACTTTCATATGATATGCAGTTTTAAGCCTCCTCAGTGAACCTGAATTACAAAATTCACATCTTTGAAGAAGATTTGAAGCAGAACCATCTATAGATATTTTCTATACTTGACAATTTCAATACCTCCTGACACCTGGTCTACTCTTCTAAAAGTCAACAGCAAAATGTCCACTGTGATAACAGCAATGGAGCAGAGAACACCTGTAATTTCTTCTGAAAAAAACACCCCTCTTAATCGCTTGCCTAAATGTCAGTATCCTAGGAAGAAAATCTAGGCTTGGCTTTTATTTAATCCATAGAAGCAGTGTATGTTGCTCCATGTATCACATTTTTCCCATGTTATCAGAGGACATTAAAATTAGTTTATCATCGTAATACAATAAAATCTTCCTACGGACATGTGATGAAAGGTCTACTTCTGTCTCCTGACATTACCAGAATTCAGACTTGAATGAGATTGTGTCTTTGCCAGCACAAATGATGCAGTGCTGTCATTCACACAGCAATGTTAAAAGTGTAATTTATAGAAGGAAAATATTGTTAGGTATTTGCTTTAATTTAGGTACTGAAACAAAAAATAATGCAAACCTATGGAAAGACAAATCAAACATGCTAAAGGAAAAAGAATGAAATTTGATAGTATGAGATAAAAAGAAACTTAGAATCCCCAGAGCTGCTTCAGTCAAAATCATAGGACTGCATATAAAGATTCCAGTAGGGAACTTCACACATGATTACCCACCCCTTACAAAGTTTGAAGTTTTGATTTACTGTTCCACAGCAGAAGGAAGGGTAGATTCTTACCTGTTTAGTGCAAATGCATAATGCAACCTCACATGGTGGTGGGAAGCCAAGTCAAAAGTGGGCAGTTTTTCTAAAGTTTTCACCAATTTCACAATGGAATCATAATCCTTCCAAAAGAAATGAATAATAAAGTTTTAAGTGGCTGTACTGAGTATGCCTATATAAACTTCTCTTCAACCTAAGCAGCTATTATTTCATACTAAGAAGTATTTTCAGTCCACTGCAAGTTTTATGGATTTCAATTTCTTCAGTCTCAAACTGTAAATAGCCTAGCACTAATCAGAGATAGAAATATGCACAGCATTTAGCAGGGAAGCCCAATTTGGTCTCCTGCTCTGCTTCAATATAGTCCTGTGGAAATTTTCATACATCTGTTTCACGATTAAAGTTAGGAATTAAACACATCTCAGTGCTCATATTGTGCAGACATTAAAAAGATAATTAAGACATCTCAAATCTCTGAAGTAGTCATAAGCCACAAAACCAAGACTCTTTAATACCACAATTTTTAAGGTAGCTTACTGACATATTTAAAAAACTAATAAAAATAAAAAATCAAACTCAAACCACTCCATAATGTTTAAGGAGCGACAGTTAAAATTATGGATAACCAAGCAAGCAATTACCAGCATAGTTCCAAAACCTGAAACATGAACTATTTATGCTTCCATAAGAAACATCACCAGCTTTGGTGAAAAAGAATACATTTGCCTATCAATTGCAGAATGCCACCATAGCCTTTAACTACATGCTGTTCATCACACAGCAGTGCTGAGATGGAGAAGAGTTATTACATGTCATGTACTTTTTAGGTACTGTTATAAAACCCTTTTCTGTACGGAAAGGCAAACAGTGAAACAACAGAACAAAATAAAAACATCAGAGAAGACACCATAAAAGATTTTTACTAGTGTTCTTTATCCATACATTTTATTAAAAAAATCTGCGCCAAATACACTAAAAATTTCTGTGAGACTCTGATTTAATTTACTATTCTTAGTAGTAAACTCCTACCTGGATGTCTCTGTAGGACAGCAGCAAGTTTATTACAATGTCAGCAGACAAGACTTCAACGTTATCGACTCGCTGTCGAATCCTTGCCAGCTCTGCTGCAAGCTCTTTGCCCGCGTAAAGCGTCCGCGCCTTTCGGATGTCATTCAGAATGGATTCCCGGAAATACTGGCTGGAGAGGAACAACTTCATATCAGCACAGCTCTCCCACAGTGTATGTGCAGAACGTGTATTGATAGAGCAGTGTCAATGCAGAGATTTGGTCAAGCTGAACTATTAAATATCAGTCTTTCTGAGCAGAAGGCTAAAGAGGCCGACATTTATCTGGCCAGCTGGAATATTTGCATTTTACATGGGCGTACAAGAAGACAACTCACCTTGAACTGGCCTGTGCCACCTTCAAGAGCTGAATAAATCGATCCACCAGAGGTAAGCATATAGGCCCAAGCAGAGACTCAAAACCAGGCGGCATCAGCTCTGTGAGTCCCTTCACGAAACTGCTATCACAGCAGTACACCTTGTTATGTGGAGTTATCATATAAGGAACAAATATGTAGTTCCCAGTGCACATCTGCAGGGAAACAAGGGGCAATATTCAGGGCAGTTATGGCTTGGCAAGCCAAAGCATGAAACAATTGCGTGTACTACCTGCAGAATTCTACCTGTAAAGGCAAAGGGAGACCTGCTGCTTACTACAGTAAGACTAAGTTTTGACTCATATATTCAGTTTTCACATCAAATATGATATACACCTGAAATTCATTATTTCAGATTTCTGATCTGCTTCCTGTAAAATCAGTCTTTTCAGAAGTATCAAGTTGACCTTAAAATTGTAATTGGCTCAATAGTGAAACAATTCTCAGGCCACACCCTGAAGAGGCAAATGGAATCAAAATTAGCTGAGGTAATCGCTTTTCAAGGTGACAGATGATCAGAAGAGAGCAGTACAGTTTGGCTCACAGATACTGGAAACAGTAACACAATCTAGTTGCCTCACAACAGGAAAACCATAGAGAAAACTAATCCTCATATGAACTGCAAAATGAGTCAAATAGTTTTGCATTCAAAAAGCAAAATAAATTCCCTACAATGTAGAAAATATTTTCAATGGGACTTAAAATCATACATTGTTCAGAAGAATTACTTACAGAGCACCTTAGCATTGCTAAACTGCATTGATTTTTATTTATCAATGTATGACATCCTTTGGGAAAAAAAAATAATTAAGTATCTTCCAAGCAAGAGAGAGGCAAGATGTCTGCTGACTGTGGTATGTGAGTACAGATTTATGTGCAGAGAAAGTTGCCAAATATTTGTGGCTTAAAGAGTCTTAACTTGGAGTCAGAATACCAACAAAATTGGGAGGAGTTCCTCCATTCATCTCTCAAAACTCAGACTCCATTACTGAAGTGCCCAGCAGCCCAACAACAAAAGCCTTAAGGAAGCAATTCTCGAGGCTCATCATTTTTGGTGTCCCTAAATTACTTCCAAAGTTAATTAGCTTCTGTTCAGCTGCTTTGGCTCCCCCAGAAGTCAATACAGCAATGCAGACATCACTTCAGAAACTCCCTGCCTAGCTGAGCTCCACGCATTGAGAGGGCAGTGACTGAATCATTTTTGAATGCACAATGCCCCTTGTGAGCTTAAAACATGCATTTTAACATGCATCATTAGATTTTTAAAACATGGAAGGATTGAGGTACTCAAGTCTGCAAAATGTATGTGTATAGATATGTCAGTAAACATGCTTGTGTACAAATCAGAGACTGGCTATGAAAAGTACAGGAATTATTTTTTTAATTACACCCATTATACTATTAAATTGTAAGACATCAATATAAAGGCAATCCCACTGCACTTCTGAGGGGTATCAACAGACTCTGTAAAATCTAAAAATAATTGGTGCAGGCATTTACATGAGGTTAATTGAGTTCAACTCACATTGAAGTTGTTCAGAGATTATTGTATACATTGCCTTGCACAAGAGTTAATTTAGTCTTCTTTTCCCAGCCATTGTGAGCTATTGCTGCTGAAGAGCGAGGGAATATTTATCTCTGTGGGACTGCAGCAATTCCAAAGGAAACTTGAGAACTGGGGAGTATATGACAAATTTTTTAACAAGTAACTAAGGAGTGGGATGCCAGAACCCAAACTGGTTGTCTGTGCAACAGAAAAGTGAATGGATACTTCTATTCAAGAATATCCTAGCATGTAAGGCAATCACATGCTTTCAATAGTGAATGGATGAACTTTTTACCCTGCTAACGTCTAATAAGCCCCACAGTCAAAGGCAGAGGGAAAATTATGAATTTGCTGGAACTGGTTTCAGCAATTATAAGAGATGGGTACATGGCCACTGGCATAAGAGCCATTATTACACATAGGCAGACTGTTCTCCAGCTTTCCTTTTCTAAGTAAAGGAGAAAAAGGTTGGGAAGTAAGAGTCAAGAAGAAGGGTGAAGTAGCTACAGATATCCAGAGACAAGCATTCCTAATGTTTATTCAGTGCATTAAAAATAAATTCAAGACTGTTTGCAGGACGACCTTCTCAGACCTCTGGCACACTGTTTCCAATGCTCAGGTCTTAAATAAAAATCAACTCTGAAAAAGGATGTTCCCATCTTTTGAAATTCACAGAACCCAAGGTTTACCCTTGTAAAACAGTCATGCCACCTACGGAGACAGTACCCGAGTCTTAATCTTTAATTCTACCAAGAATTAAATCTGCCCTTCCTGCAGATGACAAGTGCCTGAATCCATTACATGAGCATGAGCTCTTAGAAATTCATCCTGAGTGCACCTTCTGTAGGAAGTATTTATCTATTTCAGTGAAACAAGAGAGCCAGCAAAAGTTAGTTTGTATGCATTCTTCCTGTTAGCTGAGGGGGGAAAAGAAAAGCTGGTTATAATACAGAGCCTGGCATGGAAGACATGCAGACCCAAGAGTTTTTGGAAGCAGTGGATAGGGAAGAACTTAACAGTAAAAGACAGAAGAAACCACTGTGGGAAGAAATGGGGAAAAAAGGAGTTCAGTTACAGTTGTTCAGAGGGCCCCCAGGGAATTGTCTCAAGGTAGAATCTCACCCTGATATTCAGTAGCAAGTAATGTGAAAACACAGTGGCCTTTCCCTCAGCGAGGGCATCACTTTGCTTCTTAACTTAACCTAGATAGTTATCTTTTGTGGGAGCTCTGTATCTATGAAACCTCTCAAATTCAGCTGAAATTCATCAGACAGACAAACAGGCAGGTACAGAAAAAATGTGGAGGATGAAAAACCACTACAAGCTCTTAAGTTTCATTTCCTTAGGAAATACACTTTTAAAAAAGTAGAACCAGTACACATGAAATAAAGCTATGAAAAACAAGAAATACTGACCTCAATTTAACTTCCCTAGCTAAAGAGTACAGTAGGTAGATATTTAACAGCTAAAACTAACAAAGGCAGACATGCAGTAGCTCTAGCATCAAAAGAAAAAAAAGAATCAAAAGTTATATATTATTTACTAAAGGTGGTGGTGGAGGAAAGATAACAGTGATGGCAAGACTGCTTTTGTATAACAAAGTCTATAGTCCCCTACTCTGGAGAAATGTGTTGTGTCATCATCACAAATTCTCATTGCAAAGAGCCTGACTCCAGCTGCATTTGGGCTATGATTAGGGTGGGACCCAAGAGAAGCAAGCTGTGGGGGAAGCAGCTGTGGAGCCACTTTAAATGTCAGACCACTCTCAACCATTTTCCCCAAAGTAGTGTGTGACTTGCCTCTTTTCTCATTCATCCAGTGATGCAACCTGTCTCAGCAACTTATGCTTCTTTCTCATCTTTTTTTGTCAAAATATAAGCTATGCTAACTTAAGTCAGAAAGGATCAGGTGGTCTTTCTGACACACACTTCCCATCTGCTCACACTTGCTTTACATTTTCACTTAGTGCATATTACTAGATTTGGAAGCTTAAATATATTTAATTTATTCTATTAAAATTTGCCCTGTAATACTCCATCCCAACTCTGATCCCACAAAATCTGGTCTTTTTTCTAACCCTAATTGACTCCCCTCTATAATCTAAGTCTGTTAAGCATACAAGACAAAATTGTTTTACTTTGATCCATTCTTCTGACTCACCATATAATATATAGTGAAAGTAACAGACAGAAGCCTTTCAATAAAACCAGGATATTTTTGAAGGAGTAGCATCTTAAATACAATTGTAATATGCTGTTATGTCAACACCCTTTAAAAAAACATAGGTTGAATACAGGAGCTTCAAAAATGGGTGGGAATAGACCCCCTCAATCAAGAGCAGGTGCTGCAAGTTTCATTGTGCAACCCTCTTTCTTTATAAAACCTTCATTATTTAAGGTTCAAAAGCTCAAATTACACTAGTGAAAATTACAAAGGGATTGCAGGGCACCTGAGTTGTAAATTTAAAGGCATTACTGAAAACACCTAGGGCTGCGACAGGCCTGGAGTGTGCATACAGCGAGGGAGGTGATAGCTACTGTGCTTCAGACTGATGCACAAGAACTTGGGACATTAGACAGGTAATCCTGGCCTAAGCTCTCAGATCAGCTGAGCTACTTTTGTCTGGGAGATATGAACATAGATATCTTTGCAAGCCTTTGGCAGCATACTCAGTACCTGGCCACACCAGGTCATTTTCTGACAGACTATCCATGTCAGCCCATTTCATCAAATCAGGCTAATCAGAAGGCAGAAGTGCTGCCTGGAGCCAGCTACACACATAAATGCTTACAACTAAGTGACAGATACTGTAATTAATTTTTACAAATATTTTAATTGCTCTGTATTTCTCTAATGTCCCTTCCTCATTTACTGAGGACAAATTTAACAATTCCAAAGCATGAGTAATTTCAGTTAGAGATGTAAGATCATTCTTAATAGCTCTATAATTACAAAATTTAAGACTTCTAGCTAGACCTAGTGCTCAATGGATCATTAAGCACCTGTTTCTTGTTCAATATCCTTCCTCAGCTTCTGAA
The DNA here is from genome assembly GCA_013400575.1 of Peucedramus taeniatus. Lineage (NCBI taxonomy): Eukaryota > Metazoa > Chordata > Aves > Passeriformes > Fringillidae > Peucedramus > Peucedramus taeniatus. The sequence continues at coordinate 24,692 of WBNO01029167.1, forward strand.
AGAAATTAATATAGCATCTATTTGTATTCAAGAGGTAATAAAAATCAATAGCATACACTTACATTTTAATGATCACAGTAAGAATATAAACCAGCCCTTCTTTCAATATTCCCCTCTTCTACAGAACTACTACTTGTGAAAAGGGCAGCTTTTTGGACTTGAACGGGGAAATGAATGTCTTCTTAGAAAGAACATCATGAAATAAGATAAACACTGCTCTCTCCCTCAAAAATAAATCTGATGTAATACAAAAGATTTTTTTTCTGAAAGTTGCACAGATTAAAAAGACATGGTGCTAGAAAAGGGAACATTTGAGTTCTGGCAAATTAACTCTCGTATCTTCACTTTTTCTTCAAAAAGAGGGGGAAAACTCTGAAAAATTGCAGAGTCAGTGATACACAGTCCTTTCAATACCCAAAGGCTCTTTACGAACACTGCTCTGTTGGGATCATTTAGCAGTCAAATATCCACAAACAGAGAAAAACTTCCTTCAAAGACAAGAAGTGTCAAAGAAAACAAAGATCCCCAAAACCAAAAACATGACACTTTAGCCCTGACTGGGAGAATCTAGCAGAATCCCACCCACTTGCCAAAGCTTCAGGTCAGCATCCAATGTAACTTTCATAAAAGAAAAAAAAAAAAAAATTCAGCTGAAGTAATAAAAATCACCAGTATCTCTCACAGTAGGAACTGTTCTTCCTGCTGACACTTTTCTAATTAAGAGAGCTTTTTTCTATTTCTCCCACTCATCCTTTTGAAAAATATCTGCTTTTATTTCAATTCTTCTGGTGAAATTTTTAAGGAAGTTCTCTGACTGCACATGGTATTATGTGTAGCAGATGGCAAAATCATAAACCAAGTTATTAAATCTATTCCCTCCATCCCCCAAACACACAGTAAATCAACACGTGCTGATGTTTTAATGAATACAGACTCAGTTCGGGTTTACTTTAAATTCCTCTCACACGAATGATAGCCTTACTACTGATTTGAAAAGGAACTTAAGTATGCCTCATGCCTCAAATGAACTGAAGCACAGAGATTGGATCTACACTATCAAATACCTCCCCTTTTTTGAGAATATATTCTTTCTTTATATATTCAGCAATATCATTCTATTGCAGCCAATCTACATCCTAAATGCACGTTAAAAATCATCATTTACAGCCTATATGGTCCTTTCATCATTCCTATTTACATAGGAAAAATAGTTACCAACTTTTTCCTAGGAGAGTATGTGTCAGATATATTAGCCAAGAATTCACAAAAATTAAAGAATAAGCAAGACATAGTGTCGTATCATAAATAATAAATACCAGACTTATCATTTCCAACAAAATATTTACTGAAGGCTATGTAGCATTTTTATATACTTGGATATCAAAAATCAAACTGGCCACAAATCTCTTGTTGGCTCGATGAAGAGTATTAAAAATATTTACCTCTATTTCCATGGTGAAAGAAACCAACAGTTAAACATACCCTATGCTACAGCCTTTTAATAGCAGATATATGGAGATTTTGAGCTTACAGATGCCTCTGGAATGCCTCATCCAGAGTCACAGAATGGGTCAGGTTGGAAGACACCACAGTGGTCATCTGGTCCAACCTCCCCACTCAGGGTCATCCTAGAGCACGTGGTACAGGATTGTGTCCAGACAGTTCTGGAATATCTCCAGTCAGGGAGACTCCACAATTTCTCTGGGCAATTTGTTCTGGTGCCTGGTCACCTGCACAGTAAAGAAGTTCTTCCTCCTATTCAGGTGGAATTTCCTGTGCATCAGTGTCTGCCCTTTGCCTCTTGTTCTAGTCTGTCTCTCTCACTGAAAAGAGCCTGGCTCCATCCTCTTGACACCCTCCCTTCAGATACTTCTAGACATGGATGAGGTCCTCTCTCAGCTGTCTCTTCTCCCAGATGAACAGGCCCAGCTGCCTCAGTCTTTCCTCCTAAGAGATGCTCCCATCCTTTCATAATCATTGTTGCCCTGTGCTGGACCTGCTCCAGGAGCTCCATGCCTCTCTTTTACTGGGGATCTCAGAACCGGATGAGTTCTCCCTCTCGCATCAAAGAAGCGCTACATTGTCTCTCAAGCTACACCTTAAACAAGAGGCAATTAGGAAAGGCTGTGGAAATACAGGAAAAATTACAATCACAGAGCCATAGAATGGTTTGGGTTAGAAGAGACCTTAAAGGTCATCTAGTTCCAACATCTGTGTTGTGGCCAGGGACACCTTCCACTAGACCAGCTTGCTCAGAGCCCCACCCAACCTGGCTTTGAACACTTCCAGAGATGAGGCATCCATAGCTTCTCTGGGCAACCTGGTCCAGTGCCTTACCACCCTCGCAGTGCATAATTTCTTCCTAATACTTAATCTAAACGTACCCTCTTTGAGCCTGAAGCCACTGCCCTTTGTCCTATCACTACAGTCTGATCCCTTCAAGTGTTAGAAAAGCAAAACACTACCAAGGGTGCCTGGCCAACAACACTAACCCTGTTGCTCAATCGCTAACACCTGCAAGTTAGCTGCCCAAGAGAACAATTCCCACTGCCTCCAAGGGCCCTTCTGATCAGACCAGGAGCTGTATTGCAGTCTCACACCCCAGGCAGCCCCCAAAGCTATTCACTATCCTGGTGCGAGCAAGCAGCCTGAACTGAAAGGTGTGCACTGTGTCAAGGCGTAACTTATCGCAATGGGTTGCAAACCACGTGTAGAATACATGCATATTAAACACTCAGATTCAGCAAGAAGTCAAATTTTTAAAAAATTGAATGACCTGCAACTTTCCTCCAAAGCTGGTAGAATTTAAACCATGGAAAATTACGATGAAATTAAAACTGGTTAGCTAAGACTAGCAATGTACAGTCATGAGCCATAACCTTTATAGCAACATCTTACGACTGAAACTCTTTGCTAGTAATTTCTAGAATGCCTCTGCTGCTTGATTGACCTCAAAAATCAGATAACAGCAAAAACTAAACTAAAGCTTTCAACCAGCAAAGTAACTACCTCCTGTTAAGGTATCAGTCCCTGTAAAAATGTATGGTTTTGGTATTACTGGAACATTTGGAAAAGGTCCAACTAAATAGCTATAAAACCACATATAACAGGAAATAAGCCGACGTTATCTTGTACTGCTCTGCCCAGACAGGCTCCAGGCAGCTTATCCTTGCTATGCAACATTGTATTGACTATTATTAGGAAGCACAAAAATCCAGCAGAAGAACAAAACAGTTGGCAGTAGATTTCAGTTCGGCAGAGATATATATATATATACAGATACACACAGACTTGTTTTGCAACCTTTTTAATTCCCTGGTGCCAGGGATACCATGGTCCTGATAAGGCTGATGTTTGCATGCTATTAAAAAACATGTTCTAGAACAGCAAGACTGAACTCCTTGATTATCCATATGTGAATTTCATTATTTTCTTCATGTCAGTAACCTCACATGACTATTTTTGGTAAGGGTGGGCATCAGAGACACGGCTTCTCTAGAACAGAGAAGCTGTCATACTCATTTATCCAAGAGTCTTATAATTTATGAAGAAACACAATTTTTATGAAGCAGGTATTATATTCAGTAGTTAGGCATGCACCAACATTGTGGAAAGTCTACTTCCAGGTAATTTGGCTGACATCATGCTGAAAAAATTAGGAAAAAGGAGATGGGTTGCTAAAATCCTTTCACTGACTTCCCTGTTCTAATACCAGGGAAAATACTTCCTCCCAGAAAAGATGTTATGTGGGTGTGCTTGAAAACATCTGAGACTTTCAAGGAACACATTCTTTTTCTGGCATACACTGAAGCATTTCTAAAAGTGATAAATGACAGTGTCACAGTCGCCTATCCAAATTTAAATGGAAAACAGAACAATCCTTTCTGAAACAGATGAAGGCCAAGTTATCATACCTCTCCTTGAGCTTCGGGAGCTGTCATTTAAAGCTGTCATTTAAAAACAGGACAAGATGACATCTCCCCTTTATTCTATTGTACCAGTCATCTCCTGCTGGTTTCCTGCTAAGAGAGCTCTTCCCCCTACCCTCCCAGAAACATTACATTAGTCACACATCATTTTCCCTAGGCCTTTGGCCACCAGAACAAAAACACAGAATGTAATACATTCATTTACAAGAAAGGCCTTACTGTTCTCTTTTCATTTTATGTAAAAGGCCTAACTGATCATTTCTTCCACTTTCATTAGAGAAAGGCGAGAGATTTCTAGTCTAGCACATCTTTCACAGCCTTCTGTGAGTGTCTGAAAAGCACTTTTTGGATAAGAACTATACAGAAAATCTAAAGGGAAGCCTCTTTGCTTTTTTGTTTTTTTTTTTAACCAAAAAAATCTGTAATTTAAAATGAGCATTAGACCAAAACTTGCTCTGGTTTTGAAGCCATCTTTAGAAACTCCATGCAGAGAAAAGAAAAGACTGCATCTTTTTCAGAGAGTCACATTTCATACTGGCAAATGTAATTACTTAATCCACTGTTAAATAAAGAAGTGAAATCAGGAATGTTGCAGTTTTCATGGCACTGAGGAAAATAAAACCTGACCAATTTCTGAAATTAAGTACTTCATATGCTCCTCTAGAAAATTTTATTCAAATATATGGAATTGTACAGCATGCACATAGCACCTCAGGTTATCAGCAGAGCATGGGGTAGCCTCTGTGAAATTATATCTTAGCAAATGTGGCTACCAGTAAGTCATGAAGCAAAGCCAAGAACAACTTGACATGCCAGATATGTATTCTGACATGACTGGCCCTACTGCTCCAGAACAAACCACATTGGAAAAACAGTGTTCTCCCAGCCACAAGTCTGCCTTCATTGAACTTGGGAGTGAAAAAGGGAAGGGAGGTTTGGAAGGCCAACCTCAGAAACCAAAGGGATGCCAAGGTGCAGAAACCTACAGTTTAGTAATGACTGGCCTTCAGACCATTGGGATCTGCACTGCACTTGGACTAACAGCTCCAGGACACAACTTCTAGAAATAAATACTTTCTTTATAAATGTATTTTATATTTATATACATATATATATACACACACACACACATCTGTATATACATATATATATATGCATAGACATACACACATTTATATACATACATATATATGTACATACATATATTTACACACACACATATATATATATACATGCATACATATATATATATACATTTTTCTTTTAAGGGCTGTAGCCATGGGTTTCTAAAATGAGCAAAAGTTTCCAAATAAGTTTCTACTTTCTAAAAGTATTTTTAAAAAACATTAAAGTACGCTGAATAGAAAAAAAAGGCAACAACAAAAAAAAAAAGGATAAAATGACAAATGCAAATGGGTGTGAGATAATATGACAGACAAGTAAAGGCAGCAGAGAAAATACCACTGATAGATACAGGCAAGGTAAGAAGTGAGCCTGGCACCTAGCAACCAAGTGATTTACTCAGATTTGCTGCTAGAATTTCCAGAATTCTACATCAAACACTGTAAAATACAGTGGGAGAGTGTTAAATGATTTGAGTGGAAAACAGAATATAAAGAACATTAAATGAAACAGAAGTTTGGAATGTTTATAATTCAACTGAAATCCATACATCATACTTACATTATTCTTCTGGAAAATAATTTCCTGAAATAAAAACAACAAAAAAGGAAATGTTGATAGCAATAGGAAAGATACTTGATCAGTATGACTTTCTAATACTACTCTTTGCACACATGACAAGAAAAGGTTGGTAGACAGATGTTTTTTAATGCTTGTCAAATCAACATAAATGAGGTACTGTCTCAGAAGAGACAAAATTACTACGGAATCACGTAGATACATACAACTTACATACACATAAGACCATACCTACTGTCTGCATGTGAATATACATATATACACATATATACATGTCACTCCATTTATAGATTTTTCTAGAGGGATGATGTCCAGAAGTTGTCTATTAATAAATACCTATTCATATTTGAAAAGTCAAATATAGTAAGTAACATTTTGCTACCAGGAGAAGCAATCAAAAAGAATAGTAAAAGCAGTATTCATATGAGGTTTTAAAATATTCCAAAACTACTTGAAATTCAATTGGCTCTAATAATCAGATGCAAAGAACATATCTTCATATTTTCAATGTGAATTTTCAGAAAATTAGAAGCACACACAGATGGAAAGAGCTGATTCCTGCACACGAATCCAGGTGGTACAGCTCAAGTGTAAACCACTTCTGAACAATGATCATCTGGCTTCCAGATGACTCGTCAGCAAGTTCTGATCCCAGGAACTGATAATCATAATTGATTTATCAGACAGCTTTGCCTCTGCCACTGGGACTGGTGAGCAGCTTTGCCGGCACAACAGCATTAAAAACAAGCACTGTGTCAAACCAAGGCCTCTCATATTTTTCATGTTGCTTAAGTCAGGCTTCGATAAAACTGCTCTTCTCCCCATGGAGAGGGCATGTTTCACATAGGACTGTTTCTAGCTTTCCAAGTGTGGGTCATAAAGGTCTGGTCAAATCCCCAGCATGGACAGGAACATCTTCAACTAGATCAGGCTGATCAAAGTCCTGCCCAGCCTGGCCTGAATGTTCATTTAGAAGAACATTTCACCAGCAAAAGTTCACTTACATTGCTTTGTGTCCTGATTAAATCATGCGCTGCAGTTCTGTATTTCTTTGGTTTTAAGTTTTTTAATTCCCCCTTCCATACAAGATTAAAACCGTACATGCTCTCCTGTATTGCTTCTACTCTTACCTGCTGGCTGTAACAAACACAGGAACAAACACTGCCTCAGAAAATGTCCCAGTATGCCCACAGCTGCTTTTTTTAGGCAGCTACTAGATAGTATGGAAAGGGTCTCATTCTTTGACTAATGCCCTATAGACTATCAAGAGCAGAAACACAAGCCCAGTTCAAAGCTAAGGGAAACCAAAGGGAGTCTTTCAGTCAGCAGAGTACTGGTGGCAACTGTGACATCCAAGTCCCCCTGCATAGAACTGGGCTTCCACTGATGCCAGTAGGAATCCAGCATGTGACCCATTTACAAAGTCCAGCTCCTAAACTAGTAAAAAGTTCTTCCAAAGCCCATGAAAGCCTGATGCTTCACTGCAAGTGATTTCTCAGTGGGAGCTGGGTATTCGGCTCTTTGCCCAGTACAATGAAATTCTGCTCTGCTCATATCGTAGATCATTGTACTTTCACAACTGAATTAAAGTCCCAGATACATCTTTACTCATTAGCATTATTTTTAGGGCTTTTATCTGTATACTCTTTGTGTTGCAAAAATAAAGAAAATTATTGAATTGCAAGCAGTCCAGTTAGCTGAGAAAATTAGAGGGAAGAGCAGGGCAAAGAAATGGAGTTACTAAGCATGTCCCTCCAAAATATAGGGCCAATCTGAAAAAAAATGGGACAGAATCAAAACCAAATAGCCTGCACTTGCCAGAAGCAGTAGAAGCAAACCCTTCCTGAGTGGTGCTGGTGCCCAGACTGCAGTCTGACTCACCAAGCTGCTCACTCTAAATTCTTCTTCTCAGCAAAGGAAGGGAAGTGCAAGAGCATAAAACACCTCCTGAGTAAAGCCAATGCATCTGAGAGAGGGGAAGTAATTGAAAAGACTGCCACCCAAGTTGTCTATCCTTTCCCATCATGGAAGTTGCTAAACCTTTTGGATAGTTGCAGTAGGAAGCAAGTACCAGCTCCTTGGCTGACAAAATTCACAGCCCCATAGATTATCTTAAAACACCCTCTTGCCTTAAACCAAAGTACCATACTGTGCACTGAGGCATGAGTTTTGTTTTTACTGACTCTCTTACACTGCTGCTAATCTCCAACACAGCAGTCCTGTAGGTACCTGATGCAAACAGCTGTAACTCAGCAAGATTTAGCAGGGGGTATCAGGAGGCCCCATAAGGTTTGGCAGAAAACTGCTAATTTAGACAGAAGCTAAAGCCTAAGGATCATTTTGCTGCCTACACACTACCACTCTCACAAGATTGTTATTACTGTAACAGTTTACCACAAACACCAGTAATTCCCTCCAATGACAAAGTCTTGCATTTAGTTTCTCATCTCAAATTTGGCAAATTTCTGTTTCCATAAACAGCCATTTAACAGCTAGGTATTTAACTAATTGCAATCAAGCAATCTAAATCTTTCTCTTTAGAAAACTAAACTGAGTTTTACAGCATTGCATTGTAGATATCTCTGCCAGGCCTCAGAACCTTTTTGCTGTTCTGTACTGAACCACAAGTGGCATGTGTATTTCTTACAGTAAGAAATTTTTCAAGTATTACACTAGTTGTGACTTGCCCTCCAAACCCCTTTTTCCACCCAGAGCTACCTTCAGTGACTGCAGAGACTCTGCATTTGTGTCACAGTAGAGGATAATGTTGTTAGCCATGCTGAAGCTCTCCCTGACTCCCAGATGGTAGAAGAGGGAAGGTTGACGGAAGGCATCACTCATCTCCACAACAGCAATATCTGCAGAAATTAAAAAAAAAAAAAGATTGTCAATGCCACACATTTCTGACAGTCAAATACATCTAGGTCATGTTTCTTCACTGAATTTATTTTGGTATGAAGACCTGGCTTAAAGTAGGAAATAAGAGATCAAGAGGGATTTCCCCATTTTAGCTATTATGCCTGAATTTTGAACATAGTCAGCAGGATGTGGTTTAGTTTTTTTCTCTTTCACTATTAGTCCTCTATTTTTTCTTTAAATGAGATTTTAAATGGTAAAAATGGATAAACCACTTATCAAGAAAAGGAAAAAAAAAATGTTGTCTTGAAGAATAAAATCTGCTTGGTAAATCTATACATGGTGAACGATAACCTAAGTGAAAAATAAAAGAAAAAAATACATTAGATGTATTTTTACTCTTTGTGTAAGTTGCAATAAAAAGTCATGTCATCTATAACATACTGTATAGAGTCTATACTAGAACTTTGGAAGATAACAAACTGAAAGGTAATGTTGCAACATAAATTACCATTCAGATCTATTTTGATTCGTATAGAAAGATGATAGAATGAGAAAAAGACAAGCTACAGATGTAGAGAAGCAAAGAGGGAGTGAATATATAAAGCCAAAGAAACCCCCATATAAGTAAAAACTTTACTGTGCAGAGAATTCTGTTCATGATAAATTTTACGTTTGTGAATAATGCATGCAAGCACATACACGAACACTTACAGAACAAGGAATGTAGTCCACAATTTCTCTTAAACCATGTGTTTCTCTTGACAAGATTTGCACCAATGCCAAAGTATAACAAGAGGCAATTAACTGTTTCTGTTGACTCTTTGTAAGATTCCTGTTATATGTATTTAACCTATTTCCACTGAAAAATCTTGTGGAATCAAGAGAGCAAAGCAAGAAAACTGACTCATCTCCACCTCTTCTACAAATACTTTTTTGTCTTTTCACCCAATTGATTTTTTTTCTTAGGTTAAAGAAAAAAAAAAAACACAGAAAACCAAACCCAAGCCAGACAAATAAGCCTCTGTTAAAGAGTAGAACAAGAAAAGCAGCCTGCTTTCCCATTCCTTTGGAAGCTTTCATGACAGAAAAGATAGATAGCAAGACAAGCTCTGTAGGGACAAAGCCCTCAAGTTTCTCTACTATAATTAATCTAATCAGAGATTCTACCTCTAACCACAACTTCTCACTCACCTATTTACTTAGATCATCAAAACTGAAATGAAGATATTCAATAAAAGATAAGCCTTGTGGTCACACTCTTAACTGGGGAAGCTGTGTCTCTCCAGCTTGTTGAAAATTATTACCTTTGAGACATCTACTCTTTGGTAATGTGTTTCTGTAACTGGCCTACAGGCTTATAAATTATTAAAAACCTGAAGGAAGGATAGATACACACAAGGAAAAGAGCAAACATTTGCCTATACAAGCCCAGGCTCTTCAAAAAACAAAATTAAAAGAGAAGAAGATAATATGGTATAAAAAAAGATATATTTTCACACTTTAAAATCTAATACTAAACTGTTTTCTAAAAGATTCATAGCTTGTGTTCTAAGCATCTCCCTCTGTCGAATTCCACATAAATATTTGCAGTATGGATGCCATCAAATTTTATTGAAGTAAAAAAGGCAGTGCACCACTAAGACTACACATATACTCACTTTCATTAATTTTAGGAAACTGAAGCTTCACAAAAGCCAAACAAGAATGACAATACCACCGCTGTATTTTGGGTGAGATTAGAGTCTGTTTATTTACTTCCGAAACTTGCCATAATACAAGTTATATTTTCAACTGCTCTTACTCACATGGAAGCCTAATCTTGAGCAACTCTAAATCTATGGTACATATCTGCTATTGCCAAGCAGGAGGAAAATTTGCGCAACGTGCCATGACTTAATTCTGCAACCTTGCAAGATAATGTGCTCTCTAGAGTTGCAAAATTAGAGACATATTATTTTAGATGGAGCCTGATCAAAGCCAAAAACAAAACAAAAAACACTTGAGAAATCCTATGTTAAAATGGCAAGTTCCTAAGATCATGAAGAAGGAAAGAGGAGCTAAAAAAAAAAAGGTGTGTGTACATATTACTGTCAGACCAAATACATTGAACAAAGTCTGACACAGGACCACACTGTAGGAAACATTCTTGGATCCTGTAAAAGAAAAAAAGGGAAAAAA
>WBNO01029171.1:0-73362 GCA_013400575.1 Peucedramus taeniatus
ATAAACCATTTGAGGAGGGAGGAGCAGTGTGCTTCTTGTTAAAACTGATGAGATTATTACTTATCACAGGAGGCACTTGATGACATGGTGCACAGCATTCTCTGTGCCACATTTGCTATGTTTCACAGGTCTTCTGGGTACTTAATTCGTTTTTGGATCACTTGCATTAATAATGCTCCGAGTGTAACTGGGTAGCTCCCATAGCCATGTAAACCTGACAGGACATGAGAGGCTGTAGTAATTTTTAGTGTCAGTGGAAACTCTTAGTAGTTTTCTAGTGAATTTTGAAAGTAACATTCTTATTGGCTCTAATTTGTAAGATAAATCAGCCTTTTTTATGTTAACACAAATGGTAATCCAGACTTGAAAGAAACCTACAAACTGAGACAGTAAAAAAAGTGAAGGTACAATCTCTCTAGTGTCACCCCATAAGAAGCTGAAAAATGGTTGGGACTTATGTGCCCATACTTAGTTTTGGATTGGTACTGTGGCAGTGTAGAAGGCTAATATTATCAAATCTAAAGGGTACTAAATGTCAGTCCATAAGTGGGACTTGACTACAGGATGTACTTGCATCCAGTCTCCATCTCAAAGACATTCAGCCTTAACCTTTAGCCTATGAGTCAGAACTCTCCATGTCAGCAGGGGATTTAGATATGTAATCCCCACCTTCCAAAGCTTCCATAATTTGTACCTGTGGGCCAGAAGGTAAGGAAAATTTTGTGGGAAAAGACTGCTGCTATTTTTTTCTAAAAGGTGGAGGTTCTATATTCTGTCAGAGGTCTTCCATACCAGCTCTCAGCTGGCAATGCCTCCTTCTGACTAAGAGGCTGTGTCAGGGCTGGATGGAGAAACAGCTGGGGGACCAGAGGTATAAAACTACCCTCTTTATCCTCAATAGGGTGAGCAGGGAGCCACCAGGCAGTGCTACAAAAATCAAAAGTATGGGTATTTGTTCGGAGAGCCAAAAGTAATGTTGGATTTTTTTTTTTTGCCTAAGTCATATTTACTGGTAAATATGGCTCTAGGCTGGCTAATAAATGGTTATCTATGCACTGGTTTTCAACCACACATACCCTAACCAAGAGTTCAATTACTCTGGAGTGCATAAAAAATTCTTTAAAAGGAAATTTGCTTTCCTTTTTCTACAGGATTGATCTGACTAATATAACACATCAAAAGAATAAATAGTGTTTCAGGTGAATTAAAGTTGTTTTGTTTTTTTCCTTCCTCATTTTTCTTGTTATGGACATATTTCTCCCACTGAAAATTGTTAACAGTATGTTTTACCTTAATCATGTTTTTCTATAAATTTTATGAAGCACTGTTTCACTCACTTTTTAAAATTAGAAAATTACCATAGAAACTGTTTCACGTTTTAAAAAAGACATCAGTATGGTAAGGAAAATGTAAAAATAATGCCCACCATTCAACAGAAGAAAACACATTTATGTTCCTTCATTTACCTAACTAATTTTGTTTCCTATTAAAAATAAATGTTTTTTCTGGTTGTTCATCTTGGTAGCCTCATTTAGTTTACATTATAGCAAGTAAGAGCAGCTTCTGACAATAAACAGTGTATCTCAAATGACAGCACCATGAAGTGACCTTCAGAGGTCTTCTGCTCCAAGCCCTCCAGCTTAAGCAGGGCCAGCTAGACTCAATTACCCAGTACTGTGTCCAGATACATGTTAATGTCTTGAGTGCTGGAGACTCTCCAATGTCCTCGGGTAACATACTTGAGTGCTTTGTCACCCTTACAGTGAAAAATCCCACGAGAGTCTCATGAGGTAAAGTGGTATTTTGAAAGACAGATCATTAAGGTAAAGACTAAATACTCATCTGTGGATATCTTAGAATGTTCTGCATCTTCATTTCTTATTCAGTTCATCAGAAGCTGATGAAGTTGATATATACTCAAAACCTTAGAAATGCTTTTCTTTACATACTAAAACCAAATCCTCTGGGTTTTACACCCTTCTTTGTGTCCACTTTAAGGGCTTAATATCACAGGTACTCCAATTTGTGCCCTCAGGGTGTGTGGGTACCTTATTCTGATCATGCAAAATTGAAAGCCAGGATGCAACTAATTTGAAAATATAGCTTTTCGAATCAGAGTAAGTGTTTAATATATTAAAAGTTCATCAGCTCTGTGATCTTTTCTGTGCTGTGGCACAATGATTATTTTTTGAGAAGCAGCATGAGATGTCATAAACACAGGGTTATGACTTCCCTCAGCTGAAGGAAAAGCTGATTTGTGAGGGAGAAAGCTATTAAAAAACCCAGCATCTTTAATAATAGCAAGAGGAATAAAGAAGGCTGCTATCTAAGGAAATTGTTCTTCTATTAATGTGTTTAGGTTGTGAGGGTGTTTTTAATGCACTCAGTGTGAAAGGCTGCTTCATAGGAAATTGAAGGAATTTCTTTGGTTTCTTCTATTTTTTTTTAATTTTTAAGAAATTCTTTTGTATTTTTCCATTTTTCCTATTCATGGAAATTGTAGATAAAAAGGAAAGGTAGCTGATTTTATATAGCCCACATTAGTCATCATGTGTTTGGAATAATGTAACATTGACATCATTCAGTAATTCTGAACAAAATAATATACTTTGAATCCAAAAACTAAAGGCCAAATCCCAGGATTTCTAGAAGAGCTGTGAGTTATGGATGTGTGTTATGGTTCCTTTGAACAAGGACTAAAGCAAGGCACACTATTCATGGTAAATACTTTATTTGGTTTATTTTATTCAGATTTTATATGTGAATTTTTTTCACAGTATGAGATTTTTGCCTATTAATTGGCATGTTCAAGTTTGTGTGAAAAAAAAAACCCAACAAACCAAGAATATTTTACATCAAGATGTTTTAGCCTTTTATTCCAAAACTGATTCCTTCAGCTAGTTAATATTTCTTTTTGCCAGCATGAACACGAAGGCACCAAAAATCATCAGGCAGAGTACTCTCTGTAGGCAGAAGAGTAGAAGGGAATTTTAGCTGCTCCATTGACTGATAAGGTGAATACTCTCACGGCTGCCTGCACACCCCAGGGATCGCATCTGGGTTGTGCTTACACTGCTGCACAGTGGACTCTGCCAGTGCTAAAGGAGGGGAGAGGAACCACACAGCTGAACAACTACAGTCTTCAACGGAAATAAGCATTTCCACTTTATTGTTTTAATTTTTTTTTCTATCTGTCCTTTCACTTGGTTTCCAGAAAATCGGCTGATTTCTTGGACACATTTTTTGCAAGATAGGATTTGAGGAGAGATTTACTCAAATGTTTGAAGGAGAAAAGAGTTTAGCTGGTAGAAAAAGGCTTACATGGCTGAAGTAAAAGGAACACTTGCATTTATGTTGACAGAGAAGGAAAAAGGGCTGGTATATACATCAAGCTGGGAAGGTAGTGCATTTGCTTTTGGAGAGAACAGTGTACATAAGCAAAGAAAATCTAGAGCTGAAAGCTGAATGTGCTATACATGACAATATATTATAAGTAATAATGTAAATTTATAATCTTTATTACAAATTAAAATATAAAGGTACCATTAAAATTTCTGTGATATATATATTTATATTTCTCATAAAATTCCAGAACGAAGCTTATTTATATTCAGTGGTCAAAATGAAAAGCTACAAGTCCCCCCACCTCACTGAGAACTATTCATCAATGTCCAAAAAGTGTCAGTTTCTGTGATTATAGTTTTGAGAAGTGCTGGGAAGGCATCATATACCAGCCATTTTTGATCAATGGTTATATTGCCTTCAGTTATAAACTACAGAAATTCTTTTTCCAGCTGCAGGAAGGAACTTACCATGAAGCAGCTGCTATCATAAGATTTTCATCTGAATTTTTGCTGCTCCCATTTTAGCACACAGCCTTTGGATAACATTTGGATAATCAATCTTTTGGCTGCTTATCTAAACCACACCCAATGTGTTGAGATTTGCCCTTCACTACTGATGCAAATTTGTTTTATTAGTCACATCAGTTAGAGTACTTTTAATTATCATCATTATTCAGTAATAACCTCATGTCTGACAAGAGAAAGGATACCAATGGATATTGAACCTCTTATCCAAGAATAGGAAGGTTATTGAGTGAGATCTATTTTAGGAAGAGCAAAAGAGCAGATGAAAGGCAATATTCAAAGCTCTTCCTAATAGATTTATAGCTTAGCAATAGATTAATACTATAAAGATAAACACTTGTGGATACCCAATTCTGGTACTACTTTCCTGGTTTTGGATACCATATAAATGTGGATATTTATAAAAATTTTACAAAGAATACAGGCATTTTTAAAGTCACACCTCCAGTACTTCTAAAGTTTCATTTGAAGCACTTGATTAAAAAAAAAAAATTACTGAGGACAGGCTTTCTCCATGGGAGTACAATGAAAGAATCGGCAAAACCAATTTCACTCTAATTTGAGAATGCAGTGGTAATACCTCTCTGCTGATCCTGATCTGTCTCACCTTGTACCCTACTGTGTTAGAGATGGGGAAAGTATCTGTTTGAGCACATGTCTAATGGGCTTGAATGGTGTAGGACTGAAACCTATTCTGGTAATGGAGCTTTATAAAAGGCTCTATGGTCCTTGAACCTGGCACTTTTCCAAAGCAGAGGGGGCACTGTTGTGGCTTACTTGTCATTTCTGTGCACTAAATAAAAATGAAATCAGACTCCAAAGTAGCTCCTTCCCAGATCACCTTTGAAAATCACAGAGGCCTACTAGCAGGGAGCAGCAATGGGGGAAATTGGAGGCCAAAGGGTTTATTCCAAATATACTGCAGAGCTCCCATGGGAAGTAGAAGAGAGCAGCTGAACTACCACAGGGCATAACAGAACAGTCAGTAGGAAGGAGAGTGTACAAGTCATTAATGCTAGAGGTGACCAAATTAGTGTACATAGGTTTAAATGTGATAAGTTTCCTTTCTGTTTGTGAATCATTAGGAAATGGTTTGTCAAAAGCTGGTATTTCTTGCTGTACACAACACACAAATTTGTGCAGCTAAAAAGGAATGAAGTCCAGTCTAAGTATGTGCATTGAAAAGGGTATAAACTTTTGCCATTTTTTTTCTATTTCAGAGAGGTTTTAAATAGCAGAAAAGGCAAACTGTTCCCAACATGGCACATTGCAACAATGCTTTTCCCTTGCTAGGCAGTGAAGTTCCAGTCCTGCTAGCACTGGATTCAGTGGAATGAACCATGCCCTGAAGGTGATCTTGCTGCATACTAGCCTTCACCATCACACCATGCAAAACAAGAGGAGCTCAGCACCTCATCTGAACACATGCCTCCCTCTCCCACTTTTACAGACACCTCCCTGAACTTCAGGAATTCTTTTTTATATGTTCTAATGGCAAATCTGGACTACACCAAATACTTTACAGTGTTTTTGGACAGCAAAGCAAAACAAACCTTAAGGTCAGAGTCCAGGAAGCAGAATGCTATTATCAGCCCTGTTCATTTGGCTAGTCAGAACTAAATGTTATATCCTCCATTGCTTCAGATCATAGGGATCATGGATAGTCATGGATCATCACCAGACTACCCTGACCATTCAGAAAATAAACTTTCCTCCATGCTGCTCTTTTTCTCTTTTTCCTATAAACTGGCAAGTTTTTGTGGACAGTTACTGCATTCAGGGAACCTATTAATTGAAAATGACAACTTCAGGGGAAAAAAACCAGGTACATTTCAGTCCAAATGGGAAGAATATTGGTTTTCGTTTTGAAAAGTTAACCATTTAAAATAACTGAAGTGACGATTAAAAAAAAAAAAAAACAACCACCATTTCTTTAATGTTAAAAACTTGAATAGTTGAGTTACACATTTTATTTAGGTCAAAACAAACAAAAATTTTTGGGTTCTTTTTCCTTTCCTTAAACCAAGAAAAAATACTTAGAAAACTCCAGTACTGCTGTACTTTTAACACTGTCTAGTGTCAAAAGAACTCACAGACTGAATGTCCCCTCATATGACAAAAGATGGAATTTTATACCTGCTAGCATTAAGTTGACCCTTTAGTACAGATGGAGCTAAATGTTACAATACCATGTCAGTGTTCTTCCTTTTGTCCTATCTGCATTAATTGAGGAGCCCTTTTGAAGAAATGAGTGTGGTGCCAATTACCACAAAAAATGTGTGAAACTCTGATTCATACCTGTGATTCAGGGGACCATACTTACATTCGGTTTCTTTGAGAGCAAAAAATCAAGGGGAGATTGACGTTTTATTCCCCCTCTCTTCTAGATGGAAGTAAATTAGTACATTATCCACCTCTCAACTGACTCATAGAATTCTTATTTCAGATCATAATGTTGTGCTCTTTGTGACAGAGACAGGGTTATTTTTTACAGGGCTCTGTGAAAAAAAAATCATGAGCAAACCTTTAACTCCATTAGGTTTGCCTGCTGTTGCATTTTGTTAGCATTTTGCTGTACTGACCTTTCTAAACAGAGTCAGCAATTTGCATGAAAATTAAGGCTCTGGACATGATCCCCATTCCTGAAGTAGTGCATGAAATACTGCTCTACCACTGACTTGTGAGCCTACAAGCCATTTTCTAAGGCACTGCAGAAAACACCATTACAGAAAGAGACTGGGAGTGGAGAATGGAGTAGTAAATAATGTTAGAAGACTGGTAGAGGAAGAGAACATTAATTTTTTAGCCCACTTGTTTTTTTTTTTTTTTCAGTTATATTATTAATCTTACTTTGTTTAAAAGCAAACTCTAGCTTTTCCCATTAGTTCTTGATTTTAGTGACCACAGATGCCTGGTGTTTAACCGCAGATTCAAATGCAATGAAGGAACTCAGTCACCTTTGCCTTTCCTCACTCCAATTTATTTCAAATGTAGCAGTTAGAAGCAGAAAAATCATTGAAAAAACACACAAGCACAAAGGAAATGCAGGGCAGGAATTAAGGTCAATGATTATCTTTTGCTTCTACAGTCATTTTCACCTTTTCAAAATGAGCCCAAATTGGTGCTAAATCACTATCAAGGCCAAGCAGTCCCCATTCATATCCACTTCACACTCACACAAGTCACTCTATGAAGATGAAGGTACTCGAGGATCAGGGCCCTAATCTCTTTATCCTAGTCAATTCATGACTTGCCTTGGACAAATTGCCAAGCTGCTGCCCACTCCTGCTGAGCCCGCAGAGGGCTAAGCCATGCTGTGAATGGAACATATGGCCCTTCTGACAGCACTTAGGCTGTAATCAAGTCTCAGCATGACAGAAGGGTATCTCTTAGATCCATTATATATAGACTGCAGCTCAACCCTTCCTGTTTGTTGCTCTGTCCTTTATAAACTACGAAGGATTTTAAGTTCGATAAGCAGGGCACACATTCCTGGGCATCATGGTCTGAAACATGCCACGGCTTTGTGCTCACAGCAATGCTCTGCAAGCATGGCAGACCAAGTTACTAAGCCTCAGCTTTCTGCAAACACTGTATTACTCAAAGGGACAGACACTGACAGCCCTTCTGGATTCTGAGGAGTCCCCAGTTTACCAGACAAAGACAGTCTTTTGGTGGTGGCGACAAAACTGCACACAGGATAAGGTCTCAAATTTGAAAAAAACAGGTGAAAATCCTTATGTCACAAGTATAGAGTCATAGAATCATAGAATGGTTTGGTTGGAAGGGACCTTAAGGATCATCTAGTTCCAACCCCCCTGCCATGGGAGGTTATACCTTTCCAGAGTTCTGTGGCTTTGCCTAGCCGGAATTGAATGCTAAATTCCCAACTGTCAGAAAGGCCATACTTTTTCTGGCTGTTGGGAGAGGACGTGTTCAGAGTTCAGCTTTCTATGTGATTAAACAGATCTTATGGCTGGCTAATATTGAAGGTTCCCAAAAGCTTGTAGGGGTTTTTAAAGACAAGCCACAAGGAAGGATGAAGGTCTTTTCCATATGGACACCTTCTGACAGCTGGACATTAAAATTACCTATGTTCTTCCTTCACAGAGATTCTAGTTGGGGCTAATGGGCAGTTTTGGTGGTATTTCCTTTGGACAACATCTGGAGCAGAGTGGAAAGGAAGTAATAGATTTTTCTCCTCAGACTAGTCAAATATGATGAATGTGCCCTGGACTTTTGAAGGTACTGTACTTCTAAGCATCTTGGTGTCTAGTCCAGATTTCCTTCGGTTTCCTCTGCATGATGATGAAGCTTTGTACTGCCTTTTGCTGTGGGCTGTGGCCAAAACCACAATGTTGCAGATAAATAGAGTTTTCTTTCTCCTTTTTCTATACAAGCCTGCACTGGTAGTACAAGTTCTATTAATTGCTCCTGAGGGTTTCAAAAGATGAAAGAAATTATGTCCTATCCAAACAAAAAAATAGTAATGATACCACACAAGTAGATAAGGCTGTCAATTTAGTACAATTAACTATCCATTCTGCAATACTATCATTTGATGATCTATTTTTACAAGGTAATCCAAAGGAAAAAGGAAAATATTTGCAATAAAACAAAGGGATCAGAAAGGAATAAAAAAATTATGGGGAAGAAATAAAGCAATGGTGCACTTAAGGGGATAAAATTGAATAAATCATGCAGAGGGACAGTCCACACTGATGCCATATGTCAGATAAAACTAACCACAGTCATACCTGCATGAAGCTGTCTGACTACTGGTTGAAGTTAGATCATATGAGGCAATGATAAGCTCTTTTAGAAAAATATCTAAGGGTCTCAGAAAAATATTTGTAGTGAGGAGTTCAGAGAGAATTTCTCTTTCTGCAAGTACTTGTGTCTACATTACTAGGAGCCATTTGAAGTACTAACCCTGAATAAGGCCTCAAAGTAGAGATGTTTCAAAGGACTTTGTGCAAAACTGAGCACTTGGTGTCATAAAAGTTAGATTTGTCATGGTGAGTTTGCCCAGGGGTGCCTGTTCAAACCCGGACTTTAACAATTAGAAGGTGCTTCAAGAAGTCAAGGAATAATCCCAAGAAGCTCAGAAGGATCACAAGAAACTTTTTCAAAGCTTCTGTGGCCAGAGGCCATAACACAGAATGAGAGTGGTTCTTGCTTATTGGTGACTGACAGAACTGATGCAGATTTTGACCACATCAAATAGGAATAATGAAATGTATTGCTAGTGCTTCCAGGCTCAGGCCAGTTTCCCTCCTTGTCCTCCAAATATGACCTTATGGAAAAGGTGAATATGCAGGGCAGGGGAGGAGACAAAACTCCCATATAAGCTATTTGTTTATCCCAGCTTTCTGGATGACTCTAATAAAGATTGTTTTAACACTCCAGGGGAAAGAGCAAG
Organism: Peucedramus taeniatus; assembly: GCA_013400575.1. Taxonomy (NCBI): domain Eukaryota; kingdom Metazoa; phylum Chordata; class Aves; order Passeriformes; family Fringillidae; genus Peucedramus; species Peucedramus taeniatus. The sequence continues at coordinate 9,292 of WBNO01029171.1, forward strand.
TGGATGAAGCCACAATTATACAGCAAAATGGGAACAGAGACATTAATCTGTTTTTTTATGTGGTGATCACAAATGACAGATCTGACCTTTCATGAACTGCAGTTATGGGCAGGTCTGCACAGCCTAAAATTGGATTGGACAGCATGTCTGCTAGAGCTAATAATGCTGCTGGTACTTGTCAGTGGCCATGTCACTCCTGCTCTTGTAAACTCTGAGCATAAACTTTGGTCTGGGGAAACTTGGTGACCCTCAGAGGGACAAATTCATAAATCCATACCAATATAAGACGTCCACTGGTGAATTTTGATCTGTTGAGATCTTTTGAGGCAATTTTGTCTGGGTGAGAATGCTGTGATGTGAAGTTATTGATAGAGTTAGGTAGCTGAGGAGTTCCTTTTTTTGAAGAGGGACCTGAGTCTCTGTAGAAAGATCAGTACCTGGAAGAAGTGCTTAGAACAGAGGGCTGTTTCTATATTTGATAATTTGAGTTTTACCTCTTACAGGAGGAAGTGGGAACTGATGCAATATCAAAAGATTGATGTATAGACATCCCATATTGTACATGAAACAGAAGTTATTTCTACCAAAACTGAAAAATACCAAAACCAGCAAACCTTCAAGGAAATGTGTTGGGGGAAGAAATAAAAACAAGCAAGTTATTTTGAGAAAATATCTGGAAGAAATAATTTATGGAACTTTGAAATTATTTTCTGGTCAGCATAGTTTTCTACTTTTCAATTAGTCCCACTTTTCATTACAAGGCAGTACCTTTCCCTAAAATGCTCCAATACGCAGTCTGAAATGTATATCTCAATGTAGACTCTTTTTCCATTGCTACAGTCTTTGAAATTGCCTTCAGCTTCCTGTGGGTTATACATGATGGGTTCCAAACTGCCAGACTGGATTTGAAGAAGGTCTTACAAATTCAGTAACTTGCAGCTAAAATGGCAGAGGACTTAACAGTGAAGCTTGCATACATTCATCTACTGACAGAACAGTGTCAGGAGTCAGCAACTGCTTCTAAGAAACTTGCTCAGTCATTAGAGAAAACAATGAAGGGGAAGTTGGTCAGGGGCTAGATTTGTATATATACTTTAAAAAACTATGTAGAACAGTAAACCTAATCATCGATCCCTACTTAAAATGTGTTTTTGCAGCTGTCTCCAATTATTGTATGACAGACGCAACTGTCATAAGATTTTTGCCTATTTATGGATTAAGTATTTCATCCATCAGCAGGATAACTCTCTCTACACAGTACCTCTTCATGTTAAAAAAAAAAAAAAAAATTGCATATCCAACCTGGGACATAGCTGGTGTAGTTGTCTCCATACCATTGCCAAGTTTGCTTTATAGAATAGAATCGCAGAATCATTTAGGTTAGAAAATACCTTCAAGACAGTTGAGCCCAACCTTTAACCCAGCACTGCCAAGTCCTCCACTAACCCATGTCACTAACTGACACATTTACACGTCTCATAAATCCCTCCAGGGATGGTGACTCAACCATTTCCTGGGCAGCCTGTTCCAGTGCTTGAAAATGCTTCCTGTGAAGATTCAATCTAAACCTCTCATGGCCCAGCTGTAGGCCATTTCCTCTTGTCCTATCATTTGCTGCTAGTGAAGATTAGGCTCATCCAATCCGTCAGCAGTTTCTCTAGGAGGATGCTGTGGAAAATGATGTCGGAGTTTTTACTGAAGTCTAGATAGGCAACATGCACAGCCTTTGCCTTATCCACTGAGTGGGTCATACTGTCATACAAGGAGGTTTGTCAAGGAGGATCTGCCTTCCATGAGGCCATTTTTTCTGGGCCTGGTCCCCTTGTTGTCCTGTGCCAGGCAATTGCACTCAAGGTGACCTATTCCATGATCTCCACTGGCACTGAGGTCAGACTGAAGTGCCTGCGGTTCCCCACATCGTTCTTGTAGTTATCACAATGGTTAGCCTCAAGCTAGCTTGGACCTCTCTGGATATCTAGGACAGCTATAAATGATGGAAAGTGGCTTGGTGAGCACTTCTGTCAGCCCTCTGATTCAACAATACAAGACTACCCCACTGCTTCTCCTTCTTTGCCTCTCCCTTCCCAGGTGTCTTTAGACATCCATTGCAGCACTCAGTTGTGCAAGTCAGCCCAGATTTCTGTGAAGGTAACTATGTCATAGTTTAACTGCTGCACAGTGACTCCTAGCTCCTCTTGTTTGTTGCTGCACACATTGGTGTAGATTACATGATGATTTATACTTTTTGTTACCATGAAAAAAGAAATAAAAAACAAACACACGGTATTTATATACCCCAGTTAAAAATGTTGCTTGGCTTAACTGTCTCAACATTGCTGCTAGTATTGTGAATATCTCTTCCCCAGGCTGGCATCACTACAGCAGCAAAACCATTATGAGATGCAGTTTTGCCAATGTAAATTTGTTTTTTGCTGGCTTTGCTTATCATGTTTGAAAGCCATTTTTTTTTGAAAAAACAAACAAACAAGCAAAAACTAGCTATTGGTGGATGCCATATTTTTGCTAGAGCTAGAAGAATGTAGATGAGCTTTTGAAAGAAATCTTGCAAAAAAAAAAAGCATATGAATGTGTTTTCACTCTGGAACAGAAAGCAATACTCCCATCCATTCTAATTCTGCAAAAGTATAATGCTTCAGGAGAAGAGGGCATGCGTTCAATAAAATTCTTTTCCTTGTATGACTGAGAAAATTTAGGCCTAAACAAGTTTCCAAAAATAAAGTATTTTGAATTTGTATGGGATTTTTATACTACATAATTTAAAATATCTGTTTTCATTAAGCAGTCAGTCCTAATAAATGTTCCCCTGAAAGACAATATCTTCATTCTCTTTCTCCTTCCTGACTCCTGCTTCTGTGCTCATCCATCTACACTATGCTGATTTTGCCTCTATGTACATTTATTTGGAAAGATTCTTTTTTTTTATCCTTCCTCCTTACCTTCCCACCCAAAAGTTAATTTGTATCATTTTCAAAGAGACCTACATGCAGTACAGCTAAAAACAAACATGGCAAGTAGTTGATCTGCTTGCAACAGGTAAAAATGTTCTAATTTTTCTGGCTGTCCTCTGCATCTCCACTAAATGATTAAAGACTGTATTTTAGTCCTAAATTTCTAAAATAATATCTCATTTATGTTTTCCCATTAGAGATGGAAGTTCCACCTATTTGTCATTAGAAATTTGTCAGCCAGTCAGTTTGTGATAGCTGTAGAGAGCTGAGATCAGCAAAATTAAAGCTTTTATTTTTGTATTTTTAATAAATTTCTACAGGAAGAGAAATAGCATATTGCATTAAGGAAGAGTTTTATCTTTGTAACATTTTTTTCTCATTATCAATTTAGTGGTTAATTTTCTGAATTTAAATTCATCTTCCTTGAGTTTATCTGCCACAAGAAAAATAAATGCCCTAGGTATTGTTACTTTTGTTTGGCACATCTTAGTGTACACTTTATGGACTGATGTGCTAATTTTCATTAGTTCTGTTGAAAGAAGACAGTTTGGCATGTGGCCTCTGTAGTTCAAAGCCAATTATTTAAAGTTTAAAAGAAGACAAAAATTGTGCTTCATTTCTATATAAGTCCAGTCATTTAGTAACACTATGATTCTAAATGGCGTGAGTGCAAAATATACATCCCTGAGATATTTGGGAAGGAAAGTCTGCATTTTGGATAACTAGTCCACTACTGCTAAAACTCATATCTGAATTGACACTGGGTAAGGAATACTGTATTTCCTTATGAGTATTTGCAAGATGGGGAGAAATTGCAGACAACAAATTATGATGAAAAATAATTTTAAAAGAATTGTCTACAGAACAAAAATTCTGACTTGTGAAGTAACGTGTGATAGCTTGAGTCAATGATATAATTTAGTTTTGACAATTTCAACCTGTTTCAATTTGATTATTCAGAAATATTTCACTGTTTCTACCCTAAGTTATATTTTGAACTGAAAAATAATTTCACCTGAAATAGAACCAGATGAACCAATGAAGAGGAAAACAACATGTCATATTTTAATATATATTTTGCATTAGAAATTTGCTTGATTGGAATGAGTACTATTCTATAGTGTTTTAGATTTAAAAAAAACCCAGAAAACAACAAACAACAATTCCCAATTCCTTGTATTATCCTCTATTTCTTATTCTATGAGGGAGTCAAAGGCAGTCTCCAGGAAAAAGGGTCTGCCTGCCTAATTTTTAAATGTTGCAACAGATACTTTTAAATTAAGTTCAGCTATGAGGAAGTCTTACTTTTCTTTCTGAGATGATCCTTGCTGTGCCATCTGCAACTGAAGTTAAAAACATGCAGTGAGTGGAAATAGAGTTCCTTCACTTCTTGGGCACATTACCCTTTCTGTATCATCCAAACATTGTCATTCTGTGCTGTCTGACAGCACCATCTGGTTCAGGATATAATATCTCAGATCTGGCCATTTCTAGAGCTAGATGTGCTGCCACCATATATAACGTGAGTCACTTTTGCCTTTGTACTACATCTTCTGAAATTATAATGCTGAGGCAGCATCTTCAGATGATCCAAAACCCCAGACTGTTTAAATAGAAGCAATGAATAATTCACATCAGAAACAGAGAAAAGCAAACAAACAAAAGTCAATGGGCATCTCCTGGTTAGCTGGGAAAGAGGGGGATACACAGTATGCTCTGCTGTTGTTGTCAGAGAGTACAGAATAACCTTTGCCATGTGAGGAGAACTCTCTGGAGCTCTTCTAGCAGTGGCAGATCATTTAGAGCATCCCTGGTTCCATATGCCCCTTCTCTAATATGTCACCCAGAAATGAGCCATAGCACACAAAGCTCTCTTCCTACAGGTACAGCCTTCTGGGAATCATAACTACTAGATATAAAGCCAGTTGTTTAGTGTAGAATTGCACTGTGTGTTTTGGACTGGGGCAATATTATCTAGCTTCCTAATTAGGAAAAAAAAATACTCATAATAGTGGTTCTTCCATTAACAGGCTGGAAAACTTTACTCTGGGAGATGAATGGAGAAATTCAGTGGAACACTCAAACTGCTTTGCACCACTTTCTGACAAAAAGCATCCATAAATCTGATTTTATGTGGCGGTAGCAATAAGCTTCTGACTGCTTTGTCTCATTAGAGTTGTGGGAAGAAATTGGAATATGTCTCTAGCCTGGCAAACTAGGCCCTCTACCTGTAAATTATTAAACCTTATGTGTGTCAGGTGTGCTTGGAAGGGAATAAGGCAGGGAACAGAGAGAAATAGAGGTTGCATTGTTAGGTGCAGAAGCCAGAAAAGAGATCAGATGATGACAATCATTTTTTGTTTTGCTTTAGCTTTATCTGCTTATTAGGAAGCATAGAATAACAAAACTACCTTTTAGAGGTCATGGTAACACTAGGAAAAAATGCATTGAGTGCACAGGCAGCTGAGTGAAATGTAGAATGTGTGCTGACTAATATGGGCATTGGTTTTTGAGAGATATTCATATATAGAAAGTCATGCTCAGTCCTAAGATATCAGTTTTTCATTGTATTGGAAATAGAAAAAAATGCACACCAGAAACAGCAAATACAGGGATTTGGATCAAATTATCTGGATTTTTGTGCATAAATACTGGTTCTGCTGGTACAGCAGATGCACAGCATCAGTAAGATTTTCCAAAATATCAGTATTGCTGAATCCTAATGGCTCCACCTACAAGAAATCTCTTCACAAGTATCATGCACTACCATGAGTTCCAGGATCTCTAACCCACACCTGACTTTTTGGGGGTGCCTAATTGACCCTGACACCTCCATGCGTCATGGAACAACTCTCCCGTGGGTTTTATTTGAGATTATTTTAGACAACCAAAATCTGACTCCAGGTTACATCTTTCATTGCATTTTTTTCAGGTTGACTGAGCACATGCTTTAGTACACAGTAAGTGAGGAGAAAAACAATAAACAATTAAGCAAAAACAGAAGCAGTTAAATGTTAAAGATCTGAATAACTGCAGTGACTGAGAAAAATGAAACAAATGAAAGCATCTGATATAAAATTGAATTGCAAGCACCGGACAGTGAAGGGCCTGGATTGTGACTGTGTCATATTAGAAGTCTGAAAAAGTATGTGCCCTCACATTGTTATTTTAAAAGTACTCCAGAACAAGGGCAGTCATCTACAAAGATATTAGTCTCTATAGCATAATATCAGGGATTTAGCCATTAAGTGCCATTGGGAGCGGTACTGTTACTCCTAGGAAAGGTGTCATTACTGCCCATAGATAAAAGAGTAAAAATCTCAATTTATCTTCTTCATGGTGCTATTCAGCAATCAGTTTCTTTTCTACTTCAAAATCTGGATTAAATGAGGCACAGCTGGAGGACAGAATGAAGGGACTGGCTGCTCTGAAACTGTTGGGAAGAGGCATGGAAGAGGTAGCTAGGGACTCACACTGCTCCAGAGGATGCAGTTAGATGGCCTAGTTTCTGGCAGAAAATGAAGACTATCTGTATTACATATACATCACCACAATGTGTCACCTCAAGTTTGAAGCTCTATGGTCTGACCAAGCATTCATTTGCTACAGTTTCACATGCTTGTTGTTCACTGAAACAATAAAAAAAAACGAACTCCTGCCATTATAAAATTTTCATTGATACAACAAATACAGAAATATTCCTTTAATATACCAGCATGCAATGATTTGTAACGATATGTGAGCACAGAAAGGATGACTGACCAGTGGCAGAGTGAACTCTAGCCGTGTGATTAATTTCAGACATTAAATCCTTATAGCTCTCCTGTATCCTCAAATCAAACCCCCATGCTTTCCACATTGCTCACTAGACACAGATAATAACATGATCATTTTGGAAGTTCAGTCTCGCCTGCAGGCAAGAACTTGTCCCATCATAGCAGAAAAAAAAGTAGCACAGTAGGACCTTCACTTTCAGGAACAGCAACAGGAATTGTCCTTGTGAAACAACAGCTCTTTATGTGTGAGCTTAAACGTGGATATTTCATTTCTATGAATGCCATTCTCAACTGTGTGTATACCAACCTAGATATATAATGAGCATAATCATTCCTCGCAAATACTGAGACATAGTTCCAGAGAAAATATTTCCAATTTGGAAACATTTCACGTAGTCACTATGAATAACTAGAAGAGGAGAAGAACTAACTAGAAGAAAAAGAGGAAATAGCACTGATTTTTCCCAAATCAACCTTTTGATTACTTAACTAACACTTCTAACATGTATAACATGTAAAGGAGTTCCTTGTGTGACAGCAGACACTGCTGCTTAGGCAAGGATCTGGGACTCTCCATCTATACTACCTATCCCTGTGCTCCCTATTCCAGCTACTACCTATACCCTACTCCAGCTATTACTTGCAAAGATAAATACTCCAGTACAAACAAAAATACTGTAATTGGTCAGAATGTGAAAGAACATAAAATCCTATAAAATATATCAACACAGCAGTTACATTTCTTAAAACACTTATTTTCTTAATGACAGAACTGTATCTGTCAGTAACAAACTTCCCTCTCCCCCCATTTGGCAATAAACTACATTTACTGTGGTGGAATCTGGCTACCAGTGACTGGATGCTTTATAAATATAGAGCTAGATGAATTAACTAGATTAAATAGATAGATGTAGGATATTTGGGCTGAAAAGCCATGAACCCTTACTTAAGGGATTTGTCCTATAAATTCGTCTGAACCAGATTACTTTGTAATAATGGTTTATAGCTATGCAGGCTGTAAATCAAAGAACTATTGGCTTGCACGAAAGATGAGGGATGAATCATATTGTGTTATAAAGAAACACATAATACCCAGTTGTTCATTTTTTAATTTGCTACATGAGGAAAAAACCTTCGCTCTTTGACTTCAACTCTGCAATGAATTGCAAAATGGCAAAAAGAAATATAAAGATCTTTGGTCTTTGGCATTAAATAGGCTTTAAGGTCTTCTTGATGAACCGTTAGTACCTGCAGGCTACATGCTGCCTCAGTGGGATTCTGGTGCACTCATTTGCTATATTACACTCAAATACAGTAACCCTTACGTAGTTTAAATGCAGCAGCCACAGTGCTGGGGCAGGGTGCAGGCAGGGGTATGAGCTGATCTGAGCCCAGTTGTATAGGAAGAAGATAATATCGGAGGAGTCATCTCAGAAATCACATTATTATGTATAGCAAAAGCCCATATGCTGCTTGAAGCAACTACTTCCATCAATTTATAACTGATAGCATTCTAAATGCAAACAGTAGGGAAAAAACCCAGTTGTGGAGCGGTAACAACAAAGCCCAGGCATGAGATCTTTTCACGGAATGCTATGAGCTTGTGGCACTTAAGGACATTGTTTAGAGATAGACTTGACAATGCTGAGTTAATGGTCAGACCCAATGTTCTTAGAGGTCCTTTCCAACCTGAGTGGTGCTGTGATTGTCTGTCTGATTTTCTGAATACTCGTTCAATGTTGTGGAATATTTGATGTTCATTCCTCTTTCGTTCTTCCTGTGAGAGTCAGACATTTCGAAGGTTTTGGGCTTCTGCATTCTATATTTGGGGGTAGGGTGTTGTGAATCTTTGGTGATTCACAGTCTGCTGCTGTACACTTGGGTGAGGGTGAGGACAGGCTTGCCCGTGAGGATGAGGTGGCCCATGCCACCAATCATCTCAGGTCACCAGCATTGCGCTGCTGTGCTCAGTCACTAGACCTTGTCCGATTGCCAGAGTGTCCTGTACCCACCCCTCTGTTGCTGTCATGTAGGCAAGTTTTGCCCTCAACTTGTGCTTATAACCTGAGTCAGACATTTTGATATTAATTGTATTTTGTTACCCAGACAGAAACAATTCATGTGTGGAACCCAAAGTTTCCCTTGACCCAGTGCTTTCCAGACCTCAGGTAAGGATCTCTCTTTAAATAATTCTCTGTAATATAGGCATAACTAGCTGGAACTGTTAGGACATAATGTGTGAATGAAGCACATTTTAGTTTATTATATAGGGTCTACAGGGTTTGTCCCATAAAATTATTATATTTTAAATTAAAATTTTCAATTAAATGGATCTCTCTCCTTGAAGTAGACTTTATTAATTCTTTCCTCCATTATTCTCAGATTAAAAGTATGCTGACTATTTCATAAATGATTAATTGTTTACATCAAATTGTTAAGTATTTTTGCTTCTCTCCTTATCGTTCAGCTAACCTTCACATATGGGGTCCTCATTTTTAGAATAAGCTTTTAATTCGTGAATTTGTGTTGTTTGCATTGGTATATTTTTGACAGACAATCCTTTATTCAAGAAAGCCACTTAAAGAACATTACAAACAGTTGCTAATTAGGCACCATAATAGTCTTAGGCCCACAAAATTAGCAATATGCAATTAATAGAATGAGCTGTCACTCATTATTGAAGGCTTAATATGTAGCAAAGCAGCCAAATAAAAGGATATGATGGTGTTAAATTGTTGACACTATGTTGGTAACCTAGGTGATGGAGTTAGGCACAAAACCTGCACTTGACAAGGATAGTGGGGATGACTTTTTCATTTGCTGCGTAGACCCACATGTCCAAAAAGACAGTAAACTGGCTTCTATTCTGTTTTACTCACATGCCAAATTGGAGTGACATTATGTGAATGTTGTAATGGTGCTGATAAATGTAGTTTCTATGTGCTTCAAGAACACCCACTTATTCTTTCACTTAAGACCTTGTTTAGCCATGATAAATGGACTGGGAGTCATCTTCAAAAGTCAGTGAGATTAAATAATCTAACTGAAAAACACTGCTAAAATTTGAGATGGCTGATATAATAGCCATATTTTCAGTGGTATAAATTTCACCCAATTCACTTAGACTGGTGGGATTTATTGTGCTTTTATTCCTCACCTCGCTTTCCTTTTAATATATGCATAATCAGTCTGTATGATCAAAACACTGTTGCTCAGGAAGATTAGTCAAAGCATAAGGTAGAGTAACGTATTAGATATACATAGGTTAGAAACATGTTCCTCCTCGAGGAAAACATTTTCATCAGTTCTTTTGCATTTCTCTTATATTTCTCATTGACTTTAAAAGCTTGAAAAATGTGTCGCATTATACATTATATATTTTCTCTGTTCATTTATCAAGATCTTGATATGTTACTGCTATTTTTTTAAATTTTATTTTAAATATGGCATTAAAATTCACAAATTATATTTCAAAAGGAACATAAATTCCACAGAAAGGACAGATTTACAGAATTTTAAAGCAAATTTCAAAAGCTCAGCTGTCATCATACCATCCGTTGCAATGAGTATAAATAACTTCCTTTTAATATAGGAAGCATTGGGAGGAGAAAAGAAAAAGATATATGCATAGCAGGAAAACTCCAGGTGCTCCTAGAGTTATTTGGGAAATTTTCCAGTTGAAAATATGGAAATACTGCCACTCAGGCCAGAAAGCTTGTTGCTATGGGGACACAATAACAGAATCATTTGACAACTCGGCAATTGCTAGAGTTGGCAAAGACAACTCTGGGAGAGGGGCTGTTGGATGATTTAGGGTGGGTGTGCACTGGGGATGGATAGGTGGCTAGGAGGAAAAAAGACTGAGAAATTCTTTCAATTTTTCAATCTCTCTTTTATTGGAGTGGGGAGTTGGAGTGGGGTTTTTTTGTCTGTTTTTTTGCTTTTTTTAAAATTTTTGTTTGTTTGTTTTTGGTTTTGATTTTTACAGTGTTTCTACTTAGAAGCTTAAAATCTTTGAAAAAGAAAGAAGACCCATATTCAGACATCAGATAGCTATGCATTCACCCTAGAATGAATATATATTGAAGTGCAAAAAAATTATGCAAGAGCTGGCAAAGAGATAAGGCTGCATAAAAAGCCAATATGATTTTGGCTGTTCCCTCTGAGGAGGCATATCATAAACCAAGAAGATTATAGTTCCTCTGTAGTTCAGATGTGATGGTAGTTAGAATATTATAGCAGCTGCAGTACATAGAGAGTCAGAGATTAACTAGGAAGAATTTAAAACCAGGTAGCAGTAATTATCAAAAACTGGAGGCTGGTTTATAGAGATGAAAGAACTAACACTGTTTAAGTTGGCTGAATGTCAGATAAGATGCATGTCACTAGTTCGCTAATATTTCAAGAGTCTGAACATCAAAGCAGTCAAAGATATATTTAGCTGAATAATAGTATTCTTGGAAGAAATTGGGGGGGAACTGAGGAAAATAAAAACCATACTAGATATAAGGAAAGAAATCCTACTGCTGAGTCTATTACATTAAAGAATGATCACAGTTTCTGAGGAACAGTATTATACAGTTGGAAAGTCCCAACTGACATAGGACAATGCATGGAAAGATGTACATTAGGAAGAAGTTTTAGTATTGTATTTCAGCTGAGAAATATATGAATCCCTCTATTTCTTTTACTGGGAGGAAGTGAGAAAAATCTGGTGACTGCTTTTAGACTGCTTTTTGGACTGCTTCTCTAGATGAAATTAAAGACAACAAGAATTGAAAAGTCATTCTGTGGCAGTGCATGAGGAATTAGAAACGTGTCATATTTGAGTGATGCACTTACACCCAAAAATCCTCAGGGTTCCAATGTTGCAAGAGAATCTAGGGAGAGAAACAATGTCCTAATTCAGTCATAGATAAGGAACAGTGAAGTTTTCTAAACTGCATTGTGGTCTAAATATATTGAAGATTGTGTAATTACATCATTTAGGGTATTTGGGAACGTTTTTTGTTCTGCAACAGTTTTTCAGGGGAGTACTGTCTCTACTGTCTCCACTAAAAGAAAGAAAGGGATGAATGTTTTCTATGTTTTATGGCACAATGTAAATATCAGATGTGTTCATAGATTTTAATCCTTTCCTACAGGCAAGCTGCCTCTGTTTTTCTTCTGTTCTCTTATGATCACGGCACCCAGACTGTTCCCTTTCTCTGTGCAAATCAAAATCAATTAAAAATATCCCCACAGGACTCAATTTTCAGAGAACCTACATATCCACACCTCTAATGGGAGTCAATGATAGCTGCAGGCATGTGGCATCTCTGAAACTCAGGCTCTATAGAGCTAAGTAAAGAAAAACATATGGATTTTTTAGGTAATATACCATGGGAGAAATCTCTAAATAGGCCCTGAAATAATGAAGCTACATGTTCTATACTATAGTCCAACTCACAATCACTAGGCCATCTCACCACAGGGGAAAAAGAGGATATTGAGAGTTATTGAACATTGCCAATTTTTGCTGTGGATCAGCTTGAAGTTATTTAGCACAGATGTTTCTGTAATTGTGACACACTGGGAAAATCCACATGCTCAATAGCCCTCAAACTTGCACTTCCATCTGTGCAGTGTGATGGTCTACAGTTACTGCACACAGCTGCAATATAAAGCACACAGAGCTCTGTCTGGCTTAAGATATGCTGAAAGATTTTTCTTAGCACCATCTGCACTTTTTATCTACTTGTCTCCCTATGGTTCTGTGTTTAGATGCAGTAAAGTTATAAGACAGTAAAATATAAACTTAGTGAAAATAATAACGTGTAAAGAACTGCACAAAATTTAACAGTATGGTTAGAAACCTCTCATGAGGTGAAAGTATGATAGGAATTTAAAAGTAAACTGTGAAATCCATCAGTATTTCTATTTATATTCCTAAGTCAGTTTTGAACTATATTAGTAACAACTGAAAGATAGGATTCTTACTCTAGAAAAAGAGCATGATTTAACCCACAGTGGTGAAAATGATGCTTCTGGAAACTGCTTCCTCATCCTAATACCTTTTTAGACTTTGATCACATTCCAAAAACTACAGGGAAAAAACTCCACCTCTGCTGATTTAACAAACATTTTGGAATCAAAACAGTGTGTTCCAATCTAGAAAATTAGAGAGGAAGACTTCCACTACCTTTGAAATTTAAATAGGCTTGAGTGTTAATTATTCATAACTTATTTGCTCAGTTCAGGCTCAGGATACAAAGAAAAAAGAAGATAATCTTTCAAAATTTAGGCATATATGTGGAGAGACAGAAGCTGTTGTTGGTATTATCCAGACAGGGAGAAAAGCTCTGCTGTCATATTATTTTTTCCCCATGTTGCTGCAGCTGTGAATCCATTATGTATCCCTGTCTAAGGAGAAAGTGGGACTGTTACCTCAGCCCTTGACTTTATAGCCCTAATAGGAGGGTGGACTTGTCATTTAACTTTTTCTCTGCAGTGAGCTGCTGCTTTTGTTCTGCAGCTCCTTCTTGCAATATCCTGATCCAAGTCACTTCTATAGCTGGTTGTTTCACTAGGAAGTGTAACAATTCCAACAAGAGGACACTGTAAAATGTTTCCCATCATGCAGCCATGCTAAATAATGCAAGAGAACTTCTGCACTCTCACATTTAACAGGAACTCTTCAGACCTTGAGAGATTAAAGAAAACCATCTCGCTTCTAAACCAGACTGTAATCTCATATGATTGTCTGGAATGCTCACGGAATTCAGTCCTGTAGAAACCTGGAATATTAATGACAGAATTTTGACTCTTGCTAGAAATATCTTGGGATCTGGGACTGTCAGAACCTCTTTTTTATGTCTTCCTTTTTCCCTTCTTGACTTCTGCTCTGGGAGCTCAACTTCATCATGTTCTGAAAGAAACAGCTAGTTGTACATGAGTGTTGCAGAACCAGCATGTTTCTGGGATATGTTTTATCCAGCCCTTCAATCAAATTATTCTTGTTTCTTTAGATTTATAGATGGTAGAGTTACAGATAGATGCACAGTGTGTAGTCATCCAGCATACTGCACATCTGTTACTGTATTTATGTAACATTTTCTTTCTCTCAGAAATAGAAAAGGGCTTGTGCTGTAGCACATAATATTAAGACACTACTTCCTTGGCTGTAAAAGAAAGTTTCTGCCTAGAGTGCATCAGGACAATCCAATACATAGACATCTTGAGGAATCCCCTGTGGCAGGAAAGACTAAATTTTGTATGCTAATTCCAAACTCTCCACAAAATCTGTGACGATGAAGAATGCTATGCCCTCCATTTTCATATCCTTTCCCTTATGTTATTTTCAAGGTTGAATTCATTATGCCACATTTTCCTTTTTTAATTTTTTTTCCTTTTTTCCTTCTTTCTTTGCCTCTTTGGAATGACTTTGGGGAGCCCTTAACAATACATGTCAAAATGTAAGGGCTGCACTGCATTGTGAACTGTTTCTCTGCTGACTCATCTGCCACAGCTAATCAAGACTTTTTGGTCTACATACTGCAGCATTTTAAACCTTTTAGCAGTAAAGCAGTGCTTTTTGCTCAAAAGCTTTTAAATTATAGCACATGGTGGGTGGCTGATAAGATTTTTTTTTTTAAAGTGAAAACTCTTTTCTTGTTATTGCTACCTGGTGTCATGTTCTATTTATCAAGTCACAAAGTTTTTAGTGTCCGGTACCTTTTTTTCCCTGAGCTTGGGAATAGTTTTTCTATTTAGGCAGCCCCACACCTTTTCAGTTTGGTCCTGTTAGTGACACACAAGCCTAGGTTATTCTTTCCTTGTTCCACCAACAAAGAAGAAAGAAGAACATTGGTCCTCGGTCTGCATACTTCAGGAATGAAGTAGGGGACAGGAAAGATTGCAGGGAATTTTCTGGGTACAACATTTTCAATTCATTGTAGCTCCTTGAGTGAGGAGACAAAAGACCACAAATTCCAAGATTTTCTAGTTTAATGCTCTCCCTGCTGTTCTGAGTTGTCTGTATTGTCCTCTTTTGTCTGGAAGTCCTAGCAAGGACTGTCCAGTCCAGTACCTTCACAGCAACTCACATGACTCGAAATAAATTTTTTGTCCTCACCACTTTGGCAGCTGGGGTAAAAACCACTTTTTGCAAAGGAACAATATGTGCAGCTTGATGAATGGTGCAGTCTCTGTATGTTGCTTCTATAGAATATCTCAGATGCTGTGTCAGTGCTTTGTGTTCTCAGCAGTCTGCCTTTTAGGCAGCTCCTTCCTCCAGGATGAAACAAGATGAATATTGTTTCTTTTGGGATTTGCAGAAACTGTACTCACTGTAGAAGTAAGAATTAACTGTATTTAGGACCTATATTGTGTAAGCTGCTCATTTTGCAGTGATTTTTGCCACCACATTTTCCAGTACTTAATTCTGAAACTTCCTCACTAATTCACTTTTACCATTTGAGGAGTATAATAAAGAGCTGATTTTAGGATTTTATAGAGATATTTGTGTTAAGAAGTACAGCACATGGTCAGTCAAGACTTTTTTTAGAGGGTCTAATATGTACTTCTGATTTTATGCTTACAAAAAAATACCCCAAAGTGGTTATTTTACAGACAAGGAAATTTAAATTCCTATACTATCTAATATATCTCTTTGCTTTTATACTTGAATAGAAGCTATTTCTTGATTTGCTTTTAGTTTAATTGCAAAATGATTATTAAAAATTTCAAGACATTTTTGCAATGATGGGAAATTGGTGGATGTCCCACTCCTTGACGTGTTCAAGTCCTGGTTGGATGGAGCTCTGAGGAGCTTGGTCCAGTGAAAGGTGTTCCTGTCCATGGCAGGGAGATGAAACACAAAAGGTCTTTAAGGTCGTTTCCAACCCAAACCATTCTGTGATTAATCCTATGAATTTTGGAGTAGGAGTAAGTTATAGATGGCATGGTACAAGTAGACTTTAAGTTCTTATCCAGTGAATTACACAGACTCTTTGCTGCTACTTGATACATTTTTCTTACTCAGCTACTCTCTTTTCTCTCTCCAACTTCCTACATTAAGAGTTTGAGAAATTTAAAGATACCTTTGTTTTTTATTTTGAAGGTATTATTTATTTCTGGCTGGTGTCTACTCCACAGAACTATAGTCTTATTTACTTCAGCATCCAGGAACCATGAAATTCTAAGACAAGAAAAGAACTTCAAGAAATCATCTCATCCCTTTTGTTTGTTTAACTGTTATTTAAAGCAAATGCCATTCTTTGGTTCTTTGGTCTTCTCTACTCTGAGCTAAACTACTCGTTTCCTTTAGTCTTTGCCCATAGGCCATGTTTTTAAACCTCTGATCTTTTTTTTTTTTTTTTTTTTTTTGCTAGACTCTGCATTGATCTTTGAGTTTATTGAAGTATACTGCCCAGGACTAGACACAATATTCTAAGGCCATAGCATTGAAGAAAACATTGAACAAAGCAGAGGGATTACTTCACATTTCCTTCCAGTCACAGTTTCTTTTTATACATCCTGCTGTATAGATTGAGGCATTTGCCTTTTTCACAACAGCATGACTCTGTTGACTCATGTTCACTTTGTGACCCTTTACAATCCTTCATTTGTTTTTTCATAGAACTGTCTATAGACCGTTATTCCTCATCCTGTATTTATGTAGTGAATTAATCATGACTAAGTATGTGATCTTGCTTTTAACCCTACTAAATCTTGTAATATATCTGTCCATATCTCTGTTTTTTTAAGATCATCTTGAAGTCTGTCCTTGTCCTCTAACATTCTTTTGGTCCCTCCCAGGAAATGGTATCTGTTAACTTAATACGCCTGGTCTCTTTTCTCTTTAGGTCATTGAAAATATTGAATTGTATCAAAGCCAGAGGAGACAGACCATTAGAATGTATCCTGTTAGGTATATATTTCTGATGAAAAACAAATTGAAGACATAATTACGCTGTCCTAACATACACATATAATGGTTGACTGAGAACTGACAATACGGTTTTATTGTATCAGTTAAGAATTTTATTGTATCTTGTGTTCAAAACATGGATAATAAATATTCTTCCAAAAAGGTACATGCATTTCAGTAGTGAAAAGATTAGCTTTCTAATATTTCTTTCTGTCTATATATGCCTTTATAAGTTTGCCACAGATTTCATCCACGACCTCGAAAAGCATACTATCAAAACTGATGTTGAAATCTATACAATTTTGTGAAACATTTTGTTTCATAAATTGCTATCAAAAAAAAAAAAACCAAACCAAAACAAATAAAGGTAAATTTAAAGGTTCCAAGCAGCTCTAATATTTGTAACTGGACTTCTGATTAAAAAAAACTTTACACTAGGTTACAGAAAGTACAGTGTTATGCAACAAAATAGAATGAAATTGAAAAGAGGAAAAATGGATTAATTTCAAGGAAATCTTTCTGACAATAACATCAATGGCTCTGAGCTCTCATGGGAAGATGTGGAAAATTCTTTGTGNNNTTTTTGCCCATGGCAAGGAGGCTGGACTAGAACTTCAAGGCCCAGACTTTTTTAGACTTAAGCGGTCAAGTATCCAACAGGGACCAGCTGTGCCATGACAGGCAGATGAGCCCATCTGAGGTCACATAGAGAATTAGTGCAGACACTCCACAAGTCTGTAGCTGCTAGAACCAAGGAGCACATGACCTCCATTAGGCACTGAAAAGAAGGGAGTCAATTCTCCTGAGCTCTCTATAGTTCAGTGCCTGAAATTGTCCACAAGGATTAGTACACAGTAGATTTTGGTATAAATTTTTTATTGGTTTCCCACTGTTAGGAATTTAAAGCAATGCTCCTTTTTTTTTTTGTTTGTTTGAGGTAGTCTAGTTTGTATTATAGCATGTTTATTATAAACCTTCACACAGAGAGAAAAATCTTCACTATTTAATTTTAAAGAAACATAATTCCTCTTTGAGGACAAAGAGAGTAATGAACACCATATCAATAACTATAGCTTGAAGAATCTATTTTGAATATGTGAAGGAACAGAAAACAAATAAGATTTTTTCATAAATGTCTGTTACAGGTTGTTGTCAATTTTTCACTTTATTTACTCCTTGCAGCCAACAGCCCTACTCTTCCTACTCTTTATATGTTATTTTGTATTGGTAGTAGAAAAGAACTAGAGAGAGAACAAATCACATGTGACAGATAGTTCACTTAATGTGCTATTAGGAAAAGTATTGCAGAAATGAGGACTATTCAGGACCATACAGTGGAAAGTAGTACATTACACATAGGAGGACAAAGCTTTTCTGATTTGAGGAAGTGTGAATTTAGCCTAGCTCCAGATTAACCATGGTCCCAGAGTCACAGATGTGCGTTAGTACTGTGCTGATTTCTAGAGGAAGGTCTTGCAGGGTTAGGGATCTGCAGCTAGAGGCTGGAAAGAAGGTGGTGAACTATGAGAAATATATGCCACTGACCTATTTTGTAGCCTGCTCCCTGCCTAGCTGCAGAAATTCTGACTCTCAGATATATTCATCAGTTTTGGCACAGTTCCTCCTGAAACCTCAGGATTCACCTTTAAGGAGGGAGACAGATTTCTGCCAGCTAGAGGCAGCTATTTTGGGTGAGGTTGAGGCTGCTGGCAGCCCATAGAGATGGTTTTCTTGGGTGGATGGGTGTCTATTCCTTCACTACTCGTTTTTCATCTAATTTTTGTGCTTGAGCAGTCTGTTTCTGAATAGCCTCTGTAGTTGTGTAAGGAAAATTCAGCTCTGATTTTCATTTTTGTAATTAAACTTGATTTGGACGATGAAGGAAATGAGAATATAGATAGAAAATCTAAGGAAAGTTTTCATGGGGAGCAGTTAGTATATGGGGTCTTTTGTTTGTATTTGGTTTTCCTGACAAGTACATTAATCAATTTCCATTGCTTGGGGTAATTTAATGACAATTTTATTTCATTTTATTTGATGTACATATTTTTGAAGTTATATGGCAAATTCACACAAATTGAATCAGAATTTGTCCTCCTTCCTGAACTTTGCCTGTTTTCATGGTAAAGTTGTCAGAAAAAAACACTGTATTTTGCTAAGTATTTACATACAGTATGACAGAGTAGGTCTGATCTCAAGCTGGACCCTAGACAGCACTGTAATGCAAATAATAAAAAAAGATTTTACCAACAGAGAGCCTATGTATATATTTATATATCAGGATTTGTCTCCCATTTTTATTCTTTCCTTTAGAAGTTTAGAGGGTTCTTTACTAGTCATTCAAGTACTAAATATTTAGCATCAATTCATATGAAAGTTGCTTTGATCTTTGTGTAAATAAACAGGCTCTGTTTCTCCCATAGGACTCTTTCTTGAAAATGATTTCTTTCATCAAGTAGTTTGTTGCATCTCTGTGAACATCAGTACTGCTTCCTTCAGAACTTCAAACAAATATTTCCTGCACGTTTACAGGAAACATATTAAACACTATAAATGACAGCCTGCCTTGCACCTGATTCAATAGTTAAAGTGAGGTGTGAGCAACTGAGTGACACAGTGCTCTCCTGACATCACGGCACATAAGTGTCATACATGGGATGTCTTCTACAGTAATGTGAACAATACATTTACAGACCTAAGAACCTTTTCTTTATGCAACCTGAATGTTTAAGCATTGATGGTACAAACCTTGCAATTTTAGTTTGCCTTTGGTTACTGATAATCATCCTGAAAAGTCCCAAAGAACAATAACAAAAACTAAGATGGTAATTCAAGTTCAGATCTCTTATAAATGGGAAGGTAAGCAAAAATATATGTAACAAACTGGGAAGAGAGGGAGAATAGAAATACTATCATGATGTAAGTTTACCTCTGCAAAATTTTCACAGAGCATTTGTTCCGTCTCCAAAATAGGTTATAATCTCAAAGGCCTCATCTTTATTTTCTTTGTTTTCTGCATAAACATGCGGCCGGAATCTGGTCTTCAGTACCTTAAATGTGATATATTGTGTAGCAAGCCATGGATGACTCTATCCCTAGAAAACACAGCTTCAAAATGTGAGTGTTTTCTGCAGAAGAACTAATTTGTTGAGTCTCTGCGAAAAAAGTGGTTTTAATGAGGTGACTGTTTTCCCAAGCCATCTTCCTGGAACAAATTTGTATGATTGTCCCCTTCACCTTGTTATCAACTCTTCAAATTTTGACTTTTCAGGAGGATATTTTGAAAGTTTTCTGTAGACCTGCTGCTTTCTTATAGAACAAACCAGCCATCTGTGAAGCCAATTTTCATAGCTTTACTGGCTTTGAGTGCTCTTCTTTGCACTTAGAATGCTCTGAAATTATTTTAATTGAATCAAAGTCATAAATTATAATGTCTGGGAGACACTGCCATGTAATTGTTTCTCTTTGTAATATTTACACTCTAACTCGGTCATCCTCTCCAGCATCCTGCTTTGGAACTCCATTTTGGCCATGTAATTCATTCATTTCACAATCAGTCAAGGCTTTGCTATATAATTCTAATTTTGTTAAGTGATATGAATATTGAACAGTTGAGGTTTATTATCTTTGAAAGAAGGCACTCTTTATTCTTCCTGTCTGAAGACTCAGTTAATATTCTGAATAAATACACAGCTTCCAAATAGGTACACAATTTGGAAGCTGTGTATTGGCCTTTAGTTAATCTTCAACCAAAGAGATTAGGGAAACTCAAGTCTGTTTGAACCTGCAGATCATTTGAATCTACAAACAATTTTGGTGCTTTCCAGTTTCTCTTCACAAGAAGCAGCTTTTCATTTGTCATTGTCCAAAAGAGAAAGTTCTCTATTTACTGAATGAGCTGACACACACAGAGAATATGCATGATTTTGCAACATTTACATACTTAACCAACACAACTTATAAACCTGCACTCTTTCTGTTTCTAGGCTATGCAGACAATGCTTATATGCCATGATTACCGTTAATTCTCAGTTTGTTTTCAGTGTTCAGGTACTTTATATTACTTGGATAATGAATGACTAATGGATCTCTACAGCCTTGACAAATAGACTAAATCCTCAAAGGACTGGAAAGCCATGGAGACAGGACCAGTATTGGCTCTTAGTCTTCAGTCCAGGAGTAAGACTTACATAATGTTGAACACATTTTGAAAACGGTTGTACCAGAGGGCTAAATGTGCTATTCACAGACAGTATACTAAAAGAGAGTAGAAGCTAACATTTTTTGGATGGCCTGTCTTTAAAGTAGACATATGCATTCATCATTATTTGAATCACCCGTAAATTGAAGTAGGAGTGAGTTATAGGCAGGACTTCTGAAGGAGTACAGTGGGGGTATCACAGCTGAGCAATAAATGAGACATTGCACTATGCAAATACACTGTTGAAAATCTGAAGAATTGTTACTGCATGTATAAGAGATTTAATTGCCTCAAATGCTGTTAAGATCAAAGAAGGACTTTGCTCACTGTGGCAAACAGTGCAAAGAAGCAACTGCTGATCTGCTCACTCTACTCCCTGCCTGAATATGCCTTCTGGACTCTGAGAATTTGGATGTGAGTTAAGCCACCTGACTTGAGATAAGATAAAAGTGGTACTATTGTCCAATTATCTTAGGTTTAAGGACAATTAAACAAGACTGGAGGAGAAGAATGTACCCACAAGGAAAGGCAACTCGGCAGTTGTGCTGAAAATTAGCCCACTGACTCAAGATGTGAGGAACTCAAAAGAGGAGGAAGACTGAGCATGGGACTTCCTAGCATTGGAAGTGAGGGAATAATTTAAACAATAGGATAAGAGAAGTGTTAACTGGTGAGCACTGATTCGTTTGCTAAAATGTATAAATGGTGAGAAGTTTTGAGTGACCTTGGGATCCCTGCCACTGAGAAGACCAGAAGAGAACTGACAGGATGCCAGAGGATCCAAGGGTGGTGGATTTTTTCCTCTTAATCTTACTCCTTGACATTCTATTTCTTTCCCTGCTCTCTTTTTTCTATTTCTTTCTATCTCTCTCTACCTCACGTTAATTGTTAAATAAAACCCATACTATTGACTTCAGCATATAGTCTTGTTTGCATCTTAATTCAGGAAAGGCATCTCTCTAACAACTGTAAAATAGAATTTTAACAGTGTGTTATTAAGACCCCTTACCTAGAACAATTAGAATTTATAAATGTTGTCTCACTGGAACACTTGGAAATGTAGACCATGATGTCTCTTTACAGTCTTGCAATTCATAAACTCTTGAGTCTTATCAGGAGCAGGACATAGCTCTATAAGACATCTTGGATTGATCCAGGAAAATAATCTCAGTCTTCCTACAATAGTGTATTTTAGGGCCTTGATATCATCCTGTAGTCTGTCGCATGAGTTTTGGTGATAGCAAACGTAAACATGACCTCACTTTCTGGAGTTGTGGAAAATGTAATAATGAAAGCACGTCATATCAACTTGTCAGTTCACAATCTCTCATTTTAGAAACAATCTTGTTAGGAAGTTGACATACTGACATATTTGACATTAAGTTGAATGTTTGGAGTTATTTCATTTTCCCTCTGATGATACTTTTTAAAAGCTGTGTTTGTTATTTGCTCATGTTGAAGTCTGTGACTGAAAATGTGTGTCACTGACGGTATTAACTTGTAATCAAAGGCATTGCAATGGTTTGGATTATGGTTTGTTAAGTTCCAGGGAGAGTTTTGCAAGCACTATCAGTGTACTGTACAATCTCATTCATCAAAGGAACATTGTTTATACACTTATTAAATACAAATATTATATTACTGTAAAGTTTAATGAATTTTTTGCCTTATATTTTTTAATTTCTGCCATTTTCTCTCTTCTACAGTATTCTCCCAGCTGCATCTGCTGACCTCTGAGTACGAAAACAGTTTCAGGCAGGCCAGTAAAATGCAGTGAAGGTTTACTTTTCAGAAAGACAGAGGGGTTTGGTTTACTGAATGGGAGTCTTTAACTGAAAGACTAGTCTATTTAATTTTTCAAACTCCTCTTTGCAAAAAAACTGTTTGTTACACCATAAATCTCCAGTTAACCTGGTTTCTGAGGCCACTTAACCCATAGCAATTACACTGATAGGCCAATCCTATCTCTGGGATAACTCTATTAAGAGCAGTTGGATTACACTGGTTTTGGATTACATTCTTGTAGTTTAATCTACAGCAGGGGAAATAATTCCTCAGTATACTTCAAGATGAACTTTCTCAACACACTGGATTCAGGGAGCCTAAAATGGCAACAGTTTCAAAAATACATGGTGGTAGATGGAAAGAACTCCCGCTTTTCAGCCTCCTACATCCCTGCTGGTCCCTCCCTCTTCTAGTGACTTCTCAGTGCCCTGCTTCCTCCTTCTCCCCTGCTGCTGTCAGCACTGAGAAGTAAATGGATCAAGCCAGTAGGTCACTGACAGTGCAGAATACACCTCACCATGTGCTGCCATGAGCCATACAGGATTACGTGCTTAAGTTTCTCAAAGCCTGTTTTATAGGCCCTAATAAAAATATGCTCTTGATAAGACAGTGGAAAGAGGGAGCCAGAAACAATATGCATATTTTAGAGATGACGAGGGTTTTTGGCTAATAGATGTAAAGAAAATATTAGCAAAATTTCTAATGGCAGCTCTTATGAAAGGACTTTCAGAGTGTTCCTTTGTTCCTTCTCTTTAAAGAGGAAAAAAGACCTTCCAAAGTCCAGCCACTCACAGCTCAGGATATTCGTACTAAATGGGGAAGAGATCAAACCTTTCATATGGTATTTGGTATCAACCTCATCACGTTATGTAACATGACTGTCTTGTCACAACATAATGCACTGGGGAGGAATGACAAAAGGCGTTTTTCACAGCTACATTTGAAGAAGCCACAGCACTTCAAACAGGCAACTTAATATATTTTCTTGTTAAAGGACTTGCTCTAAGGACAGATTCAAAGTGTGCTCTTTTCCCAAGTGTATCTGTAGAAATACACACATTCCTCAAACATAGCTGCATTGTATATATGAGCATCATAATACATAATGTCTTTACACAGGAAAGAATGGCTGGGTGTAGGTACATATGTCTTGTAGTTTCTAAGGGTTTATATAACAATTAGGATGGTACGTGCAAGATATGGAGTTGCACATGCTTAATAACTATGGATTAACTTTCAAGATTACTTTGAGTGTAGTGATCCCTAGTGCAATAACTAGTTTAATAGTTCTAGCACAAACATTGAAGTTTCAGTAAATTATATTTCAATTTCAGCCATCACAAAGTGAGAGCATTTGTACCAGTGGCCCCTTGATCTGTCCCACTGTTCTTGTCATAATGGTGACAACTTTTTTTCCTGATCCACCAGCAGCC
The DNA here is from genome assembly GCA_013400575.1 of Peucedramus taeniatus. NCBI lineage: Eukaryota > Metazoa > Chordata > Aves > Passeriformes > Fringillidae > Peucedramus > Peucedramus taeniatus. The sequence goes on from WBNO01029171.1 coordinate 33,366, forward strand.
CTCTTCTGACTGTTCTTTTCTGAGCCACTTTGCCCTCCGCTTTTTCTCACCTGTTTTACCCACCTGTTCCCTATGCTGTTCTCAGCAGTCAATCTGGACGCCTTTTATCAGGTTTAAAGGCTTCAGTAATGGCCTTTGTGTTAATTCCATGTAGTCCATATTGCAGAAATCAGATGAGAGCATTAACAATGGAGGTTGACTTGAATCTCCATCAAGACTACAACACTTGAACTTGGTTATATCCAGTGCTGATGTACTGAAGAGCTTCTGTTCCTTGGCAGCTGCATGGTCTTGTCACCTTTCACTTATCTTCCCAGCAGTGTTGTGTCCTTTGTCACGCTGAACTGCCATTTCTGGAAATGTCACCTCCTCAAGCAGAACAATTATGGATATAATGTATCAGTGCCAAGTATGAGTGATTCAGTAATTCACTGGTGCTTGAAAATGTCAGTTCTAGAAATACTTGTGCTTTCCTTAAGTTCGATTGTGGCTCAGGCATGTTAGTCCAAAAAGAAGGGACTTGAAAAGTGAGAGAAATACAGAAAATTATCTATCCTTGACTTCTATTGGTATCTAAGCCTTAAAAAAACAAAATCCTAGAATACTTGTAGAACATTTTGCTTTTGCTTTTGAACTTGAAGAGTGAAAATGGGCTAAGTTTGAATTTTTAGCTTTTTCATCACAAAGGTCATTTGATTGCAGGCAGGTTGTTTATGAGACTGAAGCTCATTGCTATTGAAGTAAGTGATTCCAATAAGGATAGATCAAATCTACTTGTTTATTTTATATTTCAGCTTCTTTAGATTCAATGCTAACTTTCTTTCCTTGAAACATATTAAAATCCTTTTGCATTAAGAAATTAAATTTTAGAGGGAAGATATAGTCTGTGGTCCATATTTTAGCTTTCAATATGACTGTTAAAAAAATGTAGTGATAAAAAAATACCTCTGTATTTTCTTTCTAACTAGAGGGGAGGGAAGGGAAAGAAAAGTCAATACTTGGCTGGAATCATGAGCAGCTTGTTGGCTGAGTAAATCAGTCAGGAGCCCTGCAGCTGGTCAGCTTCACCTCACCGATAAATGTCACAACTCACTGCTGTCAATATGAATTACCAGAAAAGGTTTCCTAGGAACTAAGGACGAGCGAGCTCTTTTCCTTCAAATGAATTATATGGGTAAAAACAATACTGATACATGATTAGAATAGGTTACTCTGACTAGGCAATTATTTAAATGCACCCCAAAAGCAAGATAAACCATGGAAAATATTGCAGGCCAGGTCAGAGAATGCAGAAAATTTGTGACTTTAACAGTGGCTTGAACGGTTAGAATGTGTTAAATTGCAAAGCAGGTTTGCTTTAGTTTTCAGTGCTAGGAAAGGTATCCAAGTACGCGCGAACTTTCCATACAAAATGAAGGCAGGCAAGCACTGTTTAAAGTTATTCCAGCAAGATTTCTTCCCAAGTCACTCACAAGATGCTTTGTGCAGCTCCAGCAGTATTCATTGTGGGAGGGCATATGGGCAGCTCCCCCAGCACAGCCTGGTCCCACCACCTGCACTCCAGAGAAGGAGGCACCCACTGAACGCAGGCATTTTGTGTTGTCCCTCTGAAATGAAAGGGGGACTGTGAAAACAGACAATGATCCCAAATTAGTTTCAGTCACAGAGAACAAGGAGCACCCACCAATCTCTGAGCTGGCTGGGCGGTAAGCGCTTCTGACATTTGTTACCAGAAATAACAGTGTGTGGGTAGCTGCCTCAAAACAGAATAAGGCAGATTTTAATAGTTTCTTCCACACCTTGTCCTCATGTATTGTGTGTTATGTTGCACCCAGTTGTTGCCATTGGACCTGACAGGATGTTGACATGGCAACATGTTATTTGGGACGAAACAATAAAATGGTAACAAATGAAAAATGTTATTTTTATTTATCTGCAAAGCATATGTCCAGCAAATACTACCAGCAGTTACTATGCTGGTCAAAAAATTGAATTCTCTTTTCACAGAAAATATGGACATAGAAACTAAAGAAGATGTTATGATCACAGATAAAAAAATAAACCCATAAAAGACCAAAACAAAAACCTTCTTGCAAAGAGAAAGACTTTCTGAAAACTGAAATGGGGCATTTATTTTTATTAAAATCCATAATTTAGCAATCATGAATTATTTTCATGTCAATAATATCAGTTATTTTTATTCAGTGAGACAGAAAATTGAACAGAACACAGTAAAAGTATATTAAAAAGGTGCTAATATGAGTGTTATTTTATTCTTAAAGAACCTCCAAAATCTCATAACTAAACAAAATGTTCACTCACTTTGGATGTTTTATATTTAACACAGTTTAAGAAATATTACCGTATTATTAAGGATACAAAAACAATAAGAATCAGATGCATGATTTCTAAATGAAGACTGTGAAATGCCTGAATGCAGATATGTAAAAATGTAACATTACAACATCATTATAAATTTTCTGAAAAGAATTCTTGGTGGCATCAACGCAACTTTGTGAGGCATTTTGATTTTGAGTGCCTTAAAAAATAGAAAATTGTCCTGTCAAGTCTTTCAAGCCACTCTCTCTATCCTTATGTAAAATATGGTAATGCACTTAACATTTGATCCAGCATACCTACTTAAGCCACACATTTCCCTACAATATTCAAACCCAAACCCAAGTCAGACAGCATATTTCCACTTCATTAAAATAATGCTTTTTGACTTTATTCAAATGAATCGAGGAAATAATGAAGATTTAGGCTTTCTTCCCAATTGCTTTGAGCACCAAAGTGGACAAGTACATTATTTTGATTATAGTAAAATTGCATTTCTCAGTGGAAATAAATGTTCCAACACTGCATGGAAGAAGATAGCAAAGGATGCAAAAATAATGAGTAGAGAGGCAATTTGCTTGACAATACATCAGGTTCTGGTACACTTAGGCCATTTCCTTAATTATCTATTAAAACTATCTGGATACCACCTTTGATATCACATGGAAATAAGCAAGATAAACTATAAACTACATATGAACACAACTTTTGCTTAGAGTCCTGCGGCTTTGCTCTGCCCAGAATATTGCTACCAATTCACTGCTTTCCTCTATGATTTCTAGGAATTTAATAGTCCAGTCAGAGGCATAGAACCAATTGGTTGAGACTTGAGCCCCTGAGCCCCAAGAAAATGGCACATGGGTTTTTCTGTAGAGAAACATGGACACTGGCATTCCCCCAGCAGGTGTCAGGTTCTTTGTGGTTCTGCAATAGAGCATGCTGATACACCAGATATGCTGAAGAACAACAGACAGAGCTCATACCTGCTCAGCAGAATCAATGTGCATGCTCCTTAGGATGTCAAAACCTTTATCTCCACCTAGTTTTGCAGTCAGAAATGCCAGAACTCTGTCTGCACACTTCACTGGCCCATTAGATGGTAGCAGCTACTCAGCTCCTCCTTTTCAATTAAATTTACATCTACCTTGATCTGATAATGCAAAGTATTTAGAAAGGGATTGAAAAAACTTCAGAGTAACAAGTATTATGCTTCTGTTGTGGTGCAAGGTAACCAGAGCATACCTGTTAAGCTTGTCCAGTATTTTGGCACATGTATAAATCATACTACAAAACTTTTAGGCTGGACAAGCTGTACAGCTGAGTAGGTAACACCAGATACTCATTATTGGAGACCTGCAACTGAAATGCAGTACTTTACTCAGTTTCATTTAGTTTTTTTTGAAACTAGAAATATCTAATCTTAGTAGGAGACCAGGAATATGTAGTATTTTTGCAGTATTGGTTAGCACCTGATGTGATGCTACATCAAGAAAAAGTGAGAATAATCCACACTAAAAGATTTTTTTTAAAATTCCATGCTTTAGCTTCCTTTTGTCTTTATTCTGCTCTTTCTCCAACAAAGTTCTTATTCCTACATGTGTATTGATATAATAACTGTCTTGAGAAATTCTTACTCCAGTAATTAGCTTGTTGGGAAATTAGTTTTATGGGAGCAAAGGACACTTCCCAGCATTCTAGACGACAAGGATACTTCTTCTGGACAGATATATCTACAAGGCATGTGCAGGACAGGCATGCATGTCCTGTGGTTCCTCTGTGGAACCACACCAAAAAACACCTATGGGAAAAATGTTTATGAATTCAGAATGTACACTGATGTGCTTTAGTGGTCAGAAGAGGAATTTGTAAGGACAGGTATTACTGATGTTCCATTCTATATTTCCATTTTTTTTAAAGTAAGGTACATTCACTTAGTTATGCAATAATGGAAGTTCAGGATCCTTCCCTTGTCCATACTTTTTATGTTCTACTCTTGGGAAATGCATTCTCCAAAAATCTTTTCCTTATATTCCTCTTAAAAGCAGAGAAATGCTTTTAGCTCCTTCCAGTAAGCTCATTACGAAAGGCATCTGTATTGAATAAAAAGTTAAAGGTAGAAGAATCTGCTTCCAAAACATGAACACACTTGAAAACATCATATTATCATGACTCTTATTAGGCATGTATGAGCGATAATAACTACTTTGGTGGATGTCATCCATATTTCTGTTTGTAAATTGCTTGTGGCTGGTAAAGTTCTTTAGTGTATCTTCTGGTTTCCTGTGGTATAGAGCTAATTTTCTTCTTCATAGCTGGTACAGTACTGTTCTTTGGATTCAGTATGAGAATAATATTTCTAACAGACTGATGTTTTTGCAGTTGCTAACTCTAAGTCCAGGACTTTTTGGTTTCCCAGGCTCTGCTAGGTAGGAGCTGGACACAAAACTGTGAGGGACCATGGTCAGGACAGCTGATCTGAACTGGCCAAAAGAATACTCCATACCATAGAATGTTGTGGCCAGTATACAACCTGGAGCAGCTTGGTTGGCAGATGCCAGTTTCTCCTGGGGGACAGGCTGGGCAGTGATCAGCAGGCGGTGACCAATAAGATTGCGTACCAATTTTATTTTCTTGGGTTTAATTACTGTGTCTTACTCCTTTTCTTCATAATTATTATTACCATTATTGTTACTATAATTACTATTATTAGTATAATTGTTATATTTTGCTTTTTTTCATATTTTAGACTTTTTACCTCAGACCACAGGTTGATTCTCCTCCCCACAGGAGGATGGTGAGCAAGTGGCTCCAAGGTGCTTAGTTACTAGAGGGAGTTAAAACACCACAATCTTCCAAAATATTGTAAATGTCTTAAGGATTTAAGTCAATGTTTTTGAATAAGTCCCAATGAATATCTTGCAAACACTAACCTGAATTGTGTAAACTACGATGTGTGGATTACAATGTCGATTGTAAGCAGTCCAGTTTCAGAAACACTTGCAATATATTTTGGTTATCTTTCATACTTTAAAACTAAATCCCATTTTTTGCAGGGAAACATTTGTATTAAATAGATGAGATTCAAATTTCCTACAAACCATATATATTTTTAAAAAGTGCCCCTTTACCTCTGTCTTGGTTTGAAAGACAGGTACCTGCCAGCAAAAAGAACTGGAATCTCCCTTTGAATAGAGAATGTAAACCCCCTCCCTCAGATTATTATAATTTTGCAATTGGAGGCTCTCAGGCAAAGATTTGGGAGTGGGAATAACAGTTCTTTACTAGGAATATTAGACAAAGCAAAGGAAAAATACAAATGTAATAGCACTAAGAGACAAGTAAAACAAAAACAACAAAAACCCAGAAAATGCCCTGACAGAGTCAGGGGTGTGACCTGACACCCTGGGTGTCAGGGTGTTAAAGCAGTCCAGATGAAATCATCCTTGAGTAGTAGAATGCAGTCTGTGAAGTGGAAATAGTCCTGTAGGAAAGTCCAGTGGTGACGAGATGAGTCCCATCTTCCTCTGGAGAAAAATTCAGTGGCAGAAAAACAAGCAGGGCTTCTGGTACTCCCACGTCCTTTCGGAGCGGTGTCCTCCGACCGAAATGTCCTGTTCCCTGCTGTTCCCCAGGAGCAACTTGCCGCCCCCTTTTGTTTAAGTCAAGTATCCATAAAGTATCCAGCAATTAGTTACCTAGCAAAACCACCAGGAAAAAATTCCACAAACACAAAAGAAACAGATCCAACCCCCAAAAACCTCTCTTCATGCACCAATATAGAATAAAAAGTAAAGAGAAAGAAAAGTGTAAAAATATTAAACTTTCTTAATGAGACATAACAATTGTGATAAATTATGGCAATATCACTTTCTGGCTCAATGGAAATAACTGTGTGCTTATTGTGGGTTTTCTCTCATTTTTGATTAGAGGATTATAAAATGGCTATCACCAAGGCAGAATTCAGATCTAGTGGCTTAGCATTGAATTAGATATGCAATTTCAGACAAGAAAGAGAGACTCTGCTCTCTCTCTGAGCCTGGCTAGTATCATTAGGAGCTGTGGAGAATGAAGAAACATAGCAGAGACAGACAGGAGCCAAGCAGTAAATTGACCCACTCATCTCCCTTCTGGAACTCTCCCAAGGAGCTTTTATTTTATGTGACAAACACCTCCATTGCTCACTTGAAGGTCAAGTGACTGATGATGTCTCACCAGTTTCCAGCCCCACAATACTTAAGAATTTCCAAGTTACATTATCTGTTCCTTTTCCCTCCATATCATCAGCTGTTCTCTTTTAGAAGAAGTGGCCAGCAGAAAACCACGGCTACAAATAACAGTCTATAAAAGTCCATAGATACTCCATTCTTACAAATTTCAATCTCGCACCGCAGACAATAAATCAATGATTCACCCTTATGTAGAATCATTTATCAGCAATGTCAAAGTTCCTTGGCAACATTATCCACCTTTAAAGAGGAGTCTGAACCCTTAGGGACACTCTTGGGAGATTGCAAGGACAACATTCATAGAATTGACTTTACATGAAATAAAAAGCAAACTTAGATTCTCATCTTCTCTTGTTCTTCTTTCAGAGTGACATGCACCACTCTGAGAACAGAAAGGAACAACCTTCACATATTTTCAGTGGGAAGAAATGTTTCCTTATGCATGTCTTTACAGGACAACCAAGTAACAGCCAGAACCATTACAGCTTTTGAGAGTCCTTGAGGAGTGCAAACAGATATCTATGTGTAAATTACCAAGATGATGCCTGGACCCAAAGTAAAATTAGAAGTCACAAACTCTAATCTTTGGACCGTAGTTATATCCTATTTACCAATTTTCCTCTCCTATCACATGTTGTGTCTAATATAAAAGAGTGACTGGGTCTGATAAAAGGGAAGCGTAGTTTTCAACCAGGTGCTCTAAAGAGGTAGGTAAGACCTCTGAGGATATTTTCAGAAAAATGAGAAATACACAGATAATGTGTGGCACCTTTCTTCCAGGGACCACTTTCTTCCAGGTAGTCTGTAAAAACAGACTACCAACCACAGAGGAAGAGGGATGGTTTGCTGAAGGCTACACAAGAATCACAGCACTCATTCAAGGATAAAGCAATGGGACTGTACTGCCTTCCACATTACATTACCATTGTGTTCACCAAAACATACAAATGTTCTAAGTATTAAAGATACAAATTTATGAGAACTACAACTACATTAACACAGTAAGAGATCCCTAGACTCATAAATACTAAATACCAATCATTGCTCTTCTCATGTGCAAAGTGAGAAGATGCTTAAATAAATACCTCCTGTTAGTTATCTCTGACACTTCCAGATTAATAGCCATTTATTTACTGTAGGATGGAAAATATGAATGTTACAAAAAACAATCCCACATTCACGCTTCATAAATTTTACTTACTCATAATAACTTATTAAACTTTTATAGAATATTTTCACTATGACACTATGAAAGCTAGGTTAGATTTGAATAATGAGTAAAAATATATACTCCTTACAGCTACCTGTAATGCTCACTTTAAGTGGTCCATTAACATCAAGCCAAGATGACAGTGCTTCTGATTTTGCCATATGAAGATACAGAAGTTGGTGATAACTCCCAAGTAACACAACAGAAGAAATCAGAGAGGAGGAATACAAGGAGTACCTATTTGCATGTTTGTCCATTCTCCTTTTTTTCAGCAGCTGTTCCTTCACAAATCATATACCTCTAAAAGAAGACCCTGATAAAGAACACCTCCACTTTTCAGTTTACACCTTGTAATCTGAAATATCTGTATATGGCAGACAACACTGGAGATGTGTTTGGCTGCTACAGCACAGGTTCCCCTGCGTCTCCACCTCCCACCAACCCTGCAATAGGTTAGCTGATGCTGCCGTCTCTTAATCCTATTTAGTCTCTCACCTGCCTGCTTGCTATTCAGAGTTACAGGGTTAAACATATAACCTGGGTGCGTTTGCTGTATGCAGTTTTAGAAAGCTGGCCTGAATTTCTTGTAATTCTTCCAGCAATTCTACCAGTGACAGAAAACACACTTGGCCTTCCAGACAAGTCAGTAGAAATCAGTGAAGGATCAATCTACGCAAAGGTATTTTGAGATGCTGCTAATACAAAGGAACTCACCAGCATTCTAATAACTCTAATATATATTCCAGAAAATAGAGTGTGGCTGTCTAGGTAAAATACATGAATTTTTCTTTTTAAAAAGTTTTTTAAGGATATGGTTGCAGAATAACCTGTCAGTTATGCAAGGAGAGATTTCTGCTAAGAGAAACATGATGCAGATTCTGCCTGCAGATAAAGACTCCATTTCAGCTGACACAGTGTAGCTTCTGCCAATGAATCATAAGGGTCTTGGGCTTAGAAACAATTGCAGAAAAACGCAGTACATACATACTGTCCAGTGAATGAAGATCTATACCTGCCCTTGTATCAATCCTGCCTTTGATTGATCTGCATCTCAAAGTTGCCACTTCATGAATTTCACAATTAGGGTTTTAACTTGTTCTTTGAATGTGCATTTAAGTTTCTTGCTGATGTTGCTGTAAAGGTTGTTCCTCTAGTTTTCACTTGTGAAAAAAGTCTTTTGTCCTTGATTCAGGTAAAGTTCTTAGGGGTAAAGGAAATATTTCTGGGAGTAGAAACCAGCCTCGTGGAAGTTAAAAGTGAATGTATTTTCTGAAAGAATTGAATTTGTATTTAAACTATTGTCACAAGAAGAGTTTTCACGGTCCTTTCCCTCCTTTTTTCAAAATTTTGTTTGCCAGATGGTACATCAAAACTATTACTCTTAAGTGATCATCATTCTCCTCTCTTGACTGATATTTTTCAGGGCAATTGGACTGTGAACTTCCTGTATGAGAGTAAAAAATTGTCCCACTGATGATTTCTTAGTGCTTGCTTTCCTGGAAAAACTAGCTGCTTTGGGAGAGAGGCACATGCCCTGAATATGATTGTATTTGAAATTTTCTAGACATTTAGAAAAAAGAGATGTTAGACTCCATTCCTTCGTCCACCTTGTCACACTTCCTTTTTCCGATACATTTTTTTATCCAGAAAAAAAAAAGACAATTTTGGATTTCTGTGCTGCTTCTCCTCCCATTCATCAGAGTCTCAAATCATAGTTTGTATATTTACTTCTCGGACCATTGTTTCTTGAGACCTGCTTCTTGACACTGACTTACTTTTAAGATTATTTTTTGTTTAATTTGAAAAGACAGGATTCATCCTGTCCTGTAGAAACATCAGTCTGGAAACTTCCGGTTTATATTACTAGAGCTAGGAACTGGAGTTATACTTTGAGCTCAAAGTAATCCATCTACATTTGATTTTTCAAAGTGAAGGTATTGTCATACCTCAGTTAACATGCTGACAAAGGACAGAGGAAGAAACAAGAAAACACTCTTGTTTGTTTGCATATGCATCCACCCACACACACAAACCTATTACAGTAACAAAGGAGGAAGAAGGGAACAAGGTATTTTGGTGACTCTATGTCTCCCCCTTCTAAGTGACACAATTTTCAGTACCATATCACCTTCCTGCAGTATAGAAAATAAACCCCATTACAATCTTTTGGAACAATAAAGACATAAACCAAGTTACAGTTCAAAACAAATATTTCTTCAGGAAATATGTGTAAATAATTAGTTTTTTCAGTTCACTAGCAAATGAAAAATACTCCTAATTTTCATAAAGTTGGTAAAACTTACTTACTTTGAGACACATGAATGTTTTATTCCGATTTTGGACAAAATACTTATTTTTGAATAGTGGATACATACCCACTTTTTTATCTGAAGATCAAAAAAGCATTTGAATTTTGGAGGATTAAAATTTAGATAGTTCAGTAGATTTAAATTATCTTTGATATATTCAGTCTTTATTTTGCCACACTTTCTCCAGCCAAACTAGCATTGCCATTGACCTAGGAAATTTTGTTTAATGTTGGTTAGAAAACAAACTTAGTGGCAACCATAAAATCATTATGGTTGGAAGGAACAGTCCCAATACACACCCCTCTGTGCTCCACCTGTAATCAGCCTGCAGGTAGAGTACCAACCACAAACTGCTCCCTGTAGAGTTTGACAATCCAGCTGTCTGGTAGCTCACTCATCTAGACCATAATGTCCTGACTTAGATACTCTGTCTAATGCTGTGCTAAAGCCAAAGTAGCCAATATGTGCTGTCTTACAGTAATTCACAGATCTAGTAATTTAATCATACATCAGGTTGGTCAGGTGTGGTTCTTCTGCATTAGTTACTGCTATATTCTCAATCACCTTCCTCTATTTCATGAATCCAGAAGTGGCTTCCAAAAGGACTTGCTAGATGTTTTCTCCAGGGCCCGAGGTGATGTTGACTGGTCGGGATTTCCTTTGATTGCATTTTGGGCCTTTTTATGAATATGGGGAGAACATCTGCTTTTCTTTGGCCATTGGGACATTCCCTGATCTCAACAATCTTTCAAAAATAGTTGAGATCATCCTCATGATGTCAGTAACCAGACCTTTCAGTACCCTCTGAGTGTCCCATAGGGATTACCCAAGGGGCATCCAAATCAGTTCTGTTCTGTATTGCTGGAAGTTTTTCTATTTCTTCTCCTGGAGCAAATTTTGTTAAAGAAATCCAGGGCATGGAGTAACAACTCATTTAGTTCCCGCAGACACAGAGGTGTCTGCTGGAACTAAATGAGTTGCCCCATTCAACAGCAAATCTATGATGAATGAAAACTCCTAACAAAGTCCATTTGATGAAGGAATATAGTAGTGTTCACAGGTAAATAGTAAAAACCAGCAAGAATAGAGACCCCAGATGCTCCCTCTGCAATTTCATTTTTATTTTTTTAAAATAATCGAGATAAAAGATAGTAACATTTCTTTAACTACTAATGATAGGACACATTCAAATATATTCTCCTCAAATATATCTGAACCCAGACCCTGAGAAATCTTTTTTACTTTACTGGCTAACAGAGGTAACTCTTTGGGCTTTTATGTCTTGGATCATCTGGCTAGTTATAGCAGTCACAATTCCTGTGATGTCTGGGCTGAACTGAATTCACTAACTCTTCTTGAATATGCCGAAGAAAAAGTGGATAAGAGAAAAGTTAGGAGATGGAGGAATGTTCACAAAATCCACCATTATTCCCTATTTCTACATCAAAACTGAAAAATAAGTGAGAGTAACTGCAGATGTTCTAAGTAAAACATATTCCTCTGTGACTTCAGAAGGACTTCCTAAAACTCAGGTACTATCCTGACACTTTTTTTTTCAAAGGGGAAAAGGAGTGTTGGGCCAAAGGCCCTTTATTCATTATACCAAACTGATCACTCAGGGTCATGAGATTTTTAGACTCTTCTCATATCAAAATTGAGATAGAAACTGTTTTAATCACAAAGGCTACAGTGTATATTGTTTTTCCCTGATTCCTGTGCCTGAAGCTTAATGGGATACCAAGAGTCTTCCTAGTTTTCATTTGAAATATGCACAACTTTCTGGTCTCCAGAGTTAAGAAAAGAGTTCCTGAAAACAAATGAGCCAGGCAGTTTACAGAGGGAGAGATGGAAAAGAATGATGAGCCACTCACCTTTATTCAACCTAATGATTTTTACGTGAATGATAAAACTTCTTTTGGGCTGACTCATGAATTTTGAAAGCTTGAAGTTAGCACTACTGACACTGACATAAGCGTATATAGCTGACTTTCCTGAGACAAATGGAAAGAGAAATGGAAAGTTACCATTTTAAGCCTTCTGCAATTTCAATTAGGCATCCCTAGTAGAGTAATGCCTCCATATTTTAGTATCTAAACCTTTTTTTAAAGTGTATTTTCAAGTAATCGAATCATAGGGTTGTTATTTGCACAGTAACTCTGAAAATCTTTATGTCTAGTTAATAAGGTCTCCTGTAAACTGGCTGGTTTCGCACTTTTACTCTGTGTCAAAGTGGTGTTGGACCTACATGCCTCAGGGTGCAACTTTTGAGAGTTCTGTAGTTCTGCCTGGCTCGTGCACATTTTGCACCTTTCACACATTCTGAGGCAATGCCATAAAGGTCATAAAGACACTCTGCAATAGATTTCAAACACAGCCATTACATTCTTTGTTTTAAAGTCTCTAGAATCTTTTAAAATAATATGCATATGCATATTTAAGCAAGATATAACTACAAAACGTGCTGAGATTTATTGTAACCAATGCCTAACTCTTTCCATCATCCAGGATAACCTGCCATCATTCTTATGAAATTGTTTCTCTTCCCGCTACGAGGAAAAGTAATCCATTTTTCTGCTGGAAGTATTAGTCCATGTTGAAAATTTACTGGATGTGAAATTTACAAAAGGATTCACTAAAAATATAGATATTTGGGTAAGATCTATTATTGCAGAGGAGTGGAACATTACAAAAGGAATAATCCCACCTTTATATATTACCCATTTTTTCAGCACAGTCAAGAGTAAACAATCTATCAAGGACATACAGAGATACTAAATATAGAATAAGCCTCCTTTGGAAGTTCTAGTATTGAGCAGCTTATGGAGTTTTCAGTATTAAAAAGCTATGAATCATTCTCCTAAAAAAATATTTCTTCACTATTTCATATTCATTATGGGCCTTTTTATAAATGCAGAAAGACACTCAAAAATCCCAGAGGTAAGCCGAACAACCCTGCTGACCATCCTAATTAGGTCTTTATAAAACTGGATTCCATTGCCTTGATTTTCTTCATTTACTGATTATGCAGCTTATTTTTTAAGGACTGCTTTGGGAATTACATTTAAATATACTGCTTATACAGAAGGTTTCTTATTGTCTCATATTTTTGGTAGTGGTTTTGATTTGCCTGATCATGTCCTGCATTTGAAGAGGGTAGACTATCAGTCATGAGAGACAAGCAATGCAGTAAATTTGTTGTGTGCTACTTAATCTGGAATCTAGAGAGTGGTGATCCTGTTAAGCACATGGTTGATCAAGGGCGACACTTTAAATAAGATTATAAGGCTAAAGTCTTCTTGATCATGAGAGAAATAGGAACACTACACTTGCTTTTTCTCACAGGCTAGAACTTTGTATTCATTCAATCCCTAATAGAACTTGGATAAGTTTAGAATTTTAACTTGGAAGTTAGCTCTTAAATGATATCTGTTGTCCATAGGTTTTAAAATCTCAGGCTAAGTTGTAATGTCTGATAGAAGACCAGGACAACACCCTTTTTCCTACTTCCTAGGGAGTATCTGCATCAGCATACACTATATCAGTTTTTCTAAAGCTTTAAAATATGAAGATGAAATATTTCTTTTTCTTTTTTTATCCATCTCTGGCACATCTCCTTTACTCCTGGAAGACTGTCAGACTCATATCTTACCTGCCTAACTGACAGCCCTCCCTCCTCCCACAGGCAAGCTCACATCTCAAGAAAAGAAAAAGTCTACCATACATCCACCACTATAAGCCAAATGGATGACTGAGCAAGAGCAGACTTGAATTTTCCAAGGAAATCCTACACAAACCTCATCTCTGATGCTCTAAGTCACCAGAGGATACAGGCATGGCCTGATTATAGAATTATTCGTCTACTTTCAGCACCTGCTCTGGTTTTGAGCTGGGGAACTGGAGCCTGAAGCCAAGGATAAGACATTATTATGGCCATTGGAATACTTGTGTTTTCCTCTACATCTTGGCCTCACAATAAGTGTGGCAATGATGCTCCATGCCATTAGAAGGAGCTGCAGATGAAGCTGTTCTGAGACATCTTTAGTTGGCACTAACCTGGAAAGTAGGAATTACAAAGGTTGCTCTTGGTTACATTTGTGTCCCCACTTCTGTATTGTCCATGTGCTTAGATATATCTCTGACTATAAACATGATATTCAAGAGCAAGGAGGACTCCAGAATGAATTTGTTATTAGTTTGTCATATTTGCAAAGGAAAAAAATCATACTTTTTTGCTGTGCAGTGTGCAAAATACTTATGGGGTGGGGGCAGTTTTTGCAGTTAGGGTGATGTTTTGTGGTTTTTTCAGCATACATACTTTTGAACACCACTCAAACTTCATTTTTCATTTTCTTATTTTATTGTAATGATGAATTTTATGGGAAAGCCACAAAACAAAGCAAAAGGAAACAAAAACTAGATGACATGCTATTATACATGGAGTTTCATCTCTGGCCAGATGAGATTGATAGACCTGCCTGTGGCTCGTGTATTACTCTCCCTTGCTAACCAGAAATGAAACGTCATGTGTCTCAACTTATACTTTATTGTTTTTAATTTGGCAGCTATCTTTGGATAGGACAGAATCAATGCTATTCTATCAGACTCTACCTTTTATTTTATAAATGTGAACCCTGACTAGTCTTTGATGAAACACTTTACATTAAATACTTAGTCAAGAGATGAGAACAGGTCTTCTGTGTCTAAGGAAGAAGTGACACACAGAGAATAACTAAAGACTATTGGTAGATCTTAAGTCATCACTGAGACAGAAATACAGCTATTCTAGAATTCTGAACAGTAAAGAAAAACCATAAATACTAACATAAAAAATAATCTTTCTTTAAAATCTACAAATAACAGTTGGCTAGTCAACTTCAGCAAACTTGTATTCTTAAATCCCATGTCTTTCTGCTACTTTTGCCTGTAGGTCCACAGTGAAGTCTTGAAAATGCATAATCATACAGAAACTTAAATACACAAATTTGCATAGGGCAAACATTTATATAGAGTGAAAATTGTCATCCTTGCAAGTTTGAGAATAAGAGAGTCATTAAGGTTGGAAAAGATTCAACAGAATTTCCAAGATGATAAGTCAACAACTGCCACCAAATCTCTGGTTTGTGTCTAGGGCTTGGCTGAAAAAGAAAGGTGTCTTCAATGAATATGGTATGGTGAGAACAGTTGAAGAGAAGAACTAGGACAGTAGAAATGAAGTGAGGAAGAATATGAATAGGACCTTAAAGGAACTTGTAAAAGTGGGTTTTATTTTCCTTGTGAGAAGCAGCAATGCCAAGGGGAAGAACAATTAAATGGAGGCTAGTGCTGAGTGCCAATGAAGTAGTTTCTAAGGGCTTTTCTTTTTTTCACTGAGCATAAGAGAAAGATTTAAATGATACAACCCTTGGGCTCATAAGCTTGGCAAACCCTCTTAATTTTTCTCTAAAGATAGTCTTGCTTTGCCAAATAGATTTCACCAAGTTTTCACAGCTCTTAATAAAGCTCTCTAGACAACAGGAAAACATAATTAAACCAAAATAATACAGATATAAATAATAAATTTAACCAAAGCAGGAGTGGTAGGAATCACAAATAAACTGAAGGCTTGCTGATGGAGGAATTCTTATGCAAATAACTAATGGAGTTTCTGTTTTACTGTTTGCATCATTAATTTGTAATAAAACATGAATTAGGAACTGTTTTCTAATAGTGCCTTCCCCTCTGTTTTGCAATATGAGGCTTATTAGAGAATGTAATCTGTCAAATGCTTTCCTTTCAAAGATCTTCTGCTTCTGGCTTGCATTTGAAGTGAGAGTTATTTGTGAAGAACTGCTGTGCAATCTAGATTCAAACTGTTATTTTTGTGTACAATGATTTTTCTCCCTGCTGTCCTATTCCATTTAACAAGGCAGTGCCTTGTCTTTTAGATTTACAGAATGAAGGTGTGATGAGAACAGACAAGTTGAACATACCAGAAGAGTCCACAGGTGAAGGAACAGAGGTTGGTAGTATCAGAAATGAGACCTTATTATTCTGACAGCCCAACGAAAACTTGTAGTTGTTTTGCTGTTGCTGTGTAGGCAATAGACCAGAGAGGGAAACTCCATTTGCATTATCCAAAGGAAGGACACAAACCCAATGGCTGAAACTTTCTGTCGTTATGCAGTGGCTGAACTAAACTGAGGAGACCAGCAAGATCTTCTTGGCCTTTTTTGTTCCATTCCCCAGTCAAACCACACTATGAGTTCTCTGATAAGCTCAGTAAAATTGGCATTCACGTTGTTCGAGGCAAAAATACCAACATCATCATTATTTTCTCTTTTCTGCCTTCCTTGCTATGTCACTACATCATTAATCCTCTTCCCAAATCTTTCAACAGCAGACTGGATCATGTCACATCAGGCATTCTGTGGTGAATGGTGTGTCTGAGCAGAATTCACCATTTTCTGCTTCATTGTGACTAGCATTTTATCTCAAGGTTCCTATTGTAAGCATCCTTTCTGGCCCTCCAAAAGTAATCATAAAGGTTTGTCCACTCCCATTAGACCTGCATGGAGGGAAATAACAGCATTAGAGGTCAATTATGGGGGAAAAGAGGAATGGAATCAAAAAGTGCTGGTTTCATTAGTGTCTTCTTGTAAAAAGAGAAAGGCTACTATCTAAAATTGTTAATACAGAAATAGACTAGGAATGATGCCATACATCAAATGGTATTGCTTACAACTACATAGGGACAATGCTGCTAATAAAATAAACCTGAATAAAACCGTTTTATGGGTTATTCAGATAAAAAGGCCCGATTCACTGAAGCTTAAAAAAAGACAGAGTAAAAGGGTCTTTTCTAAGAAAAGGAGATTGAGAATGATGCCTTACTTGTCTCTGCAAGACAGCAGAGCAATGACTTGATGTGGAAAGTGCTTCAGCTGGAACAGAACTTTTTCAGAAAAGCAAAGGCTTTTAATTGTACTGTAGAGTCTATCTAGTGAAGAACAGGTGAGTTTAAGAGACTGTGTCCACGTTAAAATGTAACTTACAGAAAGAAAAAATTTGAAAGGTATTTAAAGAGATGTAAAAAAAAAAAATCAGTTGTTCTCTAGTCAGGCTACTCTTCTCAAAACGGAAGGCTCATAATTCCTTCTTCCTTCATATAAATTATCAGGCAGATTAATTTGAATTGTGCTGCTTTGCTATTAGCACCAGTGTGATGGACACCTATGTGCCCCAAAGGCAACAGTGGAGCTCTCTTTGGTCCTGCCTCCAGCTTTTCCCTGTGCAATGCTATCAGTTATTGAGAGCTATAATTATTTGCACCTATCAGCACTTGAAGTTCATCTTGGTCTCTGCTCTGGATAGGTTACAAAGAGTTAAATTTTCTGAAGAAAAACATTGAGATTAATAAAACACTTTCTTACAGAGATTATTCAAAAAAATGAGACCTATTGTAAAATATAAGGATTAATTTATTAATCAGAGCTTTCTGAACTCTCACATTAAGCAGCTTTGTTATGCTAATTCCCTTATAAATGAATAATGGACTTATTCTCCCATTATTGCCCATCATTTTAAAAGACCCATTTAGAAAATGAAGATGTCCTTTTCACTTGAAAATTATTATGTATTTTATAGCACAAGTTTTTTAAATTGAATATTTGCTCCCTATACCCTTCTGTTCTCCCCTGCCCCCCCTGCCCTGCTTGTACTCCTCAGTCAATGCTCAAATCAAACACAGCCATAACCATTTGTCACAGAGATACATAGTGTGCGGAAAGAAAGCGCAATGGAGACAATGGGCTTTGAGAACAGAGGCCCAAATCTACAAAGCTATTTACCTCTGACAAATTTTACTTGTAGCTTTAGTTCCTAGACATTTTAAATAAAATTCTGTTGTGAATAATGACATAAAAGAAGAAAGCCAAGATGGTGCAGCTGTAGAAAGCCAGAAAGTTAAAGTCACAACATAGGATTTATGTTGAAAAGAAAAAATATTTTTAGTAGAAGAGCTTCATTTTGCTGCACACTTTCCACTTGTCTTGGAGAGTTCATCTGCTCTTGACTGCATATATATGCAGTGTCAGTCAAGTTCAAACCTATGCAGCAATTAAATTTACATTGTCAGGTCTCTTACAATGGAGTTCTAGTGCTTTCTGAGGAAAGGTCCTGGCTAGATTGCTGTCTTGATATGTGTTTTTACTTTTGCACCATGCAGGAATTGGAGGGAGACGAGAGAGGGAACAGGATGAATGGGATTTGAACATATTGCAAACAGCTCACAAGTAAACCCTGACATTATTGTGTCCTAAGCACACAAGACATATTCCTTTTGGGACAATTGGCATCCTTGGCTAAGGAACACAAAGTCCCTTGGTCCCAAGACATGGCTAATATAACTTCTTGAGGAAAAAGCCTTGGCCCTTGCCATTTGCTACATCCCAGAACAGCCTAGTCCATTCATCTTTTCCTACCACTCTTATGGACAAATCACAGCTTTAGAACAAAATGTCCTGAGCTCCTAAAGATTGTATGGCACCAGCTGTGGCAAGGGCAGAACAGATTTTTCTGCAGGCTAAAATGAGGCTGAGTTCAGGCTGCATGTAATGCAAGTACCAGTAATGGCATCTCCTCTGGAATTTGCAGCTCAGGAAAGTATTATCAGTTACATCTGGCCAAAATAACATGCAGCTGCAAATCCCCATGGAAGAAACCAGGAGATTTGGCTTCCTTAGGCTGATTTTGGAACACAAAGAAGTCTGTCAGAATGGACATTTTCTTGTATAATCCCTATCTTTAAACCATAAATAACATTTGTTTTTTTTTCTCCCCATTCACAGTCAGGGCTGTAAACTCTTACAAAGCAGGGACACTTCTTATGATCATAGAATCAGAGAATCACTGGAAAGGACCTTGAAGATAGTCTTGTTCCAATCCCCCTGCCATAGGAAAAAGCACCTTCCACTAGACCAGATTGCTCAGAGCCCCATCCAACCTGGTCTCAAACAATTCTTCTGGACAACCTCTTCCAGTGCTTTACCACCCTCACAATTAGGAATTTCTTCCTAATATCCATTCTAAACCTAATTTCTTTCAGTTTGGAGCCATTCCCCCTTGTCCTGTCACTAAATGCTCTTGTAAATAGCTTCTGCCCATAGCTTCCTTGTAGGTACTCTTCATATGCCATAAGGATCCAATTAGGTCACCCCAAAGCCTTCTCTTCCCTAGGCTGAACCATTCAAATCCTTCCAGGCTTCTACCTCTTGGGAGAGGTGTTCCATCCCTCTTATCATCTTGTTGGTCTTCCTCTGTACTCAGTCCAACAGGTCAATGTCATTCTTGTGCTGGGGACCCCAGTGCTGGAAGCAGCTCTGCAGCTTCTCTGTCTCAACAGAGAAGAGTAAAGAGGCAGAATCTCTTCCCTCACCCTGCCCACATTGGTTTTGATGCAGCCCAAGACACATTTAGCTTTCTGGGCTGCAGGAGCACACTGCTGGTTCCTCTTCTCATCCATCAGCACCCCCAAGTCCTTCTCAGCTGGGCTGCTCTCGATCAGTTCATCCCCCAGGCTGTGTTGCCCCAACCCAAGTGTAGGACCTTTCACTCTCTTATTAAACCTCATGAGATTCCCCTGTGCCTACTTCTGGACCTTGTCCAGGTCCCTTAGGATGGCATCCCATCCATCAGGTGTGTCAACCACTCAACTTGGCATCATCTGCAGAATTGCTGAGGGTGACCCTTTCATCTATGTCATTAATGAAGATATTAAATAATACTGGTCACAATATGGACCCCTGAAGGACACCACTTGTGACTGATGTCCTTCAGGGCTCTGAGCCATTGACCACTGTTCAAAAAATTCCTTATCAAACAGTCCACCCATCAAATCCACCTCTCTCCAGTTTAGAGAGAAGGATGTTGTGGGGGACCATGTCAGAGATTGTACAGAAGTCCAGAAAAATGTCATTTGCAGCTTTTTCCTTATCCTCTGATGTGGTCACTCCACTATAGAAGGCCACAGGTTTGGTCAGGCAGGACTTGCCCTTAATGATGTGGAGGCTTGAAAAAAAAGCCTATTACAAGGTCTTTTCAAACCAATACAGGTGTTCTGACTTTTTTGTACCTGTAAACTCTTAGCATTGCAGTCTTTGTCAAAGTCAAGCCAGCTTTGGCTTGATTGTGGAAGAAATGTGAACAGTTCATTCTCTGTTGGATGTTGCTAAAGCAAAAGAAAACACAAAGCAAGTAGGGATAGCTCAGATGAGAGTACTTGCTGGACCTTGTTTTGTCTCATGGGTTGTGATCCATACTGTTGTGCAGCTCAGTGGTTAAATCTTGGAGAGAATTAGAGTTGGAAGAATACAGATCTCTTCCAAACTCTGGTGTTGCTTAGGCACATTTCTCTCTGCTTCACCCACCAGCTGGATAATGACTGAGTTCATAGGCATTTGAGAGGAGTTGTAGTTTTTAGCTTAGTCTTCTGGGTGAATAAAAAAAAATATTTCTCTTTTAAGTCCAAATGGAAGCTCTCACATAAATCTAATTCAAAATGACAGGGTCTGCCTGATGTCAGGAAAGGATAGGTCTTTGGAAAATATGTATAGCTCCTTACTTGAGTATGGAAGAGACTAACAGACTCTCTGGGAAAAGTTCACTTTGTTTCCATTGGAAGTCATATTAAGATGGGATTCAGAGGATCAAACATATAATAGATTCCTCATAAAGCAGGAACAGAAAGCAATAGATACCTCCAGAAAGTTGGCAGAGAGGAAGTATGGAGTTCAGTGAACTACCTTACAACCTGAAGTAGATGGCATGGCTGTTTTCTTTCATTTTCATGGATGCTAATAGTCACTTAGAACTCCTCTGTCAGAACCCACAAAACATGTATAATTGAATTCTCTTCATGTGGGTAAAAGAGGGAAAAATGTCCTTCAAAATAATCCTGCGGTTGCCTTTTAAGCTGTTCCATTTTACAGCGAACCCTTCAGCTGTCAGTTCTCTTCCCTCTTGCTCAGAAATAGATACACTTTTTCCCTTGACCCTGTGGGCACCCATTATTAGACGATTTGTCCACCCTCTTCCTACAATATTCCAAGACTGGAAATTTGCTTGCAATCAGCTCTACTCTCTGCTGAGAAGGCTGTGGGAGACCCACTACTAGCAATTTGACTGCTTGTGAAATCTTCATAAAATGAAACAGTGGAACAAACTGGGCCACACTAAAAGTGGAAAAAACTTATATTAGAATTATCTGAAATTAGGGAAATTGACCCTGTCTTTTTAACTCATGTGGCTTTCTAAATGCTGGACGTCATCTGCTTGGGGACTTGTAACAGGAAGAGAACCAAGCATTTGATTCTTATCAATGAATTATGAAATCCACATATTTACCAGGGAATTATCTGAAAATAATCCTAGGCTTCTAATATTATTGTGCCCTTTCCTAATGTCCTTTTTTATTTTAGCACTACTGCTGTCTGCTTTCCTCCATGGAAGTTAAAAATATTTTAACTAAAGGTATTTGAAGAAAATGCTATGGTATTGGAGGGTTTGTAAATAGGGGATTTGAATTTGTGAATTTTGTGAGTTCTGAAGGACAATAGAGAGAGGTATTATTTTCAAAACCCTGATATGGTTGCTGTGCCTTTTAAGCCCCCACCATGTGTTTCCAAAGACACCAATAAAACTTAATGATCACCTGCAGAGCTGGTGTTGCACTTTAAATTACTGAGGATTTAAAGGGTTTGATGGATCCCTGTAATCAAACCTACAGGAGTTGGTAGAGTCTCCAAAGGAGGCAAAGGCCTCAGTCATAGCTGAGCCCAGAACTCCTCCAGGAAACCCACAGTGGAGCAGGGTGATACAGCGAGCATCGATGCATATGAGCTTGGACACAGATTATACCATTAACATGTGAATGGTGGATGTTTGTCCCAAAATTTGTTTGTCAAGGAAAAAAGAAAGTTGTCAGCACAAGGAATCTCACGCATACCTGTCCTATTGTATGCAACTTGACGTGGCAACCCTTTTATTCCATAAATATAATAGCTGAAGTGAGCTTTTTTTAGGATCTCCTGGTTAGACGATGTGACTGCATGGCAATGGTCTCCTGTTGGGGTGGGATTCCTCCCAAGCTTGCTCCTTGTGGCAGATGTACCTTTCTACTCATGTCAGATCTTTGGATGAGCCCAATTTGAGTTCTGTCCAGACTGCGACTGGACTGCATGCCAGATGCTCTCACCTGGAGCTGGGATGCCTATCAAGGTTTGAGATTCCTTGCCTGAGCCTGCAATCCATCCTTGCCCAAGGCAGAGAGACACTCAATAGTAACATTTGCTGACAGCATGATAAATCAGTGTTAATGAAGTTCATGTAGATAATCCCTTTAGACATAAACCATTGACCAAGTCAGTCTAAGATTGGACATAGACACACCTAGGCTCCATGAGAAGTCCAAAAACCAAGGAAGTCCCCTCTAATGAGTCAATGGAAGGGTCTCTCTTATCCTTTAGAATCATCAGTCTCTCTATAAATATTTTTAAATACATTCTAATTTGATTTTGCTTTACATGTTTCATCCATGTAGCAAGTAATAGAGTGAACCTTGCCATCAAACTTTGTTACATTGCATTTCTGTATATTAAACAATATGAATTCTAGAAATCCAATGATATTAAAACCATTTTTGCTATAGTTTTGATGGTGATTATTTAAGCAACCTTAAATTGTTCATTTGGGATATAAAGAAAATAAAAGTGAAGCCAATATGTGTGAACTGAAACAGAATTCAAGAGAAGCTGAAAGAGCTTGTAGGCTCTTGAATAGACAATGTAGCCAGTAAGCCTCACATTCTCCTGAAAGTTAAAACAAAAATTCTATGTTATGAAGCTAAAGTTTCTTTTTCTTTTCTTGGTAAACTTTAGTTTGCATCTACAATTTTAAGGCGAGATTTATCCCAAAGCCTTTTAGCTGTGATTTAGAGCCTTTTTTTCTTTCTGTTGTTTTTTATTTCTTTCCCAGCTTTCAGAGAAGATTTCTAATTCTGTTAGTTTTTTGGCTTTATTTATTCAACTTTTTTTTAATGTTTAGTCATTATTTTCTTTTCCTCCCCTTCCACACATTTAAGATGAATATATTTAAGGGCTCTTTAGTCATACAGAAAGACAGTCCACTGTGACAAGTTGTGTTTCATTTCAGACTATTATATTTTTCAGCTAAAAATATGAACCTTTCACATCTCTGTTTTTCCATTTCACTATGTGGTATTTCCACCTGCTGGACACAGGGCACTGCCAGCATCTCAGAGTCTGACCTCTTTTCGGCTCAAACTACAAGATTGTTTGAGTTGGCAGAAGAAGAAGAAAAATGAAAACCAATCTTCATTTCTGGATCTACTTAGGAAGCCAGAAATTTAACACCTATTTAGTAAACCGATTTTAAAAAAAATGGTTTATAACAAAGAGATCTGTAAGAACTGACTGCCACACAAAGCTCAAAACTATGTATTTTTTAAACTGCTAGAATTATTACGAATATTAGAGATGTATGACCTGTACTTTTCTCTGTGCTTTTCTTCACAGTTCATCACAGTTGGATTTCTCTTCTTGTGATGAAATCATAGTATTTTACAATGACAAGCCAGTGTAATTATCATGTTATGAAAACAGACTGTAGAAAGAAGTGAAATGGGCAGAGAGAAAAATACTCTGTGTACTTGACTGCTTTCAAAAATTAACTGTTAGTTCTCTTTTTTACCAGGAAAAAATTAAAATGATGTTGTACAAGACTTTCCCAGTACAGGTCTTCCTTAAAAAAATGTGCTCATTTTAACTGCTGTTGTAAATCAGAAATACTATTATGTTTTTATTTACTGGCTGCTGAGAAACATTAAATTAAGATAAATTCTTATTCCGTTGCATCCACTGTATATTTTGTTTCTCAACAAACAATGGTGCACAATCTTTTTGCGTGAGGGCTTTATTCTATGCAGGATACAAAAGCACAAAGTTTCAATGTACAGCAACCTTGTAATAATTTGCAGCTACAGAAAAAAGGTCTGAACATCTTGAAAACAGAGAGTAAATATAAATGATCTTGTTCATTTATCATTTATAACATTTTGTAGAATGGAATAATATTTTAGGAAAGAGGACAGATAGGAGGGGAAAAAAAAGGGAAAGCCATTTATAGTGATTGTAATTATCCTCCAAGTAATTTGCTTGTTTTAACTGTTTGTGTATTGCATACAATCTGTCTTTCACCTGTTCCTTGGCTTCCAAATATTATTTTCAACACCACGGGCAGATCTAGCCATCTAGATTTACATATCATTGAAATATTCAGTCACCTCTGTTCGTGCTTCCTCCCTAGGTGCAGATACACAGCAAGCAAGAGGGGCCTTTGCGTCCATCTTGACAGGACATAGTTGAAGAAAAATCAGATGGCTTGTGAAAACTTTCTGATTTTCTCAATTTTCCAGATAAATTGATAGTGTCAAAGGAAACCATTGGATATGACAACTCAATATGGACATCTGGATTAAATATTAGCACGTATATAAGACCAAGATAAAATTTCCTTTACTTGTAAAAAAGCCAAGATTTCACCTGGATGCTCAAGCTTTGTGGAGAAAACTGTTGTGGCAATATGTTTCCTGCTATCTGTCTAACTAATGTGGCACAGGTCAAGGAATTTTTGTATTTTGAATATAGCAAATGTGAAGACAGGAGGTTTCTTATAAAAAAAATCAGTCAAGGCAGGAGCCTGACTGACAAAGAACAGGGACAATTTAAAATCTGTGCCCTTTTCTGAATCTATTTTCAACTTTGAGCTCCTCTTTTTTTTCTAAAGTTGTTTAGACATTTTCTTATAGGAATTGCCATTAAATAGATACCCCAGTGTTAATTTTAGTAAATCACATGAGAAAAAAAATGTACATTTCATAAAAAACGTGATTATGCCTCATGCCCTCCCCAGTTATTCCTTTGTAATTGGTTAATTGAACAAATGGCCATAGGAAATGATGAAATAAAAAATAATAATACTCTGAACATATATTGTAATTTTCATCTTCAATGTGTTATACACATTGTTATATGTTATGTGTTACACGGTGCTTTTTTTTTGGTTTGGTTTCTTTCTAACTCCATTTTTTTTCCGAAAACAGACTGATGAAAGGTAATGCCAACACACTGCTGACTTGCACCAAGCTTATGGTCTATATTGGTGTCAACTCAGATGAGTAGAAATTGATACAAAGATATAGTGTAAAGTTAGCTGGCTAAAATTTAAGTGCGGTGCTTTTTTTTTGGTTTGGTTTGGTTTGGTTTTGTGGGATTTTTTTTTTCTTTTCTTCTTTCAGAATGTTTGTTCCATGTATCTAATAAAAATATCTGGGAAAATGGTTTTGAAGCAAGGGCATTCATGTAGTTTATGGAATGGAGCAGGCAGACTTGACGTTAGTGCACAGAACAGAAATCATTGGCTTGTTAATAATTTCTGAAAACTCACCTCTTTTTGCCTATATCTTTTCTACAAACCTTGTCAGTTCTAACTAGGGACTAAATTCTGGGAAGAAGCAGGATGTTGATTTTTCCTTTCATTTGGCAACACTGTTGTGGCTTAACTCCATCTAGGAACTAAGCTCCACCCAGCTGCTCACTCAGTCCTCTTGGTGAGATGGAAGAGAGAATAAGAAAGGTAAAAGTGAGAAAATTCATGGGTTGAGCAAATGCAGCTTAATAAGAAAAGCAAAAGCCATTCAAGAAAAAATAAAACACAAAGAATTAATTAACCGCTACCCATGATTAGACAGGTGTTTAGCCATCACCAGGAAAGCCAGGCTCCATCATCCATAACCATGCCTTCGGAAGACAAACACCATCAGTCCAAGTGTCCACCCTTTTCTCTTTCTTTCTCCAGCTCTATATGCTGGACACAATGCCATATGGTATGGAATGTCCCTTTGGGGTCTGTTGGTATCAGCTGTCCTGATTGTGTCTCCTCCCAACTCCTTGTGCCCTCCCAGGCAGCTCACTGGTGAGATGGGGTGAGGAGCAGAAAAGGCCTTGACTCTGTGCAAGCCCTGCTGAGCAATAAGGAAAACATCCCTGTGTGTTATCAACACTTTGCTCACAAATCCAAAGCATAGCCCCATACCTATGGGACTACTATGAAGAAAATTACCCCAGCATGAACCAATACAAACTCTAAGAGCTTAGTTTCTTTGTGTGCTCTCTTATGTTGTTCCCTTCAAGCCATTGGAAGGCAAAAAGTCACTGTAGTGATCAGAATTGCTGTATCATCAATAACATGGGCAAGATAGACTTGTTCTCACACAAAACCCCTTTTGATGTCAATGAAACATAGTTTGGACCTTAACTGACTGATGTATGCGGAACTGCAGCTAGGAACCTTATGAGACTACAAGAACACCAGAAAATTTCAGGGTCAAATTCACCAATAGGTTCTGACTGTTTTGCATTGATACAGCAATGAAAGAGAAGGATGAAACTGGCTTTGTAACCAGCTAGTTAAAACAATTTTATTCACTGAGTCTGAGACCAGATAGGCTTGCTGTGATCATCGTTTGACCTGTACCGCACACGCCTTTGAATTTTTGAAGTGACTCCCATATCAAACCTGTTAGAGTTGCTGCTGCACATTTATTAAAGCAGCACATAGGGGTCAAACTGACCCAGATAATCGTGTGAGGTACATGGATAGTAATTTAACTCATTCTGTTGTGGCTGTATTTGCCCTGTATGCAGCTATGCAGTGCTAGCAGCTGCAGAGTCTAAGTTATGACTTTTATATTTGGTGCTAGTTTGAAACAGTGCTGTCAAAACTAGAAGTTGTTTTATATATTGGAAGCATGTATCTCTTTTTAACTTTCTATCTGAATGGAAGACAGTAGGTTTAAATTAGATACTAAGAAAAAATTGTTTCCTTTGTGGGCACTGGAACAGGTTGCCCAGAAAAGCTGTGGCTGCCCCATCCCTGGAAGCATTCAAGGCCAGGATAGATGGAGCTCTGATCAACTTGGTCAAATGAAAAGTGTTCCTGCCCATGACAGGGATTTGGAACAGGATGATCTTTAAGGTCCCTTCTAACCCAGAGCATTCTGTAATTCTGTGATCATATAATACTGTGCAAAACGCACTCATATCACTAGTACTATTTTATTGGGGGAGAAATGGTGGCATCAGAGGACTTCAGAAAGTCCTGATTTCAAACTCCCCTGTTAGCAGTGCAGTACTCTAAGGTGGCTAAACGCATGAAAATGCTTCTCCTGAAGTGACATAGCTGTAAAAGGTTGTGTCAACTATTTCCAGTCCTTTTAGGGTGCAGCCTTGTTCACATGATCACAGTCACATGCCAACATGTCTTGGGAAATTTGGGACAGAAGCTGTTTTCCAGCTTGCAGTGATTTACATAGGCACAGTTGCATTTTCCACCAGAAAGAAATGGAAATTTTACCAATTAATCTCCTGTTTCATTTTCAAACCATCATATTTGTCAAAATCAAAATTTCTAGGCACAGTCTGGATGTGACTCAGTCAAAACTCTCTCTCTCCCTGGAGCTTTGAATACAAGTGTGATACTTCATTTCCTATTTCAACCATTTTCATGTTCTACTGATAATCTGTAGGGGAAATGACAGTGTCTAAGTAATGATGATATGATGGAAAAACCCCAATAAAATAGAAAGTTTCCAGATGACGTTTTATTTTACCATTAAGTGTACTAGAATTGTAGGTAGTAATGTAAGAAGAAAACCATTGAAAACTGAACCAACAGAACCCACCAGAAACACTCATTTTCCATTTATCTCCTTTCACTAAAATCTGAGCAAGTCTTGTGAGTCTTCAGTAATTATCACTTTTTTTAATTTATGTGATGTTTTTCTTCTGTTCACAATTTGGGCTACAAAATTTACCATAAAGAACTTCAGTGAAAGTATAACATCTGTTCTGAATTTGGCACATTCTAACCAGTCCTTCAGCTGGTGTGCAGACAACAGAGAGATGGAAGGGATTACTCTAGTCTTGCTTACAAATGAAGTTAATATTTCTGAGTAAGGAATTTCGTCTTACATGTTTCTGACAGTTATATAGGCATATAAATTAAGCAAAGTCTACCATAACATTTCCGTTTCTCTAATCCATCTGGTTAACACCCATTGATTTATAGTTAACTGACCACCATTTTTTGTTAGGTTTTGTTAACTGACCACCATTGAAATATATGCCTACTAATTGCAGTTTCATTGTTCTTTAAGCTTAGCTACTTAGATATCTTTAGGGATATGAGCAAGGAATCTCATATTTCTGAGATTTTATCTGATTTCTTCCCAATAGGAAGTTCATATAAGTCCTGAAAAAATCCCCATTAATGCCAATGGGAAAGCCAGTCAGATATGCTTGTGGGGACACTTATTGAATTCTTTACTAATGCCTGAAAAAGGCACGGCACTATAGACTGTCTTCCATGAACACCTGGCACTTTTGAAAGTGGTAAAATAGATTTTCCTGTCATGAAAATTCATTTTCAAGATGTTGTAGTATTGAAATTGGGCATATTGAAAAAGAAAAAAAAAAAAAAATATATATATATATGAATTGTCATGTGTGTACTGCTTGTACTAATAAATACTGCTTGTGCTAATAAATACATTTGATACATGTATACATTGTTAATATATAATGGAATTAAACTGGTATTCAGAAGTGATTCTGCTATTAAAATACAAACAGAAAGAAAGTAAGATGAATGTATAGCAAGCTATATTTCCTCTTTAATCATTTCCTGGGTAAAAATATGCAGGTGCTCATAATATGAAAACAGAAAAAAAAGGACCTTTCTGAGAGTGTGTACTGTCTCTGTAATGAATTTAATGCAATGTACATATGCATATCTGGTATACATCGAAGCATTTTTATTACCTACTTTAAGGAACATAAGAAGATAAAAGATCTATAGCTAAAAGAAGAAATGGACTTACATGAAAAAAGCAGCAAAGGTCTTCTCTTTTCAGTGGGGGTGATAATTAGTTCTGAAGCTATGAAAAAGCAGAAGGATTTTAGGAAGGTGAATGCAGTGGTTAGCTTCTGTTGACTGCACCAACTTCATACATCTGCAGCTGAAATTACTTGATTCACAAATTAGAGACCTTATCTTGTAGACAGTTTCAGAATCAGCAGGCAGGAAGGATTTGATTACTTCTTTATAAAAATCCATTAAAAGTAATATTTTTTTTTCCAGGAGTCCTTCCACTTTCCCCTAATGTTCATTGGTTTTAGTTTTTGAGGCTTAATATTCTTCTCACCATTACTTGAAAAGGCACACTGTAGACTTTCAAAAATATCAAACAAAGAACAAATTCTATTCCTTCCGAGGAAAAAAATTATTGCCACATATGCATGGCCAATATCAGAAATTATACTTTGATTTAAAAGTTAAACTATAATTAATATAAAATTGCAACAACTTTTATTCACAAACTAGAGCTTCTGTGAAAACCTATTATATTTGATGGGATTTTTTTTCTACAATTAAGATGAATTTTTATCAAATCTAGGGAGTTTAAAGGGAATTTCACTAGTTTTTTAATATTCTGTTCTATCTGGACCTCCTACAACCTATCTCAATAGAGAAAAGGGTAATTTTTATTTCAGGTCAAGAATTACTCCTACACAGGTATTCATTGGCCATTTACTTTAATCCACAAAAATTTATTTATTCTAAGTAAATAACCCAAAATTACCTAGGTAAAACATACAGAGAAAAACCCAGAACTTAAAATGGTTTTCTGAGTGGTTTAAACAAATGAGGACAGCATAACAAACATTTCTTGGACCTATTCTGTGAATGTACCCAGGTGAAACCTTCAAGGAACTCTAATAGAATATTCCTTGTAGTTTTCAAGTAGAAAGAGTTCTTTTCTGACCCCAGGTTTTTTATGTTTCCTCATTATGTAGATTGACTGGTTTGATAGGCTGAGGTGACTGATGATAGCTGAGTCTCAAGGTGGCAGTGAATCTGATTGTCTGTGCATTGGTAGAGAAATGAATACTCAAAGCAATTGTCAGCTACATTATTGGCCTTACTCGGGAGAAAAATCAAATAAAACTTTAAAGGAGCTAATAATTTTAAGAATGATCATTGAATGACAATACTGGCAAAACTGAAATGATGAAGAGACCAAAATCAAATGACACAAAAAAAAAAAAAAAAAAAAAAAAAAAAAAAAAAAAAAAAAATCTGAATATTGTCTTTCTTATCATTATCATTTTGACTGTTTAATTCTATGAAGAGATAAAATTAAATTAACTCTGTGACAGTGGAAAAAACATTGTAGGCATCAACTACTGACTGAGGTCACAGAAAATAAAATGGATCTGCTTTCATAAGGAGCTTCATTATTTTAAGAAAGCTGTTGTATCTGTACTGTATTTCGTAAAGGCTTGAGTGACAAATTCCAGTTTGTTATAAGACTGGCAGCATGTGTGAAGCAATCCTGATTTAGATATCTAAGCCCTAAAGATAAGATATGAGATACTCTGGTTTGCAGTGATTATCATTGTGTTTAAGACAGTGAAGAGTCCTCTGGGTTAGTATTGATCCCGAATGACATATCCATACAATATGCTATAGATTTTTGTAGGATTACTGACTTAGATTTAATACATTGTTCTGAAAACTGCAATGATTTAGGAGTAAGTAAGCCTCAGCTGTTGGAGCAGTATGGATGTGTGTGTAAGGTAATCACACACTCTCCCAGTTTAATTTGCCACTGAATTTGAATCAACACCAGCCCTTTAGATACAGGCCCTATCTCAATCCTTTTGATAGATTAGTCCACAGAGAGACAAATAATCTGTGATTCATAACCCTGTCAAGTTCTTTAATGTTTTTGGAAGGCCAACTGTAAAATTATAATGGGATACTCAATATTGAAAGGTTAGTTAAAGAATTTTATGGTGTTGGAAAAAGCACTGAAAGCAATAACAAATGTCTAAAATAAAAGCTGGTTTAATTGGTTTCCTAAGATGCTCTGAAAATGCAAGCAAGGCACTATGCTCTTAAAATGCTTCTACCTAGCAACAGACCTGCACTCTCTATTTAGTAAGTTAATGAAATTCATGCTAAATATCTTGCAATATTCCAGAAGAAGAGCTTTGGTTAAGAAGGGGAAATAACTATTGTATCTAATGTTGAAAGCTTGTGTTGTTTTAAGGTTAATCCATTTGCTGGAGTAGAATTTTTGCTTATGAAAATTGCTAGAACCATTGACACATCTTCTAAATAGGGAACAATGTTTACCAGCAGAATGTGGAATTTAATGGTAATAAATGCAGTGAATTACTGTGCACTAGAATATCTCCCAAGTCTTGTATCTTTCATCACACACCTTTTTGTGCTCAGTAATCCCTAAACTTACATAATACAGAGAAAATGGCATTCAAAGTGATCTTTATGAATGTTTTTTGTGTTTCATAGCTTGAAGATAAGAGCTTCTGTCTGCTGTGGAAAGTCTCTGTCAACAGAATCTGCTTGATCAAAGCATCCTTTGTCAGTTATTAGTAGAAAGAGTGAAAATCCACTAAATTGTGATTCACTGTTATCTGTAGCATTTTCAGCTTGCAGCTTTTGCAATTTTCATGCTTCCCAAATTGTAACAATAGTTTAACATTTCAAATATGTTTTTTGGCATGCAGCTAGGAGAATATCAGGGGATGTATTTGTTTCTTTTCTTTGGAAAATAATTGAGAGGTTTTTTGTTTTTTTTTTTTCTTTCCCCTCCTGCAATGTATTTCCACTACTTCTTGTTCAGTTCATCATTATTTGACTTCTAGAGCATGCCTATATGAACCATTAGCCACCATACCTGAACAAGCCTTTGCTTAGCCTTTCTGGTAAACTAGCTTACCATCACATGCAAAACACTAGCCAAAGAAAGGTAAGAAAAATCTGAAACTAAATCACTCTTTCATTGTAAAAGCAAATGGCTCCTGTAGACAAAGCTGAAAGGCACTAAGATAAGATAGAATTTAAACTCTCATTTGCCCACATCCTCCCATAAAAGGTGACTTTTCAGTATTGTCTCTCTTAACTCTTTTCTTTCTTCATTTTAAAAATCCTAATGTATTGTATTCTCCCCTTACTCTTTCCAATATTTTTAAACAATTGAATCACTTGCGTGACTGACTTCCTCCACTACGCCTCATTAAGAAATTGAGTTAAATTGATTCAAAATAAAGTGACACACTATTTCACAATGATTGGTTTGAATCAACATTTGCCTTTTTTCCATTGCCTCTTCATCACAAGCTTTTTCTCTCGAATGTTCCCGGAGTTCTTTTCTTGTCTTAAGTTAGGCAAGCAGTGAGCATAAGCATTGTTCAGATATATCTGCAAAGAATAGTGTGTCAGAGCTCTTGTGCTTCTATACAATGATTAGAGCCATTCTTAAAATCCTAATTACTTTGATACTATTAAAGAAAAGAATTATAAACCTTTTTCTTTTTTTTTTTTTTAATTGTCTAGGAATATTTTCAGAGAAAAAAAATGAGATTGAATTAAAATACTCTGAAAAATATGTAGGAGCTCAAAAATAATAATCATAGAATAAATGAGTCTTGTCAAAAAGTACATACCAGATTACAAAAAAAAAAAAAAAGAAACACAACGAAAACAGAACAAAAGAAAGACTCCAATTAATTTTTAGGAGATAATTGAAAACATGTGGGGGGAAAATTATTATTTTTTTCCATTGAAAAGCTGGAAAAGTAGTAACTAAAGTAAAAGAAATTTTTGATGACGTGTCATAAGAAATGTGTTGACACAAATCATTCGATCAAATATTTCTGTAATGCCTTTCTTTGTGTTTACGGTTCGCTAATTCACTTTAAAGTGATAACAGTTTAACATTGTAAGCTTAAAATTAATCACAGAATCACAGAGTCACAGAGTCACAGAATAAGCAGAGTTGAAAGGAACCCATTCAGTTGGAAGGATCACTGAGTCCAACTTGCATCCCTGCACAGCAGCATGAAAAGACCAAATATCTGAAAACATAAGGATAGACTGTAAAAAGATTCCAGATGAATCTCTGAACATCAGTGCTTTATTAACATATCAGTTACACCATCCCTGACATAAAATTGCAGCAGATTATACTCATCAGGAAACAAATACCAAGCCTAAAACCTATGTAACTGTGACACTTCAATAGCTGTTGGCAATAACAGGTTACTTTACTAATAAGAGAAGTGTATTTCTAAAATGTGAGTGATAGCAGCCAGATTTTAAAAAAATCTATTTGCTTAATATAGCAATCGAAGAAAAAAAAAAGAAAAAAGGAAGAAAATATGTTTTTCTTTTCTCTTTGCCCTGAACTTATCACAGTATCATTAGAAAAACAAAAATGCTCCATTGATTAGGTTGCTCAACCAGATTAATGTTCAAGTACTTTTTCCTGGAGAAAAGATCTAGTCTTTTACATTGTAATATAGTTAATGACCCATGCCTAGCCTTGCTATTGCTGGAAGATTGCTATTTATAATTTCTTATAAACACAACATGCATTTTAAAGAATATTATCAAGAGTGAGAATGCTACTGATTCTAATCCTTTATTATTCCAAAACCAAAACTATTCCAGTCACCAAGGCTACTGAATATTACATTATGCAAAATCAGAACTTGAAAAAAAATATGTAATCACTGTCTATATTGTAATTTTGCTCTCTGTAGTGGGTTGACCCTGACTGGATGCCAGGCACCCACCAAAGCCACTCTATCACTCCCTTCCAGAACTGGACAGGGGAGACAAAATATGACAAAAGTTCAGGAGATGATATAAGGTCTGGGAGAGATCACTCACCAAACAGCATAATGGACAAAATGGATCACATTGAAAATATTATTTGACTTTATTGCTAGCAAAATAAGACCAGTATAATGAGAAGCAAAATAAATCTTGAAAACCTTCCCCCCACTCTTCCCTCCATTCCAGCTCTACATTGTTCCCCTCCCCACAAGCACAGAGAGACAGCGGATGGGGGTAATTGGCAGTTCATCAACTCTGTTCCTTATGCTTCTCAGGGAGAAAAATCTTTACCCTTCTTCAGCATGGGGTCCCTCCCTTGGGACACAGTTCTCCAGTGTGACTCCATCCCAAGGACAACAGTTGTCCACAAGCAAGGTGGGTTCCTCTTTCACAGTGTGCAGTCCTTCAAGGACAGGCTGCTCCAGTGTGGGTCCTCCTCAGGGTCACAAGTCCTACCAAGAAACCTGCTGCAAAGTGGGCTCCTGTCTCCACATCTCTGCAGGTCTCTGCCAGGAACCTGTTCCAGCACAAGCCTCCCACAGGGTCACAGTCTCCTCTCCAGCACCTACCTGCTTGAGCATGGGCCTCCTCCAGGGGCTGCAGGGGCATCTCTGCATCCCCTGGACATCCATGGGCTTCAGGGACACAGCTGCCTCATCATGGACTGCACCATGGGCTGCAGGGGAATCTTAGTTCTGGTACCTGGAGCAACTCCTTACCCTCCTTCTGCACTGACCTTGGTGTCTGCAGAGGTGTTCTCACCCTGCTCTTCTCTGTCAGCAATTACAACTGTGCAATAACATGTTTGGTTGTTTATTTTTCTTGTTAAATATATTATCACAGAGGCATCACAACCATTTCTGATTGGCCTGGCCCTAGCCAGTGGTAAGTCCATCCTGGAATCAGCTTGGCGTTATCTCTGCTAGACATGGAGGAAGCTCCTGGCAGCTTCTCACAGAAGCCACCCTTGTAGCACCACTGCTACCAAAACCTGACGGTGCAAACCCAATACACTTTCCCATATTTCCATTTTTCTCATAGTTTTGGGAGACCATATATATTTGATACTAAAATTCTTACAGCCCAAAAAGATACTTTTATGAATGTGAGAGTGCCCATATATATGTAGAATGAAATAAAGGAACATCTACATTTGTTATCTGCTGAATTAAGAGAGTATCCATCAGTACTTACTTCACCAAAACAATTTTTCTATGAGCTGGCACAAAAAAGTAC
This sequence comes from Peucedramus taeniatus, assembly GCA_013400575.1. Classification (NCBI taxonomy): domain Eukaryota; kingdom Metazoa; phylum Chordata; class Aves; order Passeriformes; family Fringillidae; genus Peucedramus; species Peucedramus taeniatus. The sequence goes on from WBNO01029171.1 coordinate 68,504, forward strand.
AGAATTTATCCTAGAATACATATGCCAATTTAGAAGGTTTGGAATGTGGCACTAAAGTTAATGGTTTTGGAGGAATTTTATAATAATTACTGTATGAGAAAAAAAGTTATAATTGTGAATGTCTTCCATTTGTATTTACTCCAAAGAGAAAACAGCTTTATTAATTCATACAACTGAAGAATATGAGCATGAATAAATATTTATTTTCATAGTTATATGACGTAACTTTCAGTCTTTTGTGCCCTTGACAATGTGGGAGGTGCAGTGCAGTTATAAGAATTGACTACCCACCACTGAAGAAATCAGAATGTATATTCTCCACAGAACAGAAAGACTGTAGATTAGGAATATCTGGAAGGCAGTCGAAAATTAAGCCAAGAAAAGGCCTTTGAAAAGAGGTTCAATAAAAGAGTTGCTAGTTTCAAAGAAATGAAACCTTCATTTTCATTTATATACATATGTATATATAACTCCGGTGAAGGAGGTTCCACAGCCCCTTTGGTTCTAATTCTAAACAATTAGAATGCTTTACCTAATATCAGCTCAGTTTTGATTTGTCTTACTGAAGACAATTTACATTAACTATCCTAAGTGAATAACATTCCTTTTATGACTACAGAACTGGCTGAATAGAAGTAATGAGCATGGAGGTGGGATTTAGTTCAAGGACAGATTTAGAAACATGGAAGCAGGACTTGTCTTAGGTGCTAAATATCATAAAAATGCATGCCAGATCAGTCTTCATGTATACACTGACTTATTACTCTAAGAACTTAATTTTTAAACATGATCTGATAAAACTGAAGATATTAACTCTTTAATAAAGGTTCAAGAAACATAATAAAAGCACAGTGTGTGAAGAAGCCTTAAACTGACAGATGTGACATGACAAATTCAGTGTTCTCCTTCACAAAGAGAAATGCATTGTCTTTGGATGGAGGAAAGAGAGTTTTCTTCCCAGCTTTGGTCTTTACTAATCAATACTTGAATCAAAAAGATTCTATCCTTGAAAGCTGCAGGACACTTAGATGAGGAATTCTTGTCTCCCACCAGAAGAAGATTCTGCTTCAGACTCGCAAGGCATAGAGCTTTGCAATGTTCTGCTGTACATATCCCATCAAACACAGTGGTCTCATAGAAATTAGGAAAAAGCTTGTACTTCAGTCTTTGATTCACTTCATTAATTTCTTCCTTGTCTAGAACTATATGGATATACCAAAGAATTATTTTGCCATTCCTTCATTTATAGAGAGAATAGCCAATGTTTCTCCTTTATAGTCTCTCCTTGAAAAATGCAATCCTTCTGTAATGACTTATGAACACTCATTCAACTCAAGCTATGCAATCAGAATGGGGATAACTTTTCTCTGACAATAAATCCATGAGCAAAATCAAAACCAGACAGATAATACAAAGCTTGTTCAGCTCAAATCTTTAAATGTTGAAAAGGGTGTTTTACTCCATACAGCACATAGCTACCAAAAAAGATTTAATCAGAAAGAATAAAAATAACATTCACTTCAATATTTTCTGTTTGTTGAAATTGTTGGTAGGAAAAAAGGTTGTATTATGTGAAAAAGACCATTTACTCTTAAAGTCTCATGTCAAGAAAAAGAAGAAAAATGTTAACTATATTCCCTTGGAGCATATTATATTGTTTTTTTCAACTCCTATGAAATATACTACTTTTTCCTTTGGACTGGCCATTGCATAACCTTATCTGATGCACTAGATGCATTAATTTCTCCATAAACATGTCAGTGTTTATATCTGCATGAAAAAATATCTTCAAACTGTAACCATTATATATGCATTCTTTCTTAAAAAATATTTAGTTTTGTCAGACTTGTAAGTAAATTCACTAAATTGTACTCATTGGTGAGTACATTTCTGCAACCTGCTTATTTTCATTGGACCTGTTGTATCTATGGGAAGATAGTTTGATAACTTGCCTAAGGATCACTTTTGGTGAAGTAAAAGTAAGTATTTCTGTCCTCTGCTTTATTAATATTAAGAATAAAAGATTTCAAAATGTGTGGACTGCTGTTTTCAGTAATATTTTTACAGAAGTAATATAAGGCAAAGTATGTTAAAGTGCAAAATTTTAATCTGAACTCCCTGCTGAGCATAGAAAAAAACTTTTCTGATATGAAATGTTATTGAATTGAAATTGAAGGAAAGAGCTAGAAGTTTCCAAGACCTCTCTGCTCATGGTCAGACCCCAAAGCAAGAGCTCAGTCATCAGTACCATCAATTTGTAATGGTCTCTCCCTGGTGATAGATACAGAAGTAATCCAGGAAAATGTCTGCACAATGATTGATTTCTTCCACCTGCCTATGGTGACCTATCCATCCACATCTGTATTTATATTTCAGGAACAGAGGTCTTCAACCACTCTATCCCATGACAATACACATCCTTATTGGATATTTTCTGTTCCATGAATCAAAAAAGTTGTAATTAATGGCTGTTCCTGTCTTTAGGTATCTTACCAGAGAATTAAAGATCAAACTTCTGGAAATGCAAACTTATTCTTAGTGCCAAAGAAGTGGGAAATATAGTCACGTCAGAGCTAGTTCTCCCAAAATCAATATCATGATTCTTTAAAGTCACCACAACACAAGACTGGCCATCAAGCAGAAGCTGTTGCAGAAAAATGAGATAATATATGCCTGAAGAGGTTTATATTTCCTTGAGCTTGGAGGAGCTGGGCAACAGTAGAGCATCATCCACATAATTTCTTGCAGAGATTCATAGCTTCAGAATTTTTGTCCAGGATAGAGAAACACTTTTAGAACCACTTTTAGAACCATCATTTGTGTCTCTGCCTGGCAACATAAGGTGCTGGCCTCAGCCAGGGTTTCTTGGCACTGTTGCAACAGCATCCCTGATGTTAATAAGGTTCTGTGAAACCTCCAGTACCATGAGTCATCTTGTTCTCCTCTCCCATCTGTTCTGAGGGTGAGGGCCACCAGTGTCAGGTGATAATATCACCAAATAAGTGCTAAGCAAACATGCTGCTGCCAGAAAGGCACTCTCTGTCTGACTTCAGCACATAAAATGGCTGTATTAATAAGTCAGTGCAGGGCAGCTAATTGATTGGAGAAAGCATTACTAGGCATAATTCGTGGGAAAACATAAAGACCATACATTTTGGGGCTGCACAGCATTGTTATCAACCTCATACAAGTGAACCTGTCTTCAGTTCTCAGTCACTAATTTTTGGTCCAAAGACCCACAAATGGGCAGAGGTGCAATTAATTTGTGCCCCAATTGCCGTCTCTTTGAATTGCTCAGGAGGTGCAAACATAGGGTCTGAAATTAAATCCCATGTGACATTGCTACCTTAAAACTGGTAGCCTGAGGATTTTACTAGCTGTCCTTAAAATCCTTCCAGACTGACATATCTAAATAGAGGCAGCTTAATTCTCCAAATCAATATACAAGTGGAAAAAAAGTCAGCTGGTGTTTGACAACAAGATAATACAAATTGTATGACTTCTTTCAGCCTGCTCAATTATTATGAAGGCCAGGGATTATTTAACACACTTAAGAGCTGTTAATTTTCATAGCAGTAGCTTGCAGACAGCCTAAATTAAAACAGACTGCTGCTGTGCTGTTACTTTAGATAATCTCTCAGTTAGGTGCTCTGAATTTCCAGACAAGTTCATTAAACACAGACAGACAGAGCTGCAGAATTTACACGTGAAAAATATTGCCAAACAGATGTCAGAGTTTGCTGTGCTGTGCTGGGCCATGCCAATACTTCATTCTTCTCCTATTTGCATATCACCTCATGTTATCTGGTATTATGCTAATTGATGCTATACATAGTATGTGACCACATGCTCTCTGAGTTTAAAATAGTGTTATGACATTTTATCTTGAAATGTGGAATAATTTATAGAGAAGCAGTCAGTTTCAAGTATTTTCCATTGAATGCAAAAATGATTGACTTAAGATAAAGCAGCCATGCAGGACTGCAAATGCTGTGCACACCGGGGACTGACCCAAAACCTGAGTCAGTTCTAAACAGCTTTAGTTACCATCTTGTTTGAAAATTATTTCCTATTCTTTCCCTTATCAGCTCACAATCATGAAGTGAAATTAACTGAAAAATCAAGTGAGGATGTGTACCAATAACATGTTAATAATTTTGAGAAATGTTTATTCTGCTTTAGATTAGAACATAGGAAGTTTGCCTTGCTGTAAAATATGCTCAGTGTGATGTTGACTGAGCAGTAAGATAAAATTATCATGGAAAAAGGGATTAGGTTTCCAGTGAAATGTTTGTGGTATTTGCAAGGAATAGCTGAAGCATCATAAAAAAAAAAGGTATGGTGAGGAGAAGAAGGAAGATGATTAAGAGAAAAGCATTATTTCTGACATAATTTTGAGATTCACAGTTTGTACTGCTGATGGCAGTGGGTTAGGAAGATTCTTTGAAAATGATTTTGAGAGAACTAGCTCTGAGGTGACTAGCTACTGACATTTACACTATGAAGAGAATGTTTACTCTAACATTATTTTCTGAGTTTTGGAAAGTTTATTGTTTTTATTAGTCATCAATAAATCAATCATAAACCTAAATACACTTTTTTATGAACACAGGAAAATTTCCAGAGAAAGATTGATTGTACTGATCTTACTAATTTGAAAAACACATGAACAAATATAACATTGAAATAACCACAGGAAATATTTGCTAAGGACAAGGATTGACTGAAGGCATGACCAAAGGTTTTTCAGATGTCTATCATAAATATAGCTCCTCAAAACAGGAGTACAGCAAATGAGTACATTATAAGAAAAATAGTGTGCTTAATAATTTGTCCACTAGTTTTGGAAATGAACTTTT